>JAGKQL010000068.1:5724142-5750661 GCA_018398635.1 Cyprinodon brontotheroides | reverse complement strand
GATAGATAGATAGATAGATAGATAGATAGATAGATAGATAGATAGATAGATAGATAGATAGATAGATAGATAGATATCTATATATGTCCTTCCCCCTTTTTAACATAGTTTTGAAATTTTAGATTTAATTTCATATTCAAAGCCAAAAAACAAAACAAAAAAAGTAAGTTTATTTCAAAGTAGCATTCACACTGGGGTCTGCCTTACTATGAGGGGAGTCAAAGTTGTAGGGAATGGGGCTGCTGGACATGCCATTGTCTTGTGGCTCGTAAATAAGCTACTAAGTCCAGCTAAAGTCTTCTCCATCTGATTTCCTTTAAACTCTTGGACGGGCTTTTGTTGCAACCATAATCAGGCTGCAGTTATCCTCAATGTTTAGGACTATTTTCTCCTCTACTTTTCCTCTTCCTTTTGACTTTAGATTACGTGTGCTCAGAACACAGCACTCTGTGTTCCATCTTCTTAACCCCTTGAACCCTATGGACCCACCGGCGGGTTCAGCTGCTACGTGACCTCGTAATTTTAACAAACCCCCAGTATTGATGTAAAAAACATATTTGGCACAGTTTGGTGACATTTTTGGATAAATGTGCCAAAATGGCCTCTCCGCCTAAGAAATTTCTCACCAATACCATTCTAAAATAAATATGATTCATCTGATTGAGTCCAAATTTGGTATATTTTTACACAACATTTAGATTTGAAAGTCTGCACTACTTTTTTGTGCTATAAATAATATTTTGGTAGTGTTTTGCAATGTTTATTTCAAAGAACATTTTGGCGAGGTTCAAAAAATGCAAAATATTTTGTATTTTGTCCCTAATATTTCAGGCAGGGTCAAAGTTACAATGGTGCTGACACCAGAAAACCATTCTATGACATCTTACCTTTACAGACGTACCAAAAGTTTCTTCTTAAATCTAATAGCTTTGAGGCTATAAGTTATTTACTTTTTGTGTGTTTTCTTGTCAGGCAGAAATTTATTTTTATACCCTCTTAGGGTGTAAGAGGTTATAATGAGAGATATTTAGGTTTTTTCGAGTATGGGACGTTATTTGCGCTATCCATGGTGCTGAAAGTGTTCTCTGTCTTTTGCAGAACGTTTTTCGTTCTCCTCATGATAAGCAGGCAACTATATTATTCCACAAACAAGCCGTAATTCTCCAGTCAATATCAGAAAAAAAAAAATCCAAAACAATAGCTATAAATTTTTAGATAAAAGAACACACTCAGCCAATCAGCGGCTATTTAGCTAGATGGTCACTTAGAATTTTTCCAAGCGAAACGTGATCGGAGTTGTCACAGTTAGAGACTTTGGAAGATCTGTGTGTGCTCGCAGTCTGCAGTGCTGGCACACAGGCGCCCCTGTTTTTATGCTGTGTGAAGAAGTTCTGGCGGCGTCCTTTAGTGGAGCCGGTCTGCATTGCGTCGAAACCCTCCAACTCCTCCTCCCCCTCCTCCTCCCTTCAGCCCCCCCTGCTTCCTCTTGTACTTGCATGTTAAATGATCAAACCAAACATGCCTGACATTGCTGAGAAACCATGCGGACGTCGATGCCGCACCTGTATGTTTATCGTCTTTAACCTCTAATTGTTTTTTTTTTTATCGTGTTCACCGTCCTGCGCCGGAGAGCATCCTGCCCGTCATCTCGTCTTGGGGCAGATTTCTGCTGATGCAGGGATGTCTGGGAATGCCAAGGGCTCGCTTATTGCCCCTTAATGCATCTCTCCGAACTGCAGCGCAACATCTTCTCCTGCGGTTTGCTCATATGCTGTTTGCTCTGCTCACCGCCGTGCCGCTGCCAAAGCACTTAGGGGCTTTGCAGCATAGCAGTTCCCTCTTTTCGCTCCTTTTTCAACCTCTCCTCTTTAGATTACACAGATTTCCCTTTCGGCATGTCTTGTTTTGGAGTACAGATTAGATGATGCCTACTCCAAGGTTCTAGGCTGGTGCAACTTAAAAGTTTCACACATTACCGACCTCTGCTGCTCCGCTGTTGGATGATTCTACTCAAAGCTTTTCAAGACCTCTCAGGATCAAACCACGGTAAGCCTCTTAAACTGAATACAAAAGTTTATGCAGAGCTTTATAGCTTTTTTCTACCTGCAAAACTAACACGCTGCTGCAGTGCTTTTCCTCTGCTTTATCCATTTGCAAATTGCCACTAGCTCTGTAGGGTTAAAGGCATGCAGAAACTGTACAAAAAAAGCTATGCGTCACAATCTACCTCAGACTGGTGAGTGTGGTGGAGGATAAATCACCATAAGACAAAGTAAAAGAAACATTTTTGCAGAGACATGATGAATTGTTACCCCATCACCTTATGAACAACATACAAGATTTGGATTCAAAACAATAATGACAGACACTTCATATAGTTGAAATGTTTTCCCTATAGTAACAGAATTTAAAGTTCTTGTGAATGAGATGTGTTTGCCATCTGAATAAAATATTTGTTTTATTTTTCAGCCTGGCAAATGTTGACTAAATTGATAAAACTTCTGATTGACTTCCACGAACTCAGTAAATATCTTCGGCTGTTTGATTCTACTTCCGCCCTCTCCCCTCCTTACCTCCCTTCCTTCCCTTAGTTGACAGCAGCAGCCGCTGTACGTCTTCTACTTCATAAAGAACCCAGATGTTTTCCAGCCAAGTGAAGTTTTAGTGAAGCTTTACCATGAGGTAAAGGCGCTTCAACCGAACATCTCTTCCTCGTGAATCATTGGGACGCCTCTCCAATGAGACTGTGGGGTGTGGGAAGCTGAGGAGTGGAAAAATTTCTCACAACCGTGAATGCCTGGTCAGTCAGTCTAACCGACACCCCTGCACAATTCTTGCTCCCCCTATTGCTCCCCTGCATCCTCTACTTCTTCCCCCCTGAAAATGACCGTTGTGGCGGGGGACAACATGGACGAGACCTCTGCCGTCCCAGGACACCCTCAGGACACCTACCCCCCGGACCACAATGACCATGAATGCTGTGAGAGAGTGGTGATCAACATAGCCGGCCTGCGGTTTGAGACGCAGTTGAAAACTCTCTCACAGTTCCCTGAAACTTTGCTGGGTAACCCCAAAAAGCGGATGCGTTACTTTGACCCCCTGAGAAATGAATACTTTTTTGACAGGAACAGGCCCAGCTTTGATGCAATCTTGTACTACTACCAGTCAGGGGGCAGGCTAAGAAGGCCGGTAAATGTGCCCTTGGATATGTTCTCAGAAGAAATCAAATTTTATGAGCTGGGAGTGGATGCGATGGAGAGGTTCCGTGAGGACGAGGGGTTCATCAGAGAAGAAGAGCGTCCGCTGCCTGAGAAGGAGTTCCAGCGTCAGATCTGGCTTCTTTTTGAGCACCCAGAAAGCTCAGGCACCGCAAGAGGGATCGCCATTGTGTCTGTGATGGTGATCCTCATTTCCATTGTCATATTTTGTTTGGAGACTCTACCACAGCTAAAAGATGACCCAAATGGTCGATTTGAGACATTCGGGAACATTACAATCCGCGTCAAACCAAACATTCTTACTGATCCTTTCTTTGTCATTGAGACTCTCTGTATAATCTGGTTCTCCTTTGAGTTGATAGTACGCTTCCTGGCATGCCCCAGCAAACCAGCCTTCTTCAAGAACATGATGAACACAATTGACATTGTCGCCATTATCCCTTATTTCATTACTCTTGGAACCGAGCTGGCAGAAGACCCGGAAGCGGAGGGAGTGGGGGAGCAAGCAACGTCTCTAGCCATACTCAGGGTGATCCGTCTGGTCAGGGTGTTTCGGATTTTTAAGCTCTCAAGACACTCCAAAGGACTTCAGATCCTGGGGCAGACCCTCAAGGCTAGCATGCGAGAGTTGGGTTTGCTGATATTTTTCCTGTTCATCGGAGTCATCCTTTTCTCCAGCGCTGTCTTCTTCGCCGAAGCCGATGAGCCAGACTCTTACTTTAGCAGCATCCCGGACGCCTTCTGGTGGGCTGTTGTGTCCATGACAACTGTGGGTTATGGAGACATGGTCCCAATCACAATTGGGGGCAAGATTGTTGGATCTCTGTGCGCAATCGCTGGAGTCTTAACAATTGCCCTCCCAGTGCCTGTCATTGTGTCCAACTTCAACTACTTCTACCACAGAGAGACGGAGGGAGAGGAACAGGCCCAGCTCCTCAATGTCAGCAACCCCAACATCCCGTCTGAAACCAACTCCAGCCGCCGTAGCTCCTCCACCGTCAGCAAGTCAGAGTACATGGAGATTGATGGAGACATCAACAATAGCATTGACAACTTTAGGGAGGCAAACCTTAGAACTGGAAATTGCACTATTGCCACTCAGAACTGTGTAAACAAAAGCAAGCTGCTTACAGATGTTTAGACATCAACTAGGAACTCTTTATCATTGGATCTTATGTGGAGTAGACCATCTGATAGGAATGCTTCATTTAGCTCCCAGAGCGCTCTGCTGGCATTAGGCCTACACCTATCCTCAGTTGGAAAAAAAAGAAACAAAGCTGTTACAGTATATACCAATGTAGATAGAATAATTAATTTTACCAATCTAATAACTAGAATGTTAGGAAGAAATTGATTATTACACATATACACAGCTCCTTAAAGGACACAGAGCACACCCTGTCTTGTCAGATGATGGTGTGATTACTAAAAATCTTATGCATGCACTACAGATAACTGATCAGCAAGCTGCACAATGCACCAGAAATGACTGCAGACATTCAAGCCTCTAAGCCAAGTGGTATCCGCCAAGAAGGTAGATGACCGCCAACCACCAACCCCCCCACCCCCTTTTTTTCTCCATCCCCTCTGCCCCTGCAAAGGATCTGCTACTCGGCAAAGCACCTTATCGTAGGAAGACTGCTCGTCTCTCTTGTTTTGGATGTAAACAGATGGTGAACTGCTTGCTTCGCGGACATCTGCAATGCTGCTGTTCTTGCAGCAGCTGCTGTAATTGTGTTATCACCAAGTGATCCGATGCCATGCCCTTTAGATGCATCACAGCACAACTTGCAAAAGTGAGCTTCATGCGAGCATGAATTTAGAGACTTTCCATTTGATACCGGCATGCATAAGGCATATGTCACAAAGTGTGAGGGGGGGTGATAATCTTTTGGATCTCCGCCTCCATGTCTCACTTCTCCCTATGTTGCCATACAGAGTGCACTGGATGAGTTTTTGTTTTTTTCAATTGATAATCATTTAGAAGTATAGAAACTGAATGTTAACTCTTAAAGGAACAGTACATAAATGAGATCATAGCATGAAAAAAGTAACTTGCATTATGGCCTAACCATTAAGGTACCTTTGTATCCTGGTATATTTAATGTACGAATGTATACAGCATGATGTATACAGCTTGTTGCAATTCATGTATTCTGCAGTTCCCTGTCATCAGGGAAACTACAAGATTCAAAAATCTGGGTCTTTCTGAATTGTGATCAAATCTACAGAAATATACCATTGAGGCTGTGGAGTTTCCCATTTAAAAGTAGACAAAGAAAGTTACTAAATAATGTTGGTTAATGCATATAATCACAATAAGCACCAGTTACAGTATTAGTCAATAGAACAGTGCATGGAACTTTGAGAACAACAGCGAAAAAAGTTCATATATTTTCAGTCATACTTATTTCTTTCTTCCACCATTAAGTTTAGTAGAAGTTAGTCAACAGAAAAGAATCATGTTTCATGGACGTATTCGGAGATTAGTTTCCAGTGCCTTTTATCCCCACCAACAACAGGATCAGTGAAAGTGCCTCATGCAAATGGTGTTTGGGTAGATCCCGTCTATGTCAGTGTTAAACACTGTTGGGGTTGATTTTAGTGATACCAGATGAGTAAGGTTTTACACAGCAGGTGACTGTGGTACATGCACAACCAAATTTTCATGCTGGCATGCATTTAATGATGCCATTAAGCAGCAATGGATTGTTCTCTGCATGTTTACCATTTTTATTTAAAAGAGTCATACATTCACTCCTGTTTTACTTCTTTGTGCACCGTGCATCCTTTCAGGGTTTCTACCTCAGCGAGGTCATTGCAAACTTGCGGAGCTGAAAGCTTCAATGCAGGGCTTCCAATACCTGTACCTACACATGCAAATATCTACACATGCATGCATTTATATACAGTATATATATAGAGTATATATATATGTATACATTATATATACAGTATATACAGTATATATATATATATATATATATATATATATATATATATATATATATATATATATATATATATATATATATACACAAACGAATAGAAAATAGAACCTTAAGTGTAACCTGCAGTCATGCAATATTGAATGTGAGACTCCCAAAGCAAAGCCTTTACACAAGCACTTACATGTAGGGAAAGTAGGGTATTGCAATCCTGCTCCTTTTTTCCACTTAAAGCTGCGCACAATCAGCCCGTTCATTTGTATGGAGTGTGTAGAGATTGCGTGACTCTACCCGACTGTTGTACGTGTAAGTTTCTTTGAAACAGTGCCATGTCAAGTGTTGTCACAGCGAAAACAGCTGCGTATGTTTGAATAGATTTGTGTAAATGAAAAGCTGAGAGCTTTCATATTGCAGCAGTCATGGGGCATTATAATGCACAGCTAAATGTGATCCATCTCTTTTGCACAACTGCTTCACTCCATTGCTGAAAAAAAAAAGGCCATTTTTGATTTGTTCTGTCACAGCGATAGCTCACAGGAGAACAGCAAGCAGATTGGTACAAAATGTACTTGAAATTCTCCAGGTACTGTACACCAGTCTGCTCTTCATACTGGGAGGAGTTCATCCATATAATAGTTAGACTCTGTGCTGTACTGTACTGTAAAGCTCCTTCTTCTTATTTAACACTCTCCCGACAAAGATCCTTGGGAAAAAAAAAAAAAAGCTGCACTGCAGTGCTACTCTAATGTCTTAGCTGTTTCTGCTGGTGCAGTGGCCATCCTCTGTGGTGCTAGTACAAGACTACCACCGTTGTCTTGTTTCCACAACATAATCTGGAGCAGAAAAGCAACCCCTCATTAATTATTGGGTGATGAATTATGCTTTAAATGCCTTTTGTTCAAAGCAGGGAGGTTGCTTGTTGTAGAAAACTGTCATTTAGTTTGAAACTGATCTTTGTACTGTACCTTTGAAGAGCGTCCTCCTCAGGCAAAGTAGAAAAAAAAAACTTACTTATTGCAAGTAAAATAAAAAGTGATAAATTAGTCTTTTATTTGTAGATTAGGAGGAAATATATACAGAACAATATAGAATATACAAGTTAATTATATCAGCCTCAAATGCAGCTGCAAAGAACCTTTGCTGTCATCACATTTTTTCATGGAAAAAAAGTGCAACGTTGAAGAAAATACAGATGATCTTCTTAGCAGATGGGACTTGTACTGATGGTGCTATGCATTCAGCTTTCCAATGAAAACTGCATCCTTATGAGCAATAGGACAACATATAACCTGTTCATATTATAGACTTTAGGAATTTCTTACCACAACTGGGCTGTTTATGTGTCAACCCTGTGATTGTTCAGTCTGGGGGGGTTTGTCCTCAGACGTAGTAACTGATCATTTATTTAGAGAAACACATATAGGGCTTCATTGGAGCAAAAGCTGCTAAATGGCTCAGTTAAACCTATAAGGAAGAGCCTGTAATGCACTTTGAGAGAATTGGCCTTCAGTTTTTGGGGCTGTTATTGAGTAAAAGTTAGAGAATTTACCTGAATATGTGTGATGGATGCTATGCTTCTGTAAACAAGTGTTATCAGAGCTAAATATGACTGAATTGAACAAAATTTGGAGGAAAAAAAAAACTTTTAGGTGGTGATGAGCTAGAGAAAAGTAACCACTATATCCTGAAATTAATAGGGGAAAGATATTAAATGTGTTTTTGTTTTATTTTGTCTTTGGTGGCACTGTACCGTGACTGATTTAGAACAAGTTAAGCCTTATACTGGAAAATGCAAAAGAATGTGTTCCTCCAAGCTTAGCCATGAAAAATAAAACAGTTTATAATGATCACCTTCTGTACGTTAGATGATATGGACAGTTGTGAAAACATAGATGATTTATGTTTTATAGTTTCAAATCAAAGAAACACACAAAAAAAGAAAAAACCCGAATTTATTCACGCTCCTCACATTATTTTACCGATCTCTACTCCTGGTGTTATGTATCTCTACAAAAACCAATAAACGCAAAAAAAAAATTAATAAAAACATAAAAAAAATAACTGCATGGGCGATGGAAGACTGCATGAGCTTTACCTTTCAAGATGCGGATTAACTACAACACAGTTGCATCACTTTTGGAAAAAGAAACCCTTGCTTTCATCTGCAACCAAGCTCAATCATGAAAGCTGTCGTGGGATTTCTAAAAAGCACCTTAGCATCGGCACGGAGTTCGGCGTCCGAGCCGTGCGTCTGATGTGGGATGATGTGCAGGCTGGTGCTGAATGCGAGCAAGGACAACAAGGGCTAGTGTCTTAGACTCTTAACAGCTCTTCAATGTTAAACATTGTTATCTCAGTTAGACTGTATTGCTGGTGTGTTGTGGGAAATATGTAAAACACACAATCCTCTGTTCATATTTCAGAGCATTCTGGGTTTTAAAAAATAACAATGCTGTACTTTTTTTTTGTTTGTTTGTTTGTTTGTTGCGGGAAAACGGAACGGGATTAAATTGATGGGATGTTGTGTACCTTGCTCAAGGAGTTGCTGTTTGTTTAAGGACGTGTGATGGCTATGAATTTGTGTTTTCTGTCCCAATTGCACATTTACCCGCTTCTGAGGAGTGCAGCATTGAAGGACTGTCGAAGCATTCTGCTCCTCTCCCCATTCAACAAGAAAACCAAACTTTAACCGTGTTATTTAATCCAACTGTCATTGTCATGTTGTGGTTACCAGGGATTATGCTGGAATGTGTTCGGTTTGTCAGATGATGACAAAAGGCATGGTCTGTGATCTATGCAAGGGTTTTATGTTTCTAATTTTGTTTTTTGGTTTCTGTTTCTTATATCACTTCTGAATTCATCTTCCATTAAGCTAAATAAATTTTTAAGGATCAACTTGTGTAGGCTTTGATCATTTCTGTCTGGATTGGTTTGGCTTAATTCACACTTAAACGTGAATAGAAATCTGTATAAGTCTGTGCACACAGTGCCGGTCAGAAGGCTGTATTCAATCATCATTACAAACGATGTATTAATCTTGTTCTTTTAATTGTGCTTTTGAACTTAATTCATTTTTTAGGATGGACTCGTATGCTTAACAACAAATAGGGGTTCAGACACTAAATTCAGTGTTCATTTTCTTTTCATTTCCTAATGCCTCATAGTGAGCATAATAAGGACACTGAGTCTTATAAATAAAATATAAATAATTCAAGTCTAAACTTTTCATTCGATGGATTTAGCACAATAAAGGAATATATTTTATGGGGGGAAAATTATATTTTACCCAAAAGTGTTAAAACAGAAAAAAAAAGTCTCTACACTCCTAGTCGCCAATCTTGGCCCCTATGATTAAGTGAGATTCATATTTTTAGGCATTTTCCATTCCAGACTCTGAAAACAATATGTAGAGAGTTTGATCGACTTTAAATGTTTAAATAAAAAAACAAACATCCAGTTTAATTCAAACCTGATCCTTTGCAGTTCCTAACTAGATCATTTTCCCATTGGGTGTTCCAACAGGACAATGATCCCAGGCACTTATTTTTTGATAGATAAAGCAAGATAATACTATTCTCATTTTGACTGATTGAAGTTTGTTGTGTGAAAATGTCACCTTGAAAAAATGCTTCAGATATGATTGAAAACTACCGACAATTCTACCTTAATGCTGATGATGGGTGTATGTAAACTTCTGACCAGCGCTCTGTGTTACACAACCTTCTCTGCATGACACTTGCAGCAGAAACTGCTGCAGTTTTGCAGAGCTGGAGGTGTCCTTCTACTACACTACTCTCTCCCAGCAGCTATTAGCAATGATTGATGGGACTAATGTAATAGTTTTACTCTAATCCTCCCATCCCAGGAGGGGATCACTTACCTATGTCACCCTTTGCAACTTGTCTCACACCTCTGACTCCTGTAGAGCTGCTGCTGTCTCTGTTCTTCTCTCTGTCTCTGAAACGGATGTTTTGGATTGTAGCCGAATAAAGCTGGTATAAATTTATTCTTTAATGAAATATGTTTTGTAGAGATCCAGATAAAGTTTCGACCAATGCTGAAATTCTTAAACCTTTAGCTAAAAGAAAAGCATTCTTCATATCTTAGAAACAACAAAATGTTGTTTCTGACCCACTATGTTTCATTAGACTATCAATTGCATACTGAGCAATTACTAGCACAAAAAAGCTGTTATATACACATCAATTTGTAGGAAACATAAATAGAGTGGAAGTGGATCAGGGTGGAAGTGGTGGGCTATTAGAAAACATTTAGGGTCTGATCTTTAAGATGTATGTATGTAATAAAACATGCAAACAACCTGCATCTTCATATAAGTTGCAAGTTGATTTGCATGTGCAATTCAGCTGACAGCATGTGCAGACTTGCTCAATATGCAAATCATATTGTAATGACCAAACTGTGCTAATTTATAGGTGGAGGATATGCAAATGCAATTACTTACCACCGGCAAATCACAATTGCAGTCACATTTTTTGCATCTGTATACATTTAAAAGTAAGATGAAAAATCAGACAGATAATCCTGCAGTCCTCGCTTCGACATTGGAAACAGAGAAAGTCTGTGTGAATGTGAACACAATTGTAAAGATAATAATATTAATGGCAAAAAGGACGAAAAAGTTTTATTTCAAATTGAAAAACACATTAAATTAACTTTAAAAATGGAACATTTTTATGAAAAAAAGACAACTAAACAAAATAAAACATTAATAGCCACATGAAAATAATCACAGAACCTGTAAAGGGACATTAGCAGACAAAGAAAACTCTCCATGTTTGATATTTTGTTTTATCTCTATATTTTTGTTTTTCTTATCTTTTAATTTATGTTTTTACTTTGCAGTGCTTGAGATAGAAACACACCATAAAAATTCTTTAGTAACTTTATCCTTCTTTTGCAGCCACTCTCAAAATACCAATTCTGTTCCTTTAAATAGGGAGGTACTGAACCAATTTGCATGACTGATTATTTACACAATCAGTCTTTGTAGATCGCAACTCACCCGCCTATTGCGCACACAAATTTAATTAAATTTTTTTGCTGAATTTTTTTATAGATTTTTTTTTTTTATAGGAACCCTTCTAGTTTAAAGTGCTTGGAAATATACATACCAAGGTGAGTTAGTTTGATGTTAAGCAGGCATGGTAAACAAAAGTAGGTCCTCTTCCATTTCTTTGGCTTAACATCTAAATTATGCTATCTTTATGAGGAGTACAAAAGTACACATCACTGATGAAGCCAATGGTATATAATTAAAGATTAGGGCCATTTAGTAAAAGCTCTTTTTTTCATGCAAACTAAGTGAATCCAACAAAAATCCCTAAAAGTATAAGACCCCTTAAGTTCACCTTCTGTAATCTACTTTATTTGTTACTAAGGCTACATTCTGTCACATAACATTCAGCATCTTTTAAGTTCTCTCACTACTTTTTTTTATAGTTTCCTTAAAAAAGTAGCATTTTTGAAATGGTGGGTTTTGTGTAAATTTTTGTAGAAGAGATGGATACCCCAAAAATGTACACAAGTTTGCACAAATTCAACATAATTTGCAGAAGTTAAGTGTAGGTGGCCTTGTGGTTAGGTATAGAGCTTGGAATCCTGAGGTTGCAAGTTTGAAACCCACTCCCACAGACAGAAACTCTGGCTCCCTGAGCAAAGACCCTTAACCCCACACTACTCCCACCAAAAATGGCAGCCCACTGCTCCCCAAGGGGATGGGTTTTGGAAAAGGAATTCTACAACAAATGACTGAAGAGAGATAGAAAAATAATTGGTATGAAAAAAATCTACTCAAATACAGAATACATTTTTGATCATATAATCTGATTTAGTATTTAAAAATGATTTCAGCAGACAGACTAAAGTTTTAAAACTTTAGAAAATTTAATATTTTTGACATAAACTTTATAAAACCAAAAACGTCCAGTATTTTATCTATAACTTTATCTACAAACAGAACAAAGTGATAATATTTACAGTTTACAGTCTAATTCACTCGATCTCCAAAAAGCTCAGCAGACAGAAATTACATAAAAACAACAAGCTTTTTTATAAAAAAAAATTTAAAATGTATGATTCACTTTTGGTTCTTTCAATTAAGTTTATTTTGATGAATAGAGCATCCATAAATCTTACTCAAGTTAGATTAGTGATTCTTCATATGTATTACTCCAGTACATATAAAAAAGTTTAATGTGGCAAAACAACTCCTGAAAGAATATTGCTTTTCAAAACATGACTCAAATAAATGCAACTGAGTAAATTTAGTTAGTTTAAATAACAACTCTGGGTATTAGTAATAATTAGTAATAATCTGCTAAAATGCTGTAAGTAAGTCAGACTACCTGAAAGCTCTAAACCCACCTAAGGATTGACTTTTATATCGGAAAAACAATTTTTTCCGATGTAGAAATCTTTCCACTTTAGGTTGGAGAACCTATGATAATAACTTCTCACATTAAACTTTCCAAAAAAAACTAAAGTAAACAACAAAAGCATTAAAAAAAGAAGAAGAGGCTTGTTTTCAGACACCTTAGGGTAATATTTTTTTTCATGTTTCTGTACAGAAAATGTTAAAAACTGGTGCTTGATTACCTTTTAAGTATTGTTGTTTTGGAAGTCAACCTCATTTTTCAACTTGAAAGGTCACTGACCCCAAAACCCAAAACTGTTGTCATCTACGTGTGTAAGCATAGATAGAGCAGGGGAAAGAAACTGTTTATTTTTTCAGTTTATAACTTATCCGTGTCTCTAGGTATGCTGCTGAATCAATGTGGTTAAGATAACATGGCAAAATGTAGGTAATAAACATATTAATTGTCATATTAAATTAGGCTTATTTAAAAACCACAAGATGGTAGAGGGCAATTAAAAAGTATCATATAAATCAGAATTGGCAAATATATTCTTATTGCCAGATTGCCACACAGGACACTGTAAAAAATAAATAAATAAATAAATAAAAAAGAATTGGGAAATATCTCATCCAGTTATCTCATTATTCAGTTATTCATTTATAAATTATTATTTTTTTCTTTAATTTTAGATGAATGCTAATAAAGAAGCAACATAGAGCCAAAACCTCTTTCGTTTATCTTTCTACTCACTTTATTTTGCTCACAAACAGGTGGATTCATGAACGACTTTCTATTGCTCTGCTTTAAAAATACCAAATTTTCTTTTATAGAACAAATAAAAGATCTAAAGTCTGCTCCAGACTTCACACAATCATATTAAAGCTCTTTAGAATCATAAAGACAGTTAAATGAAATCTTGAACCAAATAAAAACCTTTCAGTAATTAATTAATATTTCAGTTATCGTTGTTTGTAATCTGATAAAATATAAAATCTCATAACTTTTTTATTAAGATATGACCACGATCAAGATATTAACTCTACCTGCATCCTCCACCCCACCCCCACCCCCACCTGAATGGCAGAATAACCATTCAGATTCATCCCGGACCCCTTCAGCTCAGGTGAGACATGTTTCCTCTACTAAATTACTGTCATTAACATCCTTTCATTACCTCAAGTGCGGAAACTGAAACATGTTGTTTCCCTCTGTCCTTCTCACATGGCTGCTTCTGTTTGTTTTACAGTGTGTGGTGACCTGAACAGAAGTGAACCTCTTCCCTGTTCCTCTGCATTGCCCTCAGGAAATGCAGCACTCCTCTCTGCAGGCAGCAGCAGCAGTAAGGGTGGGGTAGGTTGGCGCTGGGCCCACACTTCTTGCAGCAGCGTTATCTGTTACTCGAACTCTGTCCATATCTCACACTCTTCCTCACTTTACAGTCATTGAATAATTTCAGCATCTAGTTATCATCCTTCAGATTCAGACTTTTAATGAAATAAAAAAAGAGCGTGGCATTCTAATATTCTTCTTTAGCATCTGTGATTTGGTGTCTGTGTCGATAAGCGGATCCTTTTAAAAGTCTTCAAAGAGTTGAAACAATCCCCATGACACTGAGGGGTACTGTTAATACCCAATCAGATCACTTATTAACATATTTAAACAAGATGTCTTTTTTTTTCTTTAAACAACCATATTACTATCATAAAGAATACCTCAGAAGATATTAAGCCTGTAGCAAATCCTAATTCAATAACTTTAATGTTGTCACCAAAGAAACAAGCATTCTTTCTTGGACTGTTAGTGGTAAATATCACAGCAGCCATAATGAGGTGCTACATAAAATATGTATATATGTCCAAAATTACTCTGAGCTGTTATTAAATTGTATGCATAAGGTCTCTTGCAAACATTTACAAAAAATCCTTCTCTTCTTTTTTTTCTTACAAACTAAAATGAAGTAAAGTATTATTATGAAGCGTAAAAATAGAGATACTTAAAATGTTCCAGCATCTAAGCTGAGCAATCAGATCAACATATTCTTATATCAGTTCGTATGAAATCGTACGAAAAGTTATGCACACTATTTCGTACGTATGGACGTTTTTCCTCATAAAACCAGATCAGTGCGCATGCGCAGGCAGACAGACAAAAAAAGCAGATCCGCGGACGGACGTAAAGCTGGAAAAACAGTGCAATAATCACTTCTTCATGTCTCTAGCTACGTTGCTTGCTGTTTTATATCTTAGGGTTAGGGTCAGGGTTAGGCCTAATTGTATTTTAACTTCTATGTTCTTGAGTGGTGCGTAAGATGCGCACACAACGAAAAAAACGTCCAAATCATACGAAATTACGGTGCATAACTTTTCGTACGATTTCATACGACCTCATAATGAGAATACACTGATCAGATTGAATGTAGAGCAATATTTCTCTGCTAGCTTTGTGCTTCTGCAGCCTAACATTTGTGCCCATTCTTCTTACCAAAATTAATCCAATCTTAGCTAGATTGGATGAGAAATATCTGCAAACATCTGTCTACATCAGTATTCAACTCCCAGCATGGATTTAGGTCTGGACTTTGACTCGGCCAGGGTTTCTTAACCATGGTCCTCATGGTCCGCTGTCCTGTTTTAGGTATTTCCCTGCCTCCCACACATCTGACCTGAATAAGAAGGTAATTAAAGGAAAAGTTCAGTCACATTCAGAATACAAACTTGTGAAAGTTCTTTAAATGTGAAAATATTGCATATTGTTCAATAAATAATTTATGTTTTTTTAATTAAGAGTAATTTTCATGTGAATGTGCTTTACTGGAGGCATCTATGTTTGTCAAAGAACACTACTGGCCACCTACTGGTTTGTGGCGTCACGGTGCGGTATCGCGCTGTTGATCAAGTCCCAGTGCTGTATCTGGTGTTTGTCACAACGTGCTGCTATTATCCAAGTCATCTTGAAAACATTCTTCTTCCCAAATGTTGGCTACATATTATCTGTTTTATTCTCTTGCCAGAAGTTCGGGTGGCAAATCCTCCCTCTTCAAGTTGGCGATCCAACGACCAACCCGTCCGCTGTGGAGGTGATCCGGGAATCGAGAAAGGTGGAATAACAAATTTTTTTCCTCCCACTTTTACCCGATGTATTGTGAACATCCAACTGCCATGCTGCACGGGCATTGTCCAGTTTTCACTATAGCTCTGGTGAATTTCAATGGTGAAGTCACTCTGGAAATCTTAAATAATTGTTGTTGATTGCAGATGTGTCTAGTAGTTCCCATTGATTTTGCTTGTAAAGCTGAGGAGAATGGCGCTTAGGCTTACCGCACCGTGACGTCACTGCTGGAAGATGGCAGGAGGGAGGGGGTTACTATATTTGGGCAAAAATGTCCCAGTTGTGGACTCAGTGATCATGACGGAAAATATAGTTTTAATTTTTTTACTGATTAACACTAAATTCATTCAATCACCGCAAACGTATTAGTTTTAGGTGTAAATAATGATCCATTGATCATTCCTTGCCTTGGTGTCTATAACAGCCTTTTTGCAGCATTTGAGACCTGTCAAGGACAAAATACAATCATTTGAATGAGTTTGCTAGAGTGGAGACACATCTAATACATGAAGGACAGTGGGCCCTGAGGACCAGGGTTAAGAATCCCTGGACTGTGCCACTTTAACACACTCACATCATTTCATCTTAAATCGGACAGTGCTGGTAAAGTTGTTGTCATGTTGCGAAGTAAACCTCCATCACAGTTGTCCTCAATCAACCTAACAAGTTATCCACAGCACGATTATGCCACTACCGTGTGTTAACCTAGGGACGTTGTCTCCAGGGTGAAATAAGTTATCCACTGAACATATGGCTCTGCATGTAGACAAAAAGATTGAATTCAGGGTCTTATCTGATGCACTTCTTCTATTGTTTTGGCCCGATGCACAATACTTCACTAATTAGGTGACTTCTTTGGCCTAGCGGTTAGAGCAGTGCGATTCTGCTCTGAGTAGGTTGCAAGTACCTGGTTCAATCCCTACAGCCTGCACTCTGGTCCTTGAGCAAACCCTTAACCTCACACTGCTCCCTGGGCGCTGCACAATGGCAGCCCACTGCTCCCCAAGGGGATGGGTTAAATGCAGAGGTGAATTTCTCCAGTGTGAGATTAATAAAGTTAAATTGTTAGTATTATTAAAACAATTAACTATGCTGGAGGTTTTTAGGGCTTAACAGCTGAAGCGGGTGATATTTGCCTAATGTTTAGAATTTTGTCAGTAAAATAAACACTAAACTTTTCAATTCTGTCTTATTTTTGGACTAACTAGTGTTGGTTTGTCTCATTTAATCGTTACATCATGTGGTTGGAAAATCTTAATTATGACTGCTGATTTTTATGTACTTTTAAAAGTATTCGCTGAAGCAGAGCACCTGCTAGACAAGGCTGAAATCTAGTTAATATCTTACTGATGCCTACGAAGTTATTTTCTAGTTTTAGATGTTTTGGTAAGAGCCTAGACTCCCTTAGACTAAAGGTAATTTCAACAAATGCTTCAGTTTGTGAGAAACTATCTATGTGAGAAAATGTGTATTTTGTCTGTGAGAATCGCTACCTGTGCTTCTTAAGTACCGTAGTTAGTCTGGGAAAACCTCTGTGATTCAGGTATCTGTGTCTGTCCTCCTTTGGAAAGTATTTGATAAAATGCTGGCTTCAATGAGAAACACTGGATCTGAATTTCTTGTTAAATAACACTTCAATGTTGACTCCATCAACAATCAACAATGGGCATTGAAGTTTGGTGGTACTATAAACTAAAACATAGAACAGTTTAAGTGGTGTACAAACTTTGATAAAGTGCTGTAAGCTTTCAGCTGTCTAATGGATTTTAAATAAGCATTGAGACTTGGAAGGTAATAAACAACCAATCACACCAGTCTGGCCAGAGACTTTAAATATGAACATGAATCTTTAAGGCAGAGAGTCATCTGCAACACTGGATAGCAAAATGTTCTTTTTTTCTGTCTAATAGTAGAGATTTTATTCCTATCTGCTTAAAAACAAAAAACAAAAACAACCTTTGACAAAATCTCTTTTTGCTTTCTTGGTTTAAGTGTATTTATCTCATTTACATGCTGGTGAAGATTCTCAGTCATCCAGGTCATTCTAGAAAAATAAAACAAAACAATCCACTGAACTTTGTTTCCCAGTTTGAAGGCGTTTCTCTTCCCATCCAGGAAGCTTTTTCTTCAACTCAAAATGTCAGAAATAGCGTTGAGTTCAACGCTTTATAGAAGAAAGAAAAACTCCACCCTAAACAAAGGGGGGTGGACTCAGATTTCCGCTTTCAAAAACCTTACAATGCTGCGATTGATTTGATCCTTTCCCGCTATCATCGCAAACACCCACCCCTTTACAGGGGAACAGAACACCTCACCTGTTCGTAGCCAGATCAACACCCCCTTTAATGTCCCCGCTTTCAGAGACATATAGACAGGTATGGGACATTGCAGGTTAACAAAAGAAGCCAAACGACCCCCATTCCAAAGTGGTGGAGCTATTCGCTTTTTTTTCAATTTGCATGTTTTTTAAAACTAAAACCGTTGCCTTTGTTGGGCTGCTGTATAAAGCTAGCTTCAGAGATCATCCCGATCTCGCCAGCTTTCAAGATTTCACCTCGCTAATCAGTCTGGAGACTCTCCTCGCTGAAGAAAGGCAAATTTGGAGCCGCCTACACTCAAACTAACGCCCAATCAGCGCTGGCTTTGAGGCGGGTTGAGTGTGTGACGCTAACCTGGTAGTCTAAAGAACATGGCGGCATCAGCCGATGAAAACTAGCGCCATGCGGCTATCGAAAGCAAGGCTTTATCGAATTACAAAGTATTTCTTTCTCTGGAAAGAAGAGCAAAACACTGCTTTGGGAGGCTTTTTCTCAGAGGAAAAGATGTTTTTGATCTTCTCCCTCTACTGGTTTCGCAAGAGTTTGATCTATCAATGGCCTCCTCTTCGCCCTCGGCTTCTGTTACGCCATATGCTTCGCTGATCTGATTGGTTTATTTGGCCCGCCTATCACCAACATAGGCCAATCAGCTAACCAGTATTTTCGCCCCCCTTCCCAAAATTAAGTTTCAGGGTTCTAGATGGATATGCGGAGTAAATCCATCTGGCGGAGTCAGGTTAGTATAAAGCCTCAAACTGAACGCTATTTCTGACATTTTGAATTGAAAAGCTTCCTGGATGGGAAGAGAAAAACGTTTTCAAACTTGGAAACAAAGTCCGGGGATTGTTTTTAACGTTATTTGAACCCCCCAAAAAGCCTTTAATGAAACTTTATAGACTTCTTAGAAAAACATGTCATGTGCCAGGATCCTAAACAATTTAACTGTTTGAACTGCTTGTTCAGAAGGGCTCTCAGGAACATACGAGCCAGAACCTTGACAATGTTTACAGAAAGCTTTTGGTTTAAAGTGGAGCTTGCAAGAGGATATTCATCTAGTATTAGTTAAGTTAAATGTTTACAGTTTTCATAACTGTAGCCCTGTATTGATTTAAAAAAAATCATTGTATTTTCAGACTGATCTTAATATCACTGGAACCTTATTTGGTTGTCCTTCAGAAGTTTTTGTGGTTAATGAGAGATCAAGAACAAAAAAAAACTAATTTTCTTATTTTATTTTATGTGCTTCATTATATATATCCAAGTCATTTCTGAATACGTGTTTAAACTTTAAAGCTAAACATGTTTTTTTTTCCTTTGCAGGAACTAACGGGACATTTGGATCTTGAAGGCGCCAAACATCACCCTTCTCTTTATGAGCGTCTATCTCAGAACTTCTCCCACATGCCGTCAGCTGCTGGACATCTGTGTTAATAGAATGAGAACATGCAGTGAGTAATCTCTCCGGTACATGTGCAGATTACTTTCCTGACTCACTGTCCATTTTAATTTGCTTTCACCTTTACTCGCAGACACACACCCACACCCACACATAGAGAATGGTCAGTTTGCCTGAGTCAGGCTTCTTGATATTCCCAGATCGATTTTTCTGAAGACGGATGCTCATCCCGTATCCTTTATACAAAAGTGCCACGCCATTCTTGTTGATGTCATCCAAAAAGTCTCTCAGAGGGCTTTTTCACTGTGACCCAATCAGCTGTGCATGCACAGTATCATATAAATATTCTGTATCGAATCACAAGTGTCCTCTGGGGTTGACTTTATAAAACCAAATCAAAGAAGTGTTGGTGATCATTAGTCCTCCTTCAACAGTCACATACTGCTTCCAAATATCAGTATTGAGGCATGATTGGATGTACATTCCTTCATTTCAAATATCTGGGGTCTAACACTTCCCTACCCTGAGGTCCGAGGCCCCCCTCCTTCCTACAGCCTCGGTCCCTAAGGCCTGCTCCCTGGCCCACTTCCTCTTTGCATTACCTCCATCAGGCCAGGCTGCTGACACACTTGTTTAATAATTAAGGGCAGGACCATAATTTTCCACAAATGGTCTCTGTGAAACTCGGGACAGTTGATTGTACCTCTTCAGACACTTGACAGTCCTCCATCATTGTAGTAAATCACAAAATGCATTCTAAAGCAAGAGAAAAGACTCACAGCCCTGGAACTATGAATGTCTGAATATAAACCACACAAAACAATTTAAAAACTTTCTATCTACTGGTGGAACAAGTTAATATTGACACCTCTAGCCACCAGCATAGAGGCCGAATACACTTGGAAAAAGTGATTGTATAGCTGAAACATTTTCCACACTGCAACTAGAGATGGCAATGTATTTAAGATTGGGTTTTTCTATGATAATCCCTCACTTGGTATTGTTTGATTTTTATTTTTCAGTATAAAAATAAATATTTGCAAAGTATCATACATCTATATGTTTGGATTCAACACATTTTTATTGGTAGTCCTCATGCATTACAAATAACAGCTTTCAAACTTTTTGAACTAGGGAGGTGTTGGCCTACTGGTTAGAGCAGTGCGCTTGTGCTCTGAGAAGGTTGCGAGTATCTGTTTCGATCCCCACAGCCTGCACTCTGGGTCCCTGAGCAAGACCCCCTCTGCTCCCCAAGGGGATGGGTTAAATGCTGAGGTGAATTCCTCAAGCGTGAGATTAATAAAGTTCAATTATTATAATTAAGGGAGTATATAAAGTTCACCTATTTATGGTGCAATTGTCAGCCTACCAAACTAATCCATGTTAAATGTAGCTGCAGATCACAGCTTAGGAGGGAAAATATGCTAAAGTTACAGCTCCTACTTGCTGATCAAGCCATTAAAAAGGTTTCTCACATCATAAATCATCAAAATAGGAAAGCACTGATGAAGAAAAATTGATGAGAGAAATTAACATTTTGTCAAAAGGCATGTTGATGACTTTAGAGTGGGGGAAAACAATGGCAGCATCATACTGAGGGAGAGCTTTACTATAGCAGAGACAGAGGGGCTTGAAAGAGCTGATGGAAAAGATAGAATTCA
The DNA here is from genome assembly GCA_018398635.1 of Cyprinodon brontotheroides. Lineage (NCBI taxonomy): Eukaryota > Metazoa > Chordata > Actinopteri > Cyprinodontiformes > Cyprinodontidae > Cyprinodon > Cyprinodon brontotheroides. The sequence continues at coordinate 5,729,632 of JAGKQL010000068.1, read as the reverse complement.
GTCATGGACTAAATCAATCAGGGGCTGAAATAACATTGTAAACTGGAAGCTGGAAAAACTTCCCCTAAACACAGCCACAGAATTTTGTAGGAATATTTGTCAGCTTGTATTAAGAACTGATCTCCATTCAAAATGAATTAGCTCTGATTTTTCAAAGAGGAATGAGGTTTGTTTTAATTTCCATATTTAAAGGACCAATAGCAGTGTTGTATAAAGTACTGAAATCTCGGAGTCAAGTAAAAGCGCTACTCACCGCCAGCCTTTTATTAGTGTAAATTTATGCTAGTAATACCGGGTTGGGACCCCTTCTGCCTTCGTGAACTGCCTCTCAATTCTTCGTGGCATATGATTCAACAAGGTGCTGGAAGCATTCCTCAGGGAGTTTGGTCCCATATTGACATGATGGCATCACACAGTTGCCGCGAGATTTGTCGGCTGCACATCCATGATGCGACTCTCCCGTTCCACCACATCCCCAAAGATGCTCTGTATTGGATTGGAGATCCTGCGCATCGTGGAGGCCATTTGAGTACAGTGAACCTATTGTCATGTTCAAGAAATCCAGTCTGAGATGATTCCAGCTTTATGACATAAGGCGCATTATCCCTGCTGAAAGTAGCCATCGTAGAAGTTGGGTACATTGTGGTCATAAACAATATGGACATGGTCAGCAAACAATACTCAGGTAGGCTGTGGTATTGCGCAACGCTGCTCAATTGGTACCAGGGGCGCCCAAAGAGTGCTAAGAAAATATTCCCACAATCTTGACACCACCACCACCAAACCTCCGTTGATACACAGCAGAATGGATCCATGCTTTCATGTTGTCAGACGCCTCAAATTCCTGGACCTCTACTCATCCTAATCGTCGCAGCAGAAATCGACACTCACTCAGACCAGGCAACGTTTTTCCAATCTTCTATTGTCCACTTTCGATGAGCTTGTTGTGCAAATTGTAGCCTCAGTTTCCTGTTCTAGCTGAAAGGAGTGGCACCCGGTGTGGTCTTCTGCTGCTGTAGCCCATCTGCCTCAAAGTTCGGACATACTGTGCGTTCAGAGATGCTCTTCTGCCCACCTTGGTTGTAAACGGGTGGTTATTTGAGTCACTGTTGCCCTCTATCAGCTCCAAAACCAGTCTGGCCATTCTCCTCCTCTGACCTCTGGTATCAACAAGGCATTTTCGCCCACAGAACTTTTATACGGATGTTTCTTTTGAATTGCTTTTTCGGTCCATTCTCTGTAAACCTTAGTGATGGTTGTTGGGAAAATCCCAGTAGATCAGCAGTTTCTGAAATACTCAGATCAGTGCCCTTCTGGCACCAACAATCATGCCACGCCCGTCACTCACTCAAATCACCTTTCTTCCCCATACTGATGCTCGGTTTGAACTGCAGGAGATTGTCTTGACCATGTCTACATGCCTAAATGCACTGAGTTGCCGCCACATGTGATTGGCTAAGTTTTTTAATTCGGTGTTAACGAAAGCAGTTGGACAGGTGTACCTAATAAAGTGGCCGGTGAGTGTATAAGTACCTCTCTCCAAAATATGCACTTTAGTAAAAAGTCCAAGTCACTGACTGGAAATGTTACTCGAGTAAAAGTCTTAAAGTATCTGAAAATGGCTTGTACTTAAGTATAAGAATTACTGTAAAAATAGATATTCCAAGTAATGTAGTGAAGTAGTATTAGTAAAAAGTAAAAACAAATTGAAATGATGTATTTTTACATTTTGTAAACTTTTAAGGTTAAATTCACTTAAAAATAATATAAACAACCAAGTGTAGGATAAATTTTAGACTGGCTTTGCCAAAAAAGGCGTATCCTATTGGTGTTGATGAAAAAGCCCAGGCAAGACCCTCAATTTGTAGTCAGTAGGTGGTCAAAAACACACGTTTCTCTCCGCTTGTTTTTATTTTTACTTAGCAATCTAAACCAAACATTGAAAATGTATCGGAGTAAAAGTATGCAATTAAGTTTGTAAATGTAGTGAAGTAAAAAGTGAAATTTCTCAAAAAAATGTATAATCTTGGAAAGTATAAAGTACTCTACAAAAAATATACTTAAGTACAAGTATTTTTACTAAGTACTATACAACACTGGCTAATAGACCCTTGCCTTAAAGCTAGCAGTGTGTAACTTTTTAGCTTACATTCTAGCGTCAGGACCTGCAGACTGCAGCAACATGAAATATCCTCCCCACCGCTTCCCAACAGTGCGTATGAAGCGCCATTGGACACAAATGTTCTTCCAACACGCCCGTATCACCTGCCTTCTCAAGTGATGATGAGGTTTGTTTACATAGATAATTTTACAGATAGTATTCTCATTAGTCTGTGTAGGGTATAGATATTTTATGTAGACTTAAGATAATAAATATACCTTGTTATTTTTTTTCTACATCGTGACGTTTTGGCCATCTCGCAATCGCTAGTTTATAAGCCCTGCGCTGTCGCCGTAGAAAGCATCGCCTCGCTCATAATAATCTACCCTTATGTAAAGTATAAATAAATCTAATTCTAAGGCAACAACGCAAATATTAAGGTTAAGAGGCTGAGCTCGTAGATGATGATAAAATAAATATAGTTATGTGCTAATATACATTTCTGACTGTACTTCGCAATTATTACACAATGTAAGCTTTAACGTGAGGAAGTTGAGGATTTTTTTCATCGATTTGGCCTTTAATTTTTATTTCAGTGATATGGGGAAGTCAGAATTTGGATTTTTTTTCTCAGAATTCTTCTGACTTTTTTTATTGTCAGAATTCAGTCAGAATTCTGAGATTGTGTCAGAATTCTGAGAAAAAAGTCAGAATTATGACTTTTTCCCATGTTAAACTTAAATAAAAAAAAATGTAAAAAATCAGTTAACTTTTTTTTCAGTGGCCCCCTCTCTCTCTCTTCCCATCAACTCTCATTGCAGAGAAATATAAATCCCATTAACAAGATTTTAATTTGGTCAAGAAAAAAAATCTTTCCATTATTCTTCATATATCTTCCAATGTTTCGATTCTTCACACTGTCACTCACATGAAGTTCCAATAACTACACTGTCATCAGTGATAGTAACATCATTTCAAATTAATTCAGGAGGTGGGAATCATTTTACCAGATATGGTGTAATTGTAATAAATTCTTAAGCTTAATTTTTTAATGGAATTCTTCCCTATTCATCAATCTATTTTGTTCCATATCCCGTCCTTAAAATGTCTTTTTGGAGTTTGGGGCGCATCTGAATCTCATCTTACACGTTTGACAGGTTCACGGTGCAGAGTCAGCGAGAGCTTGTCTGGGTTTGAAACTGTGAAGAAAGTTAACATCAACGAATCTGTGACCTTCCTCCTTCAGTTACATCACAGCAGCCAGGGAGGGTGGCAAACACAAAACAAAAGGATATCATAATGAAGCCACTGCTGAGATACAGACAACCTGAGCAAAGTCTCTGTATGATGTTTGACACGCGAATTCAGCAAAAGCATGTTAATTTAAGAAGGGTGCAGAGTGTCATAAAAAGATCTTGTGATAGCTTCGACATAGGGGGGAGTTTAATCATGATTAGGCTGAACAGTTAAAAGCCAGCCAGCTTGTTCTGGGCGGCCCTTGCGGCCTCCCTCCCTTTGGAAGATTCCACCTCAAGCCGACTCCCTCTGGATGTGTGGATGTGGAGGAGGCTCTACCCGAGGCCTCTCTCCCAGATGGCTGAGCTCCTCACCTATCCCTGCAGAGGAAGCTTATTTCAGCGCTTGTATTCAGGATGTCATTCTTTCCATCATGACTCTAATTTCATGACCATGGCTGGGGCTAGTCCAGCAAATTGAGAAATTTGCCTTTTGCTCACCTCTTTCTTCACCACGACAGACATGTGCAGCATCCACATCATGGCAGCAGCTTCACTGGATCAACTTCCTGAATCAGTTTTCTTTTCCATTAACAGGAGCTCAAAATACTAGAAGTCCTCCACTGATACATACAAGTTATGTCTACTCTTACCATGTTTTTGTTCAAAAACCATGGACTTGACTTGGAGGAGCTGATCTTTCATCCCAGCTTTTGCACTTAAGTTTCCATCCCAGCACATGAGAGTCACCAAGGGTAGGAATATATTTTACTATTGGGGGGACACATGTCGGAAATCTGAGATTCGTATTCAACAGAAACATATCTTAAGTACGCTACTTAAAAAGGCTATTTAATCTTTTACTTTATTCCTTTATAAATGTGTCTTGCAAAAATAATGCATTTAAAATTTACATAATGCATTTGTTCATAAGATGTGAGCATATCACCAAACAAAATGACTGGAGTCTTTTTATTAAGCAAAGGGGAGATGTCTTTCAAGGGCTTCAGCCCACTATTTAGTGTCTGCATCACACTAGAAAATCTAAATATTTCAGTTGGATTAAAAACAATTCAGTAGGCCACAGAAGTGCAAAAGTTTGATACTGTATGTTTTTATTTTGTCAAACTTGCAATAATGGTCAAAAATGAATTTTATATAGGTTGACTGACAGAGGGAGCTGACAGTGTGTTGAAGAATTATGGACAGGATGCTTTGAAGCATCTGGTTCAAAAAACGCATTCTAAATCTTTGGTGAAATCCATCTATCCTTCCATTTTTCTGTACACCCTGTCCCTTAGTAGGGGGTCAGGAGGTGCTGGTCGCGAGGGTACACCCTAGACGAATTAAGCCAGTCTGTCCAGACCTTTGGTAGAAATGGCGTCTTTAATTCCAGTTTGCAGTACAGAACAGAGAAAACTACAGAGTTGTCAATGTTGTGTTAATCTGTTTATAGCTCTAAAAGAGGAGCCAGCAGTTTATTTGAGGAAACAAAGGTGCAGAAGTTAATTAGTTGGTTAATTAGTGGTTGTGCAGCAGTCCGCTGCACAACCAATGTACGCCGCTGCTGCTAAGAATTAAAATTAATTCTCCCTGTGGTTTTAACTAACGATCAGGGTAGCGGCAGGTATAACATCTGTCCATTTGGTAGCGAATCAAAACCACGCAAAAAATAAAAATCCTCGTTAAAACATACGCCCCAGACGGGCTAATTTTAAACACAAGTTGTGTTAGGTGACTGTTACTCACACTGGCGTTTCTCTTTTTTAAAAAATCTGAGTAAGTCCTACTGCTGTTTCAGCCTTTTGGTTGGTGGTGCAATGTACTGAATAAGGATCTATAAAAAAAAATTATTTGGCTAAGCTAAGCGTGGCAAATGTCTAGAGAAAGTTAGCAGTTAAATATTGGATGGTGATCATCCCAAGACTACGGAAGAGGATTAGGGCCACTGAAGAAAAAAAAAAAAGTTAAGTGATTTTTAAATTTTATTTTAGTTTAACATGGAAAAAAGTCAAAATTCTGACTTTTTTCTCAGAATTAAGACTATTTTTTTCTCAAATTCTGACTTTAATCTCAGAATTTTTGGATCTTAATGTAGATGGTCACCATGAGGGAAGAGATGTGGAGCACTCAGCTTCACTGACAAAGAAGTGA
>JAGKQL010000068.1:5658391-5723642 GCA_018398635.1 Cyprinodon brontotheroides | reverse complement strand
ACCTGACTGCTCCAGTTTCCCTACGCCTTCGCTCATTTTCTGGACGTGTTCCGAAGCCCAGTAATGAAGCAGACTATGAATCATGGCGTTCACAAATTGAACTATTACTTGCAGACCCGAGCCTTTCTGCCCTGCATGTAACTAGGAGGATCATGGAGAGTTTGCTGGTTCCTGCTGCTGACTTGATTAAAGGTTTGGGCCCTAACACTTTGCCAGCTGTGCTACTGCGTCATCTAGATTCAGCTTTTGGCACAGTACAAGACGGTGAAGAGTTATATGCCCAGTGGAAAAGAGGAGGAGTGAATGCTAATGATATGGACAAACAACTGCTGAAACAATTTGTGCGTGGATGCTGGAACAATGACATTATCACCAAGTTGCAGCTCGAACAACGCAGAGGCAATCCACCACCTTTCTCTGAACTGCTGCTGCTTCTGCGCACAGAAGAGGACAGGCAACAGGCAAAAGAGCTGCTGATGAAGAAGTACATCGGGTCAAGTTCTTCCAAGCAAAAGGTTACCATTCAGTCACAAAGCACTTGTTCATGTGGCCACACAAGTTCTAGTGACGAGCTTAAAGAGCTGAAGAACCAGATCCAGCAACTCCAATGCCAGATGTCATCCTTCCTGAAAGCCCAGAAGAAAATGGAGTCAAGGCCAGCACCACGCCAGTCCTTCTGCCCTTCACCTCAGTCATCAAACCATCCAAAACCTTGGTATTGCTTTAACTGTGGTGAGGATGGACATATCTCTTCAACCTGTAAGAACGCATCGAACTCCCGCCTGGTTGACCAAAAGAAAAAACAACTGCGGCAAAAACAACAAGCATGGAACGCAAAGCAGAATCAGTCAAACTAGCAGCAGCTTCTGTGACGGGACACCCAGGAGCTGCAACTAAAAGCTGTCCTAAAGAACCACCCAGACTGCCACGCCTGCCAAGAGGCCTTGTGGGGACAAAATGTACTGGCCAAATACAAATAAAAGGAAATGCATTCAACTGTCTTTTTGACACCGGCTCCCAGGTCACAACAGTGCCACATTCCTTTTATAATGCACATCTCAATGACCATACGATACAACCTCTGAACAACATCCTTGAAGTAGAGGGGGCCAACGGACAATGTGTGCCATATTTGGGCTACATTGAATTAAACATTACATTTCCACCTGAGTTTCTGGGTACCACCATCTCCATAGATACATTAGCACTAGTGGTTCCAGACTTAAAGCAGTCCCAACCCTTAATTCTGGTTGGTACTAATACACTGGATTTGGCCTATAACCAGATTCAGGACAAAAATCCCAGTCAGCTTTGTCAGCCTGTTACTTCAGGTTACCAAGCTGTTGTTCAGATTCTTCATCATCGCCAGAGGTGTAATTTGGATGGCAATTATGTTGCTTTGCAGCTTCCCGAGGCATACACCATCTCTGCTGGCCAAACGACTGTCCTTGAGGGTACCCTGGCCACTCGGTCGCTGCAAGGAGAAAAATCTGTTCTAATTGAACATCCAACTTCATGCACCCTGCCTGGTGGTCTCATAGTCAAGACATGTCTTGCTGACTTGCCACCTCGCCAGCCATGCCAATTGCCGGTATTGATTACAAACGAGTCTGAACATGCCATTACCATCCCAGCACGAACAACCATTGCAGAAGTCAGCGCTTTCCAGACCATTTATACCAACCAACAAAGCAGCTATTCAATTCCATCTACAAATAGCTCATCATCATTTCAGTATGACTTTGGAGACTCCCCATTAACACCTGAGTGGAAACAGCGAATCACAGACCAGCTCAACAGCATTCCTGAAGTTTTTGCAAAGCATGACCTAGACTTTGGCAGGACAGATAAAGTTAAGCATCATATTAACCTGTCTGATCCTAGTCCTTTCAAACAGCGGCCCAGGCCAATTCATCCTCAGGACATTGAAGCCGTAAGACAACATCTACAGGAGCTGTTGGAGTCTGGAGTAATCCGTGAGTCAGAATCACCATTTGCATCCCCCATAGTAGTTGTGCGTAAAAAGAACGGGAGTATCAGGTTGTGTATAGACTACAGAAAACTCAATTTGCAAACTATCAAAGATGCCTACCCTCTGCCCAAACTCGAGGACACTTTCTCTGCCCTGTCTGGATCTACCTGGTTTTCAGTTCTTGATTTAAAATCTGGTTATTATCAGATTGAAATGGAGGAGTCTGATAAGGCAAAAACTGCTTTTGTCTGTCCTCTAGGTTTCTATGAGTTCAACAGGATGCCGCAGGGAGTGACAAATGCTCCAAGCACGTTCCAAAGACTCATGGAGAGATGCATGGGAGAGATGAACCTAAAAGAAGTCCTGGTTTTCATCGACGACCTCATTGTTTTCGCACCAACTCTCGAAGAACACGAAAAAAGACTGTTAAAGGTCTTAAATCGACTGAAAGAATTCGGTCTGAAATTGTCAGTTGAAAAATGCTCCTTCTTTCAGACATCAGTCAAATATCTCGGACATGTTGTTTCTAAAGAGGGCATAGAAACGGACCCTGACAAAATCAAGACTCTTACTACATGGCCAGTCCCCCAAAACCTAAAAGAACTACGGTCGTTTCTTGGATTTGCTGGATATTATCGGAGGTTTGTGCAAGGATACTCCACCATCCTTAAACCCCTTCATGATCTCACCGCCGGTTACCCTCCAGCACAAAAGAAACTAAAACCAAAAATAAAGTCTAACACATATTTAAACCCTAAAGAACCATTTGGAGGCCGTTGGTCAACAGAGTGTCAAGAAGCATTTGAAACTATCATTGCAAAACTCACCTCTGCTCCCATCTTAGCCTTTGCAGATTCCCAGAAGCCCTACATATTGCATACAGATGCAAGTTCCACTGGTCTTGGAGCGGTCCTCTACCAGGAACAAGAGGGAGTTAATAGAGTTGTGGCTTATGCCAGCCGAGGACTTTCCAAGAGTGAAGCAAAATACCCTGCTCACAAAATGGAATTCCTGGCTCTCAAATGGGCTGTCTGTGAAAAATTCCATGATTATTTGTATGGGGCAGAATTTACTGTTGTAACCGACAGTAATCCATTAACATACCTCTTCACATCTGCTAAACTTGATGCCACAAGTTATAGATGGTTATCAGCACTGTCTACTTTCAATTTTAAAATTGTTTACAGAGCTGGTAAACAGAATGCCGATGCTGACGGTTTGTCCCGTAGACCCCATGGTGAATTGATTAATGATTCTGTTTCCAAGAAGGAACAAGAACGTATACTCAAATTCACCCAAACACATTTAGATGACCCAGCATGTGTACTTCTAAACTCACAGACCATCAGTGCTCTCTTCAACCGTCATTTGCTTTTTAGTCCAGACACCGATCCTGACCATTCCCTGGTTTTGTCGCTGTCTGTACATTCTGACAGTGTGCCAGACAGTTTCACAGATGACACACAGTTCACCTCTTCTGTACTTCCACAACTCTCTGCTGCTGAACTTGTGTCCAAACAACGAGCTGATCCAGTCATTCAGCATATTATTGCACAACTGGAGCACGGAGAATCTGTACCACCACTGCTCAGAGAGCAACTCCCAGACCTACCTCTTTTACTGCGAGAAGTAAATAAAATGGAGCTCCGTAACAACCTTCTCTTCAGAAGAAGACAGGTGGGAGAAAAGACAGTGTACCAACTTGTGCTGCCAGAAGAGTACAGAGCTGATGTCTTAAATCAATTACATAACCAAATGGGACACCTAGGCTCTGAAAGAACACTGGACCTCGTTCGTTCCCGGTTCTACTGGCCACGAATGGCTGTTGACATAGCAACTAAAATAAAAACCTGTGAAAGATGTATACGCCGTAAGTCCCTTCCTGAACATGCTGCACCTCTCGTGAACATCCAAACAACCCGTCCTCTTGAGCTGGTCTGCATAGACTATCTGTCTGTAGAACCAGATGGTCGAGTCAAAGACATTCTAGTTATGACAGATCACTTCACAAAGTATGCCGTCGCTGTGCCAACCGCAAATCAGAAAGCTACAACTGTCGCCAAGTGTCTCTGGGATAATTTCCTCGTGCATTATGGAATACCAGAGCGGCTTCTGAGTGACCAAGGTGCAGACTTCGAATCAAAGATCATTAAAGAACTTTGTGAAATGGCTGGAATCAATAAAGTCCGAACCACTCCTTACCACCCAAGAGGAAACCCTGTTGAGCGGTTCAACAGAACTTTACTAGACATGTTGGGAACTCTAACTGATCAGGAAAAGTGTCACTGGAAAGAGTTTGTAAAACCACTGGTGCACGCTTACAACTGCACCAAGAATGACTCTACTGGGTTCTCACCATACGAACTGATGTTCGGCCGTCAACCGAGGCTTCCTGTTGATCTAGCCTTTGGACTACCATTGACTGATGATGAGCCTGAATCTCATTCCCAATATGTTCAGAAACTAAAATCTCATCTTGAAGACAGTTATAAACTGGCAATCAACAACTCAAAGAAACTAATGGAACGAAACAAACTGCGCTTCGACCGCCATATAACTGCTTCTGAACTGGCTATTGGGGACAGAGTTCTGGTGAGAAATGTACGGTTAAGGGGTAAACACAAGCTGGCTGACAAATGGGAACGTGAAATATACATTGTAACAAAGAAAGCAGAAAACCTTCCAGTGTATACAGTGAGACCTGAAGGTAAAGAAAAACCTTTAAGGACTCTACATCGAGACCTACTACTGCCATGTGGATACTTGTCTGCAACAGTACCTAAGAAACCTGAAAACAATGCTAGAAAGCCTCACCCCTCTTCTCCAACAGATTCTGTTGAAGATATGGAGGATGATTATGACGATGACTTAGTTCTGCATATACCTGTTATGCCTGAACCATTGAAATTCTCTACTGTTATTGACATCCCGCCTAACCCACAATCTTCTCATACAACTGAATTGCCTGTTAATCCTGAGAATACTGAACCTGCAACTATGGAAACAGAACCTTCCACAATGGAACCTGAGCCTTCAGCTGCAGAGGATGCAGTGGAAGTCGTCCCTGACCACAGTGAGGTTCAACCTGATGAGACTATGCCTGTTGAAGCCTCCTGTCCAGAAGAAAACTCGCCTTCTTTGGAGCCCTCCAGCGAAGACCTAGGAAGTGACCCACCTGAACATACTGAACCAACCTTTCACCGTCCAGTCCGTAAAAGGAATCCACCAGATAGACTCCAATATTCTAAACCCGGCCATCAGCTCATGAAAAGCATCCAAAGCCTTTTCCATGGGTTGAGCTCCATGTTCACCGTCGCCCTTCTGGAGGACAAAGAAGATGTGGTCTTTGGATCGCATCAGCCAGTCATCAGCTGTCAGCCGAGTCCATGTCCGAGGACGTACATGAGAAAAGGGGGGGAAAGTGTAACCCACAGCACATAAGGCCCTACTTCCGGGTTCAATCTGAGTAGTGCGCCCTGTCCCTTTAAAAAGGGGCGGATCCCTGACCCAAACAGATTGCTCCACAGATGCTACAGCCAACGCTGCTCCCAGCTGCTCCTCGCTGTGGCTTCTCTGTTTTTGAAAAAAACCCGCCTTGACACTCCACCGCTGCTTAATTTACTCTAATGCCTTCACCATAGATCACTTTAGCTTCTTACAACTCGGTAAGTTTGTTTTCATCTATTGGCTCATGCTTGATTGTTCATTCAAACTTACTGATAACTTAAATAATACCGCAGATTTACAACTCATAACCTGGTGGACATTCCCTTTATCCTCTCCTAAATCATCTACTCATCGGTGAGTTAAAGTATATTATTTTTATTCCTTATTTTGAGTTTGTGATGCTGCAGTACACCGGTTGCATGCTATGCTAACAGGGGTAGTTAATATAGCTCCCAGACACGCCCACAGCTTCACTCAGACTTTATTTTTTTTTGATTAATTCAGAGGGAAACTTTTCCCCAACCAAGAAGCAGTAAGATTTTTTTCCCAAGCAGTAAATGTATTGGTCATACATTATTTTATGCTTTGGGTTAATTAGAGAACTTTGTTTGGAACTTTTCCAGCCTTAGAAACCATGGTTCTTTTTTGTTTAAATAGATCTGATTGTTTATTGAAATGTGTTGCGCAATACAATTAAAATGGAACTGTTGAAATAATTTGGGTTTTTGTTGACCCATGATTTCATCTTTGAATAAGTGCACTTTAATTTAACTTGAGATATTTAGAAACATTGAAGCTTCATAAAGAAATCTTGTTTATTATTTAAATTATTTGATGTGTCTTAGTGCTGTGATTTATGGCATAACTAAATGACTTATTGTTTTTATTTATTGCTAAGATTAAATTTATTGTTTATTTTACTAATTTATGATTCTGGCCTGATTTCAGGTCAGGTTTTTTTTGTTGTGTGCTGTTTCTTGACTGTCCATTGGGTGGCGAGCTACCAGAGAACCACCGATACAGTGTGGTAGGAAAAAGTTCTCACAAACCTGGATCCTCTGATTTTGTTTTCCCAATGGACCTCATGAACTGTGAACCTTTTGCTAATTGAACTGAAGAGTTTAATTTTGTTTTTTTTGCTCTTTTGAATTATCCTGTTGGAATATATTTGTTTTTTTTTTGTTTTTTTCCTTTGAAATTATATTGATTATCACATTTGTGTGTATATTCTATTAATTCATATCCATATAAATTATATAATATAGCTCATTAACATGTATACGTAACCCATACTCTTTCTATTGGAAAATAAATATACAACTATTAATCATAATTTTCTTTCTTGTGCTTATTCACACCCCTTGACTCTTCAGCCGAATCTACTTCTGAGCTCATTTTGCAGTCAGCCAAGCCTAAGTGTTACACGTGACGTATGTTAAGCAGGCATAGTTAAGGTCCACAAAAATCAAAGGCGCCGCAGTTTCATGCCTAGAATAAGAAGATGAGACTTGATCGCTTTCTCTGTTCCTCTTTTTTAAAATTAATTTGCTGTCGATATCTTCTAGAACAGACCTAATAGCAGAATCTACTCACCCAAACTCTCCAGCGGCAGCCATTATTGTTTTCACCCAAGCGCGCTTTGGTCACGTGGTTGATAACGCTACTCTTGATCATCTGTCCATCATCATTATAAAGTCCGCCCTGACAATTTGATTGGATCGCCTGACAGTGGGCTTTAATACTCAAGCGCTACTATGGAGGAGCAGAGACCAGACCTAACTTCAACTCAAACCTTGTGGGCGGGACTAAGTTCGGACTGGCACCTGCAAGCTATCTCCAGACTGATCTCATGAAAGTAGCCCTGAAAGCCTGAGATCAGGGATGGTCTCTCACGAGGGCTAGGCAGAGACAAGGACACTTAACAAACTGCAGGACATTATGAACAATGCCAGCCCCCCTCTGCACACTGTTTTCACCACTGAGAGGAGCCTGATCGGTGGGAGATTGCTGCTTCCCAAATGCAGGACCAACATAATGCTGCACTCTTTGCTCCTCAAGCCAACACGCTCTACAACTCCTCACTTGGGGGAAGGTGGAGGTCATAGGAAGACGGACAAGGGTCAGCACCCCCCTCCTTAAACGTCGTATGCAAAACATTATCTATTGTCACTTATGTGCAATATTCTTCTCATTGTGCAATAACACATGCCAACTACTGTAAGCCTTTGTATTTTTTTAAACTTATTTATAAGGTCAGTCCATCTCTGCAGTAAAAGCGCAATAACCCAAGAAAACTACTGTGTAGTCTTCCCTTAGCTCTACTGTGCAGATATTTATATATCTAAGCGAAACATATTCCACGACATAACTTTTCTTTTTTATGCTTTTTGTTCTATATAAACTCTTTATATTTGTCTGTCATATTTTTTTATATCTATAATGGCATCTTGCATTAATTCTTTGCATTCTATATAAGCTACTGGAACTGTACTTTCCCTGAAGGAGTAATCCCAAGGATAAAGTTGAGTCTAAGTCTACAGTATCAAGTCAAACTGGTTTAAAGGTCAAATAGAAGGTATCAAAGCTACTTTGGTGCTCATTTTAGAACAGTTATTTCAAAATCATCAAGTGCAAAGTGATGTACGTGCAGTGCAAAACTAGTGCATAAAATTGACATTAATGCACTATTTTTGCGCTACGCCAATGCATCACTTTACTTGGATTTATCACTTTACTTGGATTTTCTACTTTTATTTGATTTAGTTTTTACGGCTGTACAGATATATGTACAGATATATATACAGAAGAATTTATATTTGTATATATTTTATCACTTTTTATTCTTACTTATTTTTATCTTATTTTTTATCTTTATTATACTGCATAGTTGGATGTTATTGTATATATTATATAAAACTGTAACTGGGTACGTCATAAGAGAAAAGTAATTTCCCTCTGGGATTATTAAAGTATTTCTTGATTCTGATTCTGAACCTGATTCTGAAATCACTGCAATGAATATAACTATTTAAACTTACATTTATGTGAAATTTACAGAAGTTTATGCCACTGTAATGAAAGATGTGTTTATTTTAGATGTCTAAAGCCAAATAAATGAGCCAGTCCCTTTTGAGTCCTCATTAAGCGTCTTATTAAATAATAAACATACACTGGTGACAAGCGCAGAAGTTACCTTGGCTCGTGGAAGCCTTGGTATGCATAGTGTCGCAGCAGCGTCCAGGTGATGCCATTGTCTGAAGAGTAATGCAACAAAACACCTTCGCCCGGCTGGTCAGGAGCAGGGCAGGAGCTCAGGATGCTGCGGCTACCAAGGCGCAGAGTGAACTGGAGGTATCTGCAGAAAACAAAAACAAAAACGCCACGCTGAGGAAAAAAGCACAACTGTCCAGAAATGGTTTAAAACATGAAACGATTTAAAGCAGTGTTTCCCAACCTTTTTCGACTTTTGAACCCCTTTGGGCATTTAATCTTACCATGAGTCCCCCTCTCAGTTCAAATTATTGATGATTGCCAGAAAGTGGAATGTACAATAACTGATTATTAAAAAAAAAAAACTGTTTTCCCTATTTTTTAACTGGAGCATTTAATTCTTAGATATTCTGTGAAATATAAATTCCAAACCAGCTGTTGTAGTGCGATCACCAAGAGCCACTTGGTGTGTGTGGTGATTTTGGAGTCTCTGCACTTTATGGCAGTGGAGCAGCTTGATTTTATTTGCAACGCTTTTGCTTTTTATTTTACCATTTGCAGTAACGGTCCTAACCACTACCGGCCGCTGCCTGCCTGCTATAGAGATCAATGTAATCCATCCAGCTCCTAGAGAACGGCGCTTTTTCTCAAAATAACGCTTTTTGATTGTAATAATTTAATCTGTGCTATCAGGACATGAAAGAGGCACCATTTGTGTTTCAACAACGAGAGTTATTGATCCCGGAAGTCCGAATCTGTGAATATCTTTCTAACTTTACTGAAGTAAGGTTTTGCGTTCTCACACAAAAGGTTTTGTGTGGGAACGCAAAACTTTCGCAAAAGGTTTTATGCGAGGTAACTAAAAAGGTTTTGCGAAGTTATGAAAATTTTGCGATGTCCCCTAGGGGGGCTCCGTATAAAACTGCACTTCTATTAATAAAATAAAAAAAAAGTTTTTGTTTTCTTTTCTATAAAAATATATTCCTTTCTTTTTATTCGTCAGAAAATTTCTACAAAACAAATAGACTTTCCTTTAAGGACACAAAAGGACATAAAGTTAAAATGACCCTAGTCATGATGAAACAATAAAACAACAAAGGCCTATTTACATAAGAGGGAATAGAAATATAAAGTAGACAACAAAAGTATTCTTGAAAGTGTTGAGTTATGAAACAATCAGAGCAACACGGTCTAATCAATATCACTGTGTCTGCAGACAAGTTGATTTCTAATCAAGTGTGCTATATCATTTATTCAGATTTTAATCATCTCATCTCCTCTTGGCTCGTAGTTCTAACGCCATCTATAGCTCTCTGTTTATGGTTTAGCTGTGCTTTCATTAGCAGCACAGTTTCCTCTTCTATGCAGCTGTTTACTTTATCAGCCAGGAAAACTAGCATTAAATATGTCTCCCTGTGAGCACAGCTACATCTGCAACAGACGCAATCAATCCAACGTAAAGCCATATTTAACCTCATCTTTGCCTCTCTCTCTCAGACGAATCTTAGTAAGCACTTTAATATCTTCTCCCAGCTAAAGCTTTTCCCCAAACACAATACATCTATAAGTATGACATTAAAGCATGAGAAAGAAGTGATGGATGACTGGAACAAGTCAGTTTTTGGGAGTAGTTTATCTGAAGACTCCAGATCTACTTCTCTGCATGATAAACATTTCACATAGTTTCTGCACATTTAACATCCCTCTAACGTTACCTGGCTTGGGAACTGTCAAGCGGTGCAGTGACCAAGTGTCTCCTGCCATCCCTGTTAAAGACCAGAGCCTTTCCGCTGGCGAGCACTCCGCAGCCAAAGCTGACTTCAGCCCCGCGCAGGGAGGAGAAGCTGTGGTAGGAGGAGAGACGGGGGCTGGAGAAACCTTCGGAAAGGAAAGCAGGGAAGGTCTGGGATGCAAGCTCACAAGCTGGACCGCTGAAGCCCGGGTCACATCTGACCGGAGGCAAAGATATAAACAAAAGACAATTAAAGACAGAATGAGAAAAAGAAGGAACAGAGCATAAAAATTAATTAACAAGATATTACAATTGGATTTAATTTTAACGTAGCTAAGGGCTTTAGACCTTAGACCACAGTTATTTTGGATTTATTTAGTTTAATAACCAAAAGGATTATTCTTACTTGCAGCCTGTGCGGGAGCAATGTCCTCTTCCAGAGCAGAAACGAAGACAAGCTGGCCCAATATAAACTAAAAAGAAACAACAGACCTTCAAATTCATGTACTTAAATACAGAGATGGCAAAAGTACTTACTTTCCGTACTTGAGTAAAAGTACAGATACTTGTGTTAAAAATACTCTGGTAAAAGTGGAAGTCCTGATTAAACTTTTACTCAAGTAAAAAGTAACAAAGTACAGGCTTGTAAATTCTTACTTAAAGTATAAAAGTAAAAGTAGAAACCACTTTTTTTTCATGCCGTTGCCTACATTTTAAATGGATGTCTGCCAATAGGACTAGATCTCCGTTGTGTTCATTTTCAATCATCTCATTAGTCCATGCTACTATGCTAACGCCACCGCCACCAAGCTGCAATGATTTGTCGCCAATGAATACCGCCCGGAATCTGTCGCTGATTCATCTTGTAGCGGTCGCGTCAAATGCAACGTAGATTCCCATCCGAATTAGATTGAATTTGGTATTGATGACGTGAAAAATAATAACGGTAACTCCATTGAAATGATTCAAAACTAAAGTAAGGAGACAATTTTTTTTAAATGTAAGGAGTAGAAAGTAAAAATTAAGCCATAAAAATAAGTAGTAAAGTAAAAATGTCAAAAAAATCTACTTGAGTACAGTAACGAAGTATTTGTACTTCGTTACTTCCCATCTCTGCTTAAATAGAGAGAAGAAATGAAAGAGGGGTAATGTAGCCATTCCACTGTAGCTGATACAACTCAAATATGGAATTAATATTTTTCTTCCTTCAAAGGTATAGAGGACAATCTTTTATTTCCTGGTGGATCATCTAAATAAGTGGTCCTCCTAATTGTCAATCATTCTGGTGATATATGCACATAGGCGCCCTACGTGCTTGTCCTGTTAGATATCTTTTCTGTGCATGCGCACTTTCAGAAGCGTATATCTGTGGTTAGCTCACGGTTTCAGGCAGCCATTGAATTTCACCTTTCTCACCACGATTCTTTAAAAATGGCCGAGGGTGTAAGTGACTACGAAGCGTATGAGAAAAAAGGAAAGCAAGAGAAGAGGCAGATTTATCCCAGAATGATTTGCGCAGAGAGAGCTCTCCTTGCAAAGCATTATGGGATGCGCTGTGACAGCGGCCAACTGTCGCCATAGGCTGTTGCTACCCGACAGCGGCGACTAATAACAAAGATGGTGCAGGCACCGTGCAGTGGAGGAGGAATTACGTGACCAACGGAGCAAAAAGTAGTGATCATCTGTCCGAACGGTCAGTTAAATAAGTTTGCTATAAAGTTCACTATATAGTCCCTGCTCTACATAGTGATTGAGGGATTTAGGGGTTAAGGTGGACGTTTGGTCACAGTTAGCCAGCATGAGCTATGAGAACAGCACCTTTTAAACACAGCGTGCACGAGGAGAAATGTCTCGTGCACGCTCTTGCAAGTGTATTTTTTTTTAAAGTGGAGAGGGCAGGTCTTTTAAAAATTTGCAAAAATCCTCCACAATACTTTTAATATTGAGTGTTAATGTTTAAATGGATCTGTTCCTTTTTCAAAGTGGACCGATAATTGAACATACAAGTTGAATTAATTTGAAAAGCCAAGACTGGGTGCCAAAGCTTGATATCACAGTTGTATAGTGCATTCAATTCAACTAATACACTACAAAAACAATCTGAAATAAGTAAAATTTCTTAAATTAAGTGTATTTACCCTTAATTTGAGCAGGTAAATAAGATAGTTTGCAAATGGAATGAGTATTTATACACTTAAAATAAGTTAATTAGATAACATGCACTTGAAATAAGACAATGCAAATGATTTTTCTTATTTCAAAATGTAAATTGTCTTGTTCCATTGGCAAAGTGTCTCATTTAAGTGTCTCAATTCAGGATAAAATGCACTTATTTTAAGAAAAAATTACTTATTTAGATTTACATTTTTTGCAGTGTATTTACTCAATGTCTCTCAGCAAATGGCCAAGAAAAGTAAGCACATGCTATCATAACCACCAGCAAGGTCCTCACATTATTATTTCAATTAATTTCAATTCAGTTTATTTCTATAGCGACAATTCACAACACATGTCATCTCAAGGCACTTTACAGTTCAACCAGATCCCTCCAGTCAAATTGATTCAAAGTTTTCTATCTAAGGAAAAAATCTAAGCATGCTTGTAGCGACAGTGGAGAGGAAAAACTCCCTTTTAACAGGAAGAAACCTCCAGCAGAACCAGGCTCAGTGTGAGCGGTCATCTGCTGATTATTGTCGGATTTTTTTTTCTCACTCTTGTTATCAAGAAAGGTAAACATAGTTAATTCATTTACATCAATTTTGAAGTCCTTACAAAACCAGGATGGGATTATTTGTTTAAACAAACATTAAGAAAGATACCTTGCTGTCAATGGAAAAAAACACTTAAAATTTGAGCCGACAAAACAAAGTATGTTTGAGGATTTCAAACATACAAAGCACACAATACCAACTGTTGAGCACGATGGTAGTAACATAGTTCTTAAATCAACTACTAGACAATCAAACTTTGGTCACTCAAACTCACAGTCGCTCAGCAAAAAGAATCAAAGGTGACGTTGTCTACATGCATGCTGCCTCTAGTACTCTCCACCTGTTAGATTCTGTGTACCATAGTGCTCTGCGCTTCTTGTACGCTTATTGTACGCTGTATGAACTGGTAGGTCACTAAGTCTACGTAGACAACTTCATTTGTATATTTTTCTATACAAGGCCATGTTGGGTAAACTGCCGGCATATTTATGTAATCTCCTAAAGCTAAATTCCAGCCATTTTCATCTCCGTTCCACCAGGTGGCGCTCTTACCAGGTTCCAATGGTTTTTACTGAGCTGGGGAAGAAATCCTTCTCTTACTTTGCTCCATGGTCCTGGAATAATTTGCAAAACTTGCTCCATTTAAATGATCTAGTCCCATTGAATGAATTTAAGGCCATGTTAAAATGTCATGTAATTCAAAAATGTAACTGCCCTATGTGACCTGTCTTTTCCTCTATGTGAGATTTTGTCTATGCTGTATTTCTGTTTGTATTTTAACTGGTGTGCCGTCTTGGCCAGGTCTCCCTCGAAAAAGAGATTTCAATCTCAAGGGACTTCCTGGTTAAATAAAGGTTAAATAAATAAATAAAAAGGATGGCTCAAAAATCATGAAAAGTTCAGTCATATTGACATAGGAGCCAAATATGGTGAGGCCAAATGTGTATATCTTTAATTATCTAAGCAAAAAATTAGAAAAATAAATCTGAATGCATTTTTCTTTCTCTCCATCTTCAAAAATAACTGCTTTAATGGATCATTAAAAACCCTACCGAATTTCAAATGAACTGTTGGTATAATCACAGCTTATTTTGTGCAGTGCTTCAAGTTGGAGCCTGTTTAAATGTCTGAAATTATTTGATCTTTGATTTGATTACAACAAATGAAATCCAGAATATGTCTGAAGAATTTGTGTAGTTCTAACCGTTGTCTATGGCCCACATGTTGCCTGTTCCAGCGCCGGACTGCTTCCAGCGAAAGCGGGTCGTCTCTGTTAAGGCAGCATTGGGCAGAGGGATGGAGATTCTGGTCCATCTAAACAAACAGAACAAACTTTGCTGTTAAGAGTCATCAAATTCACACACATGATAATAAATCAGAACATGTTAATGTATGTATACCCGCTGTAGTTGTCTGAGGAGTAGATGGTGCTGTGAGGTAGATGTGGCCCAGCACAGAGCTCAGGCAGGCACTCAGTGTGGAGCAGAGACCAGGAACGACCAAGATTGGTAGAAAACTCCAGACTCACACTGATAGGATGAAAACCAGCATAAAAAAAAAATCTATTTCCTTTCCGGCTCCTGTATTACCACTGACTGATGTGATGAAGGTGTATCATACCTGTTTGCAGGCTGGTAGGAGCCGCAGCCAAGGTTTATGGAGAACTGGGCAACATGCGTGTGTGTGCCTGGCAACACAGGAAGCAGCTGCATAAAATCCACGGCCCACACATGACGGTTAGTGCCTCCGTGGGAACGCTGCTCCAAGCAGAACTGTGTGACCGGTGTTTGAAGCTCAGATGGCAGCGCGACCGATACTACCAAAGGAGTCTGAGGAGGAGCAGGGAAAAGGTCAGAGTTTGGCAGCTGAAGATCAAGCTGCTCATTAAACAGTTAACAGGTGATTTTATGAAAATGTCATAGTTTTGGTTATATTGTGCTTTACTTTGCTGTATGTTCCCTATTTTTATTGGTTTAATTCCTTTTTTGTTGTAATTTCTAGATTTGTTAGTTCTCATGTTTTCTGTTGTCCTCTGTCTCTGTTGCCCTCGTTGTCTCCTCTCACACCTGTTCCTTGTAAAGCTCGTTAGCCCTCCCTTTGTCTCTGTCAGCTATATACACTCACGGCCCACTTTATTAGGTACATGTCCAACTGCTGCTCGTTAACACCCAATTTCTAAGCAGCCAATCACATGGCGGCAACTCAGTGCATTTAGGCATGGAGACATGGTCAAAGACAATCTCCTGCCCAGTTCAAACCTTGAGCATCAGTATGGGAAGAAAAGGTGATTTGAGTGAACTTTGAACGTGTGGCATGATTGTTCAGTGCCAGAAAGGGCTAGTCTGACTATTTCCAGGAACTTCTTGAGTCTACTGGGATTTTTCACACACAACCATCTCTAGGGTTTACAGAGAATGGTCGAAAGAAAAAAACATCCAGTGGCGGCAGTTCTGTGGGCGGAAATGCCTTGTTGATGCCAGAGGTCAGAGGAGAATGGCCAGACTGGTTGGAGCTGATAGAAGGGCAACAGTGACTCAAATAACCACCCGTTACAACCAAGGTGGGCAGAAGAGCATCTCTGAACGCACAGCACGTCGAACTTTGAGGCAGATGGGCTACAGCAGCAGAAGACCACACCAGGTGCCACTCCTTTCAGCTAAGAACAGGAAACTGAGGCTACAATTTGCACAAGCTCCAAGCTCATCGAAATTGGACAATAGAAGATTGGAAAAACGCCGCCTGGTCTGATGAGTCTCCGATTTCTGCTCGCGACATTCGGATGGTAGGGTCAGAATTTGGGGTCTACAACATGAAAGCATGGATCCATCCTGCCTTGTATAACAACGGTTCAGGCTGGTGGTGGTGGTGTCATGGTGTGGGGAATATTTTCTTGGCACTCTTTGGACCCCTTGGTACCAATTGAGCATCGTTGCAACGCCACAGCCTACCTGAGTATTGTTGTTGACCATGTCCATCCCTTTATGACCACAATGTACCCAACTTCTGATGGCTACTTTCAGCAGGATAATGCGCCATGTCATAAAACTGGAATCATCTCAGACTGGTTTCTTGAACATGACAATGAGTTCACTGTACTCAAATGGCCTCCACAGTCACCAGATCTCAATCCAATAGAGCATCTTTTGGGATGTGGTGGAACGAGGAGATTCGCATCATGGATGTGCAGCCGACAAATCTCGCGGCAACTGTGTGTGATGCCATCATGTCAATATGGACCAAACTCCCTGAGGAATGCTTCCAGCACCTTGTTGAATCTATGCCATGAAGAATTGAGGCAGTTCTGAAGGCAAAAGGGGGTCCAACCCGTTAGTAGCATGGGGTACCTAATAAAGTGGCCGGTGAGTGTACATTTTCTATTAATCTATTGATATTGATAGCACTAAAGTAAAAACATCTTGGTGTGAAAAAATGATATACACACCATGATACTTGAGAACTGATGAGTTAGGATAATCCTGTTTTAAATATTGTGTACCTTAAGTTTAATGGTTGAGCAAAATGACTTAAAGGTAGGCTATAAGGAAAAGGTGATAAGGCAAATTTTTACCTACAATTACAATAGAGAGCATTACAGTGGCACCATTTGTAAAAAAAAGAAAAAAAAAGGCATTCTGAAAAAAAGAAAAAACTAAAACATATAAAACCAGCGCTGGATTGAGAACTTGAAAGGTTCCTCACTTTATGGAAATATCAGACAAAACTTTATTTGCTTCTGTCTTACTTGAACAGAGACGCCCTGATGTTAACAGGAATAAATTGCTGTTAAACAAAGAGGAATATCTAAATCTAGATAAGTCATTTTTTCATCAAATAAGTGCAATTTTTCTTGGATTGAGGAGGAAAAAGATCCACTTTGCCAATGGAACAAACAAATTACATTTAAAATAAGAAAAAATACAATCACATTGTCTTATTTCAAGTGCATTTTATCTAAATATCTTATTTTAAGAGTAAAAGCATTCATTCCATTGGCAAACTACCTACTCAAATTAAGGGTAAATGCACATAATTTGAAAAATTTTGACTTATTTCTAGATTGTTTTTCCAGTGTAGAAGTCTGCTTTTTCTGTTTTGTTGGATTTTAAAGATGAACTAATTATTTATTCCATAAGAATTCAGGACTAGAAAAAGTTACTTCTAAATGAAAGACGTTGAGGTTTACCGTCACACTGCTAAGCAGAATCACCACTGGAAATCGTGCGGCACAATGGGGAAGCTAGGATTATTATGAATGTCCTGAAATGTCATGATTACAGAGGCGGACGGTAAAGAAATGACGCGGTCTGCTTATGCGCGCTTTTTGTTTTCTGGAGAACCGAGCCGCAACTGAATCACGCCGAGCCCTACTACATGAAACTAGTACAGGGGTAACCATTTAAAAATCAGCAGGGACAGAATAAAGAAAACTATCAACCAGTGGGTGTTATGGAGACTTTTTAATGATCTGTTACTTTAAACAGAATTTAAAACTGAAAATAAAATGAGGTGCTTATGCATTCAGAATTTTCCATTTAAAATCTTAAGTGTTTTTGAAGTAGAGAACAGCAATCTTTCAGTTTGTTTCTGATTTGCATGTGTTCAGGTGTTTTGTAAAAAACACCTAAACTGAATGTTTGCTTGTTTTCTTTCCTTTTTTTCTGTCTTAATATTTGCAGTACTTTTAGGCTGCCCTGCAAGGCTAAAATTTTTGAAGGGAGACTAAGCCATTCTCAAGCACATATCAAAGACTCATTTTGAGCCTGGATCAGATTTATTTTTAATTCTATTCATGGTGGAGAATCCTCAGCTTCACAGCAGCAGGTTGAGCCACTGTTGCAATCGCAAACAGGAAAAAAGCGGCGAGAAGATTCGGTTTGTAGAATTAAAATATAGTAACAACAGATGTTAACTACAAATTAGAGCATAATTCTTATATATTTAAAAAACTAACACCGTTTATTAAAAAGATTGGATACAAACTATTGGTTCTTCAACAGATACCAAGGAAGCAGATTTCTCATCTCCATCGGAAACTGCACATATGCTGGATGCTGATGGGGGATTTTTTAAATATACCATATTAAATTTACGCGTCATTTTCTGCATGTTTTGCTCCCTCAAATTTAATGATAATATTTGGCATGTTCTTCTCCACCTCTAAGGAAGTTGGTCTCGGCACGGTTTTTAAAAGGTAGTGTAAATGGGGCTATTGACTTCAGGTTATCTATTGTAGAATCCTCCCAAAAATGGCGAGATGCAGAGAAGCAGAAAGAAACACCAGAATTATAACATTGTGTAATGATGGCCATATGGATTATGATATTGTAGGACCTTCCCTGATGTTATAGTACAGATTAAATGAGATAAACTTTTCTGCATTCCATTAAAGTGCTGAAGAAGGCTGAAAATCTTTTAAATCAGATAAGCAGGAAAACACCTAAAACATTCAGGACTGTGAGCTCTGAGGTCCAGCATTCAGAATTACTGCAGTATAACACATAAAGTATTATGGTCAAATCGAATATACTCTCAATAGCGTGCTTTATATGGCTTTTAAGAGAGAAATAATCACTAATTAAATTGTATTTACTTGAATACTAGTGCTGGTCTAAAAATGACTGAATCAATGCCTATTGTTAAAGAAATTGCAAAGACGACTTTTCAGAGAAAAGGGGTCACTGAATTTAATTGGTAAAAATAGAAAGAAGGAAAGCAAAGTAGTTTCTGTTTTAGTTTTTCCTGTGTTGCAGAACTGTCTCACCCTGTAAGATGAATACGGAAGCGTATCGAGAATCAAACGTTCCCTCCTGCCCTCAGACCTTCCAAACAAAATCACGTCATTGTCATGTGACTCCCCTGGATCACAGTCACCACCACCTGCAAAATATACAAGTCAAGTCTTAAAAAACCCAAAAAAACAAGACTGTCACACAAAAACCTTTGATTTTACGTAAAATAACCTCTGGTTGATATAAAAAAATTTCTTAATAATAAAAAAAAACTTGGAAAAAAAATATATATACCCATGGTAAAGTGGAAGCGGAGGTTCCCATAAGATGTGGTGTCCAGGTAGGGGGTACACACTCTTCTTCGACCCTCCTTCTCAAACACCAGCGCCTCACCTGACTCAATCTCTCCACACTTTGTCCCGTATGTTGCTCCTTCTATATCCCAGCTGAGTAAAAAAATGTGAGGAAAAGAAGAAAAGCTGAAGTAACACTGGAATCGATAATAAGAAACAGTTGTTGCTTTATGGCCCTCATCCACTAAAGTCCCAAATAAGGAAAGGTAAATTACTTGTGAAAACAAAAAAAATGGTTTTGCAATTACTTGAAATGTTTGGGGTACATTCGAAGGTTGCTTTCCCCATTGATAAGCAGGTAAAAATGAAGAGGACTGCACTACTTTTAAGAGTATTTGCATGTAGAACTGACTGCTACCTTGGAACAGCACTCGGCAGAGATGCCTTTACACCTTTAATGCTCTATATGTAGGTTTTTAATATTCAATAACCTGTAGTAGATCATCCAAAAACTATATTTTCATGTTAAAATATTTTATTAAATATTTTCAAAGGCAACATTGTCACAATAAACCTGAAAATAACAAAATAAATACCTAAATAAATGAAAATAATAGTTTTTTTTATAACCCAATGAGATTATGGCTGCAAAAATCCATTGAAAA
The DNA here is from genome assembly GCA_018398635.1 of Cyprinodon brontotheroides. Classification (NCBI taxonomy): domain Eukaryota; kingdom Metazoa; phylum Chordata; class Actinopteri; order Cyprinodontiformes; family Cyprinodontidae; genus Cyprinodon; species Cyprinodon brontotheroides. Next base: position 5,703,883 of record JAGKQL010000068.1, on the reverse strand, counting down.
GCAGACAAACTGCAGCTTTTAAATATATATATCCTAGTTCTATTCAAGGTTTTGCCTTGGGATCCCAATGAAATCAGCATCTAAAAAGTTTATTTAATTCAAACGTAGGAACGTGATGAAGTATAACGTCTTTGATCAATATAGCCACACCCCCTGCTAAAACACGTAGCATTTTGTTTCAACATTTTTAAACATTCTGTATGCAGAGCTTAGAAAACACCACCGTAGGCAGTTCACTTTTCTCATGATGGCTGACTCTAGAATTTAAAAAAGGTGTTTGGCCTTAGCCTTGTGAGACCATCCTGATCTCAACTAGCTTTCAAGGTTTCACTTGCAGATCAGTCTGGAGACTCTCCGTTAAAGGAAATTTGGAGCCGCTTCACCAAAACTTAACGCCCAATCAGCGTTGCTGGCTTTGAGGCGGGTTGAGGTGTGACACAACAAGAAGCACGCACAGTTCAGTCTAAAGAACATGGCGTGTTTCAGCCGGCATGAAACTAGCGTTAGCGTGGCTATTGTGCCTTTTATTCGCGAAATTATCTTTACATAAACGGCAAAATATCCTTTGCCGACATGTTGCTTATTTGCTGAGCTAACAAGCCTTTACCTGCAGCAGCAAGAGTAGCCTGGCTTTATGGCTGTGTTTTCGTTGTTGCTCAGTTAGTACGATCATATGCTTTGTTGATCTGATTGGTTTGTCGCCGGCCCGTCTATCACCAACATAGGCCAATCAGCTAACCAGTATTTTCGCCCCTTCCCAAAATTACTTCAACGGTCAACGGAGGTTTTCCAGATGGATATGCGGAGCAAATCCTTCTGGCGGAGTCAGGTTAGTTTGGCCTCTGAGTGCAGTTTAAATATGGGAAGGTTTTAGAAAACCAGCACAAGTAGTGTGACATGGCAGCTTTGTTTTGCCCCTCCTCTGCTACCTGCACTACCCAAGCCAGCCTGATTGAACACACCTGCCCTCAATCATTTCCTTCTGTCTATTTAAGCAGTCTGTTTCCTTCCTCCCATGCCAGGTTATCTTTTTTTCTTCCAGCAAGTGTTCTATACTGGAAAAGCTATCTAGAATTAAGTGAAATAATTCCTTAAATTAAGTATCTTTACCCTTCATTTGAGTAGGTAAATGAGATAGTAAGTAAGTTAACTTTATTTCTATAGCACTTTTCACAGACCAGGGTCACAAAGTGCTGCACAAATTTATAAAAAGTTTATATAAATTAAAACAACATACAGAAACAGTAAACACAGTATTACACTAAAAAACAATTTTAAAAAAGTGGGTCTTTAGTTGTTTCTTAAAAGTGTCTATACAAACAAGAGAATGAATGGTAAAAGGTAGCTCATTCCAGAGGCGAGGCGCCACAGCTTTAAAAGATCTGTCTCCTCGGGTCTTAAAATGGGTCCGAGGAACCGTCAACAAGTTCAAATTGGACGACCGAAGGTTCCTAATGGAAACATAAGGCTGGATGAGGTTCTTAATGTAGTCTGGTGCCTGTCCATGAAGAGCTCTTAGTTATCCTTAAGATCCTTAAGGATAACTATCTTTTTATTATTAAATGAAAAACATGTTCTACACAAACCTCTGCTGAGCCTTTTGTGACATATGGAGGTCATGTGAATAAACGGTTAATGGCATACACGGTCACTGGAAGTACCTAACCCTGTTCTGACATGTACACATTGGGCCGGATTTATCATGATCCAATTTTGCGTGCAGTATTGCGCCGCAAACTGGAATATTGCGCGGAGGGCTGGAAACCCATGGTTTCATGGGTGATTTAACAAGAGCGCTTGTGTAACTGGTGGCAGGTGCAAAAACTGTTGGAGACGCCTCCCCTATTTAAATGATGGTTTTGCGCTGGTTTTGTGGTTTATGAAGAAGTAGTTTGTAGTTTCTACAAACTAGTGCATTAAGAAATTTAAATCTTATATAGTGATATATGAAGAAAAAACTTTGTTGGCAACCTTTTATTCCCTCTCTAAGGTGGTATGTGGGTGAATTTCTACTTCACTGCAGTAAAAAACAAAAAAAAAAATAGGTAGTTTTGTATCGCCAGTAGAAAAATGCACATACCAAATGGCCTCGGCCAAGCAGTGACTGTGGGATGAGGTGATTACCGCGCGCCGCACGCTATCCCCTCGCCAGCAGTATTGGCATGTTGCTCCACAGGCTCAGGGGAGGTCGGGGTTCTCCGGTAGGGCGTCAGTGGCGACATGACTTGGCATTTAGAACGTCGGACAGCACTTCTGGAAAAAATCCAGATTAGGATCCCAGCCTCGCTGCAACCGTGTACGCTGGAATGACCCAGATGCAAAAGTGCAATGTTGCAAGGGAGTTTCCAGATATCTGGTATTGCGTGGGTCCTCCTTGTGGCTGGCCCCAAATCCACACCTCGGAGTTCCCCAACAGCTCCAAAATGGCAAGGCAATGCTGGATAAACTATATGTTTTGATGATCGCTTCCTCCGCTCATTGCAAAAATATTCACACGGAGTGAAAAAATGCGTTCTCTGTGTCTCCTTGCTTTCATTTCCATGTCTCCTCTTCTTGCGCATTGACAATAAATCGCTGCCATGTGTGCGTAATTACGCGATACAGACCATTTGCACCTTCTTTTGAAACGTGTATAAAACTCAGGAGTCAGATACCGTAGCAAAATTGCTTTCAGGTTTAATTAATCACTTTGCGAAGCAAGCAAATTAATATTTACATGTTTTGCACACTTTGCATGTGTAAATCCCCATATTGCATATTCCATTGCAGAAAAAAGTACTAAATGGATAAGAGGCACTATTTAGCACGCTTAAAAGACCAAATCCTTTTTAGCACGCTTCTGTTGATAGATCTGTTTGTACATTTCTTAGCTGCAGTGCAGTGAAATAGCTCACGCTTTTTATACACGCGAAACCTTTGATAGATCCAGGATCCGCCCATTATGTGTACAATAAACAATGGTTTCAAACTTTTATTTTGAAAAAAAAAAAACGACAAAGTACTTCTTCTGCTCCGTCTCAACATGCTGGGTGATGGCTGAAAGTTCCTGCAGAGGAAAATGGGCCTAGTATCAAGAACAGAAAATCCTGTAAAGTATCCTGCTTTAGAGTTTCAGTAAAGCACCGACATAAATCATCAGTTACTAGGTAAACAGAGACGAATGCTTTTGGCATGAATCACCTAGAGGGGGAGATGCACAGGATGTACACACGTGCTGAGAAGTTTGCTCCGTCTTCCAGCCCAGCTCTCCTGAGCTCATCTGACTCTCTACACAGTTTCTGTTTTTCTTCAATTTCAGTTCCTGCTGTTCCTATCTCTGCCTCACTGTTTGGATAAATAACACTTTAAGTGTGGAAGTCTACCATTAACAGGAAAGTCCTCCTTGCCTCCTCATGCATGTGCTCAGTTCACGGTTCGTGACAGGTGAGAGCTCCACGCAGGGCAGCATGTTGGAAAGTAGGTGTGAGGGCGTGGTCCTCCTCATTAAAGGAAACACATACTGACAGAGCTGATGCATGAAGCCTGTTAATTACTCCCTGGCAGTAACACTATCCATCAGCCCCTTCGTTTTATCTCCGTGCTTCACGCAGTGCATCAGAAACGGTGCTTCCTTGCTTTCTGCTGTCCAGTGTGTGTTTGCCTGTATGCTTGTGTAGTCGGAACAGATGGAGTGCCATCTCTGAAGCAGTCAGAGGTATGCCGATCACCTGTGTGAGTTCGCATGCTTGACTTATGCAGCACGGCACGTTTCATCACAGGACATATGACGAGTGACAGGTGTCAAAGTGTTTAATGTTTGCATGTCTCAGTAGTCCTGCCAAACATAGTCCTTTCCTACTTGCCTGCAGTTAAATATAAACCTGATGGAAAACCTTATCGGTAGACCATTAATTCATTATTCTTTTAATTAAACAATTTTCTTTGGATCTTACCTTGATCATTTTCTTACTCTAATTTCCTTTTACGTTTTTTCACTTACTTTAAAGGTGGGGACTCAAAGTCTTCCTCCCAGTAGCTTCTCCCCTCTTCTCGGTGCAAATCGATGTCTCTGGTCGAAGCAAAACTATGTGCGACTCCTTCACCGCCATGGAAATACAACGCATTGCCATCTGACTGACAGGCGTGCTGCTCAACAGCAAATACACAAAATGACACACATCAATATTTAGATCATTATAGTTTATGCTCCTCAGTTTATTTAAAATAGCAACACTTAAAGGAATAGTACACTAAACTATTTTCATTTTCACTCACTGCCATGCTGAACGTCACTTGGGAGTATTTTTTGATAGTTCAAAGCATCCCAGGGATCTGGCGGGAGTTTATCTGTCAAATACATTCGAGGTCGGAGTCCTTAGACAGTGGAAAAGTCCAAAAGTCCACAAAAACGTGTCAATATTCCTCCATACCGCCTTCGCCCAATGTATTCCGTGTGTCCTGAGTGGGTAGGTCCATATTTACTGGAACGTAAGATATTTGTAGAAATGCTTTTATAGCATAAACAGTAGTGTATAGGATTTCCTGAAAGCGCTAGCGAAGTTCACAATGCACTTCACGGAAACCGCTGCAGACCAAAACCAGATGAAAAGTGCGCGATTCAGCCGCCTGCTCTGCCGATAATGCAAGCGTAGAAGAAGAAATGTGCTGTTTACCTGTGCAAAGAAAAGAAACAACGGAAGAAAAAAATGTCTGAGGACTTCAGTGTTGAGGAAGAGCATGAGTTCTTTTGCCAAGAGCTGAATGGCGCACTTTCATCTGGTTTGGTCTCAGCGCCGCAGAGACTCGCGTGAACTCGCAGGCGCGTACGCTTTTAGGAAATCCAATACACTTTGTTTATGCTCTAAAAACATTCTAAATGACTTTGTTTCGAAAAGTAAATTATGGACGCTTACCCACTCAGGACACTTGGAATACATTGGACGAGCAGGTATGGAGGAATATTGACACGTTTTTTGTGGACTTTTATGGACCTTTCTGCCTCAGGCCATAGACCTCCATTATTTGAATGTCAGCAGACAGCAAGAAGCCTCCCAGATCTCCAGATGCATTTGAGATATCAAAAAAGTACTCCAGAGTGTTGTTCAGCATGGGGGTGAGTAGAAAATGAAGGCTAATCATGTTTTGGGTGTACTATTCCTTTAATACCTTCATTTACACAGCCTTGTAAAAGCAGGTTTTCATAATAGTTATTAATTTCCTTTTAGTTTTTCACCCATAACATCTATGGCAACCACACTTGAAAAAAATCTAAATCTAGATAAGTCATTTTTTCTTAAAATAAATGCATTTGTTCATAAATTGATGAGGTAAAAGAGACGCTTTGCCAATAGAACAAGACGATTTACATTTAAAATAAGAAAACACAATTGCATTGTCTTATTTCAAGTGCATTTTATCGAAATATCTTGTTTTAAGAATAAAAATGCTTGTTCCATTGGCAGATCATCTCATTAACCTACTCAAATGAATGGTAAATACACTTAATTTCAAACATTTTTGCTCATTTCTAGATTGTTTTTGCAGTGCAATAGCCTTCTGATATCCGAATTAATTAGTAAAGATGTACATAGCTAATATTTAATTAATAAATAGAGTCCAATTGTGTGTAATTAAATCAAGTTACAGCTTTATTGTGAAGGCCAGAGAGGTTTGTTAGAGAGCATTATGGCATCATGAAGACCAAGGAATAAATCAGATAAGGCAGAAATGAAGTTGTTTGCAAATTTAAAGCAGTGTTTAGTTTAAAACAGTATCCTATTAGTTTAAGCATCTGGCCAGAGAATGCTGTTTGTTTCTACATCCAAAAAAGTTTGAAACAACTGCAAATCTACCAAGACAGGACACCCCCACCTAAACAGAGCAGCCAACCAAGGATAGGATTAGTCTGGGAACCATTCAAAAGTCTAGCAGTGAATCATAAAAATTCAAAAAACAGGTTAGAGTCTATTATCTGACAGCTATTCAAGGCAAACTACAGAAATCTGACTTTTATGGAAAAGTGAATGGGTGAAAGTTGCAAAAACATCAAACGGCACATTTGCATAAATGAAAAATCTTCACCTTCGAACACGGGTTCTGTCAGATGAGCATACCTGGTCAGACCAGCATACCCTTAGTGAATACCTGTTTATCCCTTTAGTATTGCATGAAAAATAGACATTAAACTGCCTTAACGGGCATGTATCCCTTTAGTGATGTACAAAAAAACTATTTGATTACTCACTTTTTGGTGTTTTTTGAAGCATATGGCGTTTTGACCTTCAATTGTTTTCTGTGATGGGAGTAACGGCGCTGAAAGTAACCTACCTTTTTTTAGTAACGAATAATCAAAATTATTACTCTTACTGTAACTATAATGCAGTTACAATTGCCGACACCCCGCTACTGCACGCTACTCAGGTCGCACAATTAACCTTTTTTCATGATAGGACTCGCGGGCTTGCTGTCATGAGAGAGGGGAGGATGGAGAGTGAGGAGGACTCCAGCGGCAAAACAGCGTTTTCCAGATGGAAATACTGGTGTTAACGGTCGAAATCGCTTCCCCATCAGATACGGTTTCCCTGCATGTCCGCACAGCGTGGGCGGCACGATTCACCGCTGCCAGCGACAGGAAACACGCGATGCTCGCTAAAGGCGCAGTACCAGCCGCCCTGCGCCTCGTGCCACAGGGGAACTACACGGAGAGCGTGAAGGATCATTAACCTATATGGAGAAAGGAGAAATGGATGGATGGATGATGGATGGATGGATGGATGGATGGATGGATGGATGGATATAGCTACATGTTGCAGTATCTATAACAACCCAAACACAGGATTTCAGAATTAAACGTCCCCAGTTTATTAATTTCATACACTCTCAAAAGTAATGCAATAGTTACTTTTACTAGTAACTAGTTACTTTTATTTGGAGTAACTCAGTTACTAACTCAGTTACTTTTTGGGAGAAGTAAATAGTAACTATAACTAATTACTTTTTCAAAGTAACGCGCCCAACACTGATGACAAAAAAAAAGGATACATGCCCATTGAGGTAGTTTAAAGTCTATTTTTCATTCAAAACTAAAGAGATAAACGCAAATCTGACGTCTTGTACATGCGTATTGACTATGGGTATGCTGGTCTGACGAGGTATGCTCACCTGATAGAACAACGGTGGTGCAGCTTCATGCTGTAGGGATGCTTTGTTTATATTTAACCTTTTTTTTCCACATACCAACTCTCTGTGCTTTGTGTTAGCCCATTAAATAAAATCCCACTAGAACACATTTTTATGGCACTATAAATACTAGTATATTAGAATACCTTGATGGTGGCTCCAGGGAAGAAGAGCCAGTTGGCTGTGTCCAGGGGATCCAGGTTGTCCTCGATCAGGGGAACTCTGTGGGCAGAATTTACCAGCAGCACATTGTCTAGCCCCCAACAGGACTCGTATCCTTCAGGCCCGTGGGGGGTCTCCTGAGACCAGCGGAGACGGATGCCTTCGCCTCTGGAGGAATGTGGGAGCGGAACCAGATGGATGACAGTACTGCTATTGGTAGGAGCTCTAAAATAGAGGAAAAAAAATATTAACATGCATATATTTTATGGTATAAAATGGTAAATAAAAAAAAACTAATCATGCATCTGGTAGTTGATATTTTTAAAGGAAAGCAGATCGATTGAGACCTAACATCACATTGTAGTGACTAAACATAATTATTTTACAACACCTGTTTAAACAGGAGAGAAATGACGAATTAAAAGGGGGGAGTTGTGAAAAGACACAGATGGATGGACTGTGTGTGATGGATGAGGCAGGAAGAAGGAGAGAACAGAAAGAAACTGACCTGATCTTTTCCAGCGTGATCCAGTCATCAGAGGTGTTTGCATTGCCACTCAGGCTGTATGACACCGTGATGCTGGGATCAGAGTAACTGAACCGGCAGGAACCCGAGCCTGGGGAAGATACACACGGATAAAACGGCCCTTAGGTTGAATAAAGCAAAAAAAAAAAAAAAAGACACAACAGCAAGAAAAATAAACTGATATTGAAGAAGAACCTTAAAGATAGATATTTTTTTTTTTTTTTTCCCCAGGCAGCTTGGTAAACTCTCCTATTCTTTACTCCAGTATCTAACTGAGGGGTTAAACCAGTCACAACCAGTGTTATATAGTAACAAAGTAAAAATACTTCACTACTGTACTTAAGTATATTTTGGAGTACTTTATACTTTCCAAGAGTATACATTTTTTGGGGAACTTTCACTTTTTATTTTTACTTAATTGCATACTTTTACTCCGATACATTTTCAATGTTTGGTTTAGTTACTAAGTAAAAACAAAAACAAACAAAGAGAAATGCAAGTGTTTTAGATTAGATTAAGATTAGATTAGATGAGCTTTATTGATCTCACAGCTCGGAGAAATTCACTTGTCACATATTGGCATAGAAGTCAAAGAAGGTGCAAACAAGGAGGAAAAGGTGCATTAAGAATAAACAATATATATATATATACAGTATATCAAGAAAAATAAGGATTAAGGTGCAAGTGTACCTGTATCGCACACAATGAAAAACAAAATAAAAAATAAGAAATAAAGAAACAAGAAATAAAAATATGTACAATCCGGATGGCTTATATACAGGTGGATTTACTTTTGCTGTTAAAGTGTAGTAGTAGTAGGTAAGGAGCAACGTTGAGGTAGTGGTATGACTATTCTATTCACATATATTGCACATTCAGCATATTGCACAGGATATTGCACCGTCAATAAATAAAAAAAAATAAAAAATTTTGACCCCCACCTAGTGAAAAAACGTCGGATCTTGCCTGGGCTTGTTCATCAACACCAATAGAATACGCCTGTTTCGCAAAGCCAGTCTAAATTTATCCTACACTTGGTTGTTTATATTATTTTAAGTGAATTTAACCTTCAAAGTTTACCAAAATGTAAACCAATTTCATTCAAACTGCACTTTATGCAAATTCAAACAGCACTTTATGCAAATTTTAAAGAGATATTATAATGATGGCGATGTTGAGGCAGGAATGACTGACTAAACCCAGTTTTAAAGTCATTAAATCTGTGTGTGATTCCAAAAAAGGTACAAAACAATCCACTGGACTTTTTTTTCCAAGATTGAAGATTTTTCTCTTCCCATCAAGGAAGCTTTTCCAAATCAAAATGACAGGAATAGGGTTGTGTACGAGGTTTTATACAATATTGTCAGGTTTATTCAATGATGATTATAAAATTAATGTGTGCTTATTAAACATTTTTTGCAAGGGGATGCTCCACTCCTGTTTCATGATCCAGTCAGGAGACCATCCTGCCTTGTCATTCCTGATGGAGCATTCTGTCTTCATGAACTGATCAATTGTTCTGTCAGAACAATGCTCTGTTTGTAACCATGCGTCATGTTCTGTTAATAAACGCTCTGCAGAGGAGGTCCAGTGGGGAGACAGTGCGTTTGAGTCTGGGGTTCAACTGTCTCTCCTTCCTGCAGGAATTGTATCCATAAGTCTGCATTTCAGTAACCTGACAACAGCCAGATACATGTCTCGCTCCACCTAGCTCCACTCACATACATCTGGGAACCCGCTCATTGAAAGTGATTTCCCCAACCGAATTTATGGGCTGTCCAATCAGGACGCAGAGGCTTCTGGCTTTGTCCTGGGAGTGGAGTAGAAGCGGACCGTGGAGATTCCAACAACAATGGCCGCTTGCATTGAGGAAGCAACGCGTTAGCATTGATGCTGCTATTTCTTCTGTGTTGTCCAATCTATCTGATATTGTTTCATTAAAAAGAACATCAGAGAACGGCTTTGAGAATGCTTTTGTTGGTGGAAACGATGTTTTCGCCCTTCTTGGCTCACCCCGGATTTGGCAAGAGCTTGATCTACCAAATGGCTCCTCCCTCTCACAGCGTCACGGGTTAGCTTCAGTGTGAGTGGTTGAAATAGCACGTCAATAAAGAGTAGAGTGACAGACAAGTGGCTTATCCAATCATATGCAAGGAGTTTTGATGATAAGGCCCAGCCTTCAGTAAAGGCAATTCCTATGGCGGGTTCCCAGATGTATGTGAGTGGAGCTAGGCGGAGCGAGACATGCATCTGGCTGTTGTCAGGTTAGCATTTCAGTTCTTCTTAAGCAAAAACCTACATTTTATGAACATGACAAATATAATTCCAAATGTTAGGTTTCTGTTTCTGTTATGTTTTTCTTTTGCTCCTTGATTTCTAGTGTTTAGTTTTCTTTTCACCATGTTTCTTTATTCTAGTTATTTGATTGTTATTTTGTTATTAGTTCCTGTCTCTTCAGCTTTTCATTTGTTGTCCTCTGCTGCCCTCTTGTGTCCTCTTTCTCTTGCTCTGTTTTTCTGTTCTGCTCTCACCTGTGTTCAATTCCCTCATCAGCCCTCTTCCTGTCTCTGTCCCCTTTAAAAGCCCTCCCTCTTCTCACAGTTCCTGTTTGCTGGATCCTCGTCTTACATCTCATCAAACTTCTGGTCAGTTCTCAGTCTTCCTTCCTTGTCTCTTCCTGGTTCCTAGTTTTTGGTTTTTCCCTGATGTCTCCTAGATTCTGGTTCTTAAGGTATTTTTGTTGGATTTTTTGACTCCTGCCTCAGAGCCTGTTTACCTCCTGCCTCAGAACCTGAAAACCTATTAAATCACTTAAATTCATCTCAACCAACTCGTCTCTGCATTTGGGTCCTCTAACCAACACCACCAAATCCTGACACCAAAGGGAGGGACCCGTTCGTCCGTTTCATTTTGCATTTTCTCTAAGCCATAACAAGGCTTTGTTGGGCTACTGATTGAAGCTTTGAACTCAACCCTATTTCTGACATTTTGAATTGAAAAAGCTTCCTGGATGGGAAGCGAAACATCTTCAAATTTGCAAACAAAGTCCAGTAGATTGTTTTTTTTTTTTTACTTTTCTGGAATAACTATGACCTGGATGACTGAGAATCTTCACCAGGCTGCAGGTTTTCTTTCCAACCAAGCAATAGCACACCCGACTCCATTTATCTCATTAAGTGAGTCCAATCCTAACATGATTACTTGATGAAATTAATTGAGTCTGGTCTTTGAGATGCCTGATTTATAGGAAAGTTAGGACATCTCTCTGGTCCTCATTTTTCTTATTTTTAATTTTTCTTGCGCTAATAAATGGTCCTCACAACATAGCATGATGAGGATTTTGTTTTTGTTTGGATGCCATAGGAGTAAAGGGGACCAAAGGGTGCTAATGGACTAAAACAGTGACCTCCAACCTTCTCACCTGCCATGTTTAAAATTAATGCCACTTGGATGCAACAAGCATTAACCCAGCTCCAATTTCTGGCTGAACTCTCCTACGTTTTTACTTTAAAGAGCCAGAGCAAAACAGCAGCAGCATTGCTAACCTTCAAAGAACATAGCAGTCCGACAGACAAGGGGTTGAAGGTGAGGCTTTACCTTTATGTACTTGTATTTTCTCCTAGTCTCACTCCCTTGAGAACAGAATGGATGTAATGGACATGAAAAATACAACACCTTTAAAAACTCTTTCATGGCCTTCTCAGTGTCTCCCCAGAAATTGTAAATCATTCATTTCTGTTATGCGGGAAGAGGTGGGGGGACGCAGGAGCGAGGACAGGAGGACGGCGAAATACCCTGAAATATGTTTTCTAGCAGCAGATTTACTGACATGAAACGGCGTAAATGAACACTGTCTCCCTGAAATAGACAAAGAGCTATTTTGTCCCGCTGGATGGATTTAAACCAAAAAAAATTACAGAGGTCTCACAGAGTGATAAAATCTCTATGCACCTTTTAAAACTTTTGAGATATGAAACGAGGAAAAAAAAATATAATTGAAGAATTTAACTGTACCTTTAAATTCACAGAATCTGTCAAATTTACATACAAAAACCCAAACACCTTTGTGAGGGGAAAAAAAATTAAAGGGCTTTAAAGGAATAGTACACTATCAAAACATGATTAGCTCTTTTTCTACTCACCCCCATGCTGAACAACACTTGGGTACTTTTGATATCTCAGCATCTGGATCTGGGAGGCTTCTTGCTGTCTGCCGACATTCAAATAATGGAAGGCTTATGGCCGAGGCAGAAAGGTCACATAAAGTCCACAAAAAGCGTGTCAATATTCCTCTCCATACTGCTCGTCCAATGTATTCCAAGTGTCCTGAGTGGGTAGCATCCAGAATTTACTGGAAACGAAGTCATTTAGAATGTTTTAGAGCATAAACAGTAGTGTATAGGGATTTCCTAAAAGCAGCAGGGGCCAAACCAGCTCAAAGCGCATTCACGGAAAGAACTCATGCAGACCAAACCAGATGAAAGTGCGCGCATTCAGCGCCTGCTCTGCCAATAATGCAAGCGTAGAAGAAGAAATGTGCTGTTTACCTGTGCAAAAGAAAGAAACAAACGAAAAGAAAAATGTCTGAGGACTTCAGTGTTGAGGTGAAGAGCATGAGTTCTTTTGCCGCCGAGCTGAATGCTACTGTTTTGGTCTAAAATGACTTAAATGTTTCGAGTAAATTCTGGATGCTACCACTCAGGACACTTGGAATACATTGGACGAGCAGTATGGAGGAATATTGACATGTTTTTGTGGACTTTTATGGACCTTTCTGTCTCGGGCACCATAGACCTCCATTATTTGAATGTCAGCAGACAGCAAGAAGCCTCCCAGATTCCAGATGCATTTGAGATATCAAAAAGTACTCCAGAGTGTTGTTCAGCATGGGGTGAGTAGAAAATGAAGGCTAATCATGTTTTGGGTGTACTATTCCTTTAATTTCAATGCTCTGCTTTGTTTCTTGATTTCAAACTTACAGTAAATATAAAATAGCAAATTTTACAAAGACATCAGTTAGAAGGTGAAAATTAACAAAATTAGTTAAGTGAGAAAAAGAGATTTCATGTTAAATATCTCTTTAACAATGCAGAGAAATTTAATTTTATAATTAAGCAACATAAATTAAAGAAAGCACACTTTGGCTATTTCTGATAGAATATAAGCATAAAAAGAGCTCTTTATTTAAAGAGTAAAAGAAGTAAAAAAAAAAAAAAGGTTAATCCTTTCCACTCAGTACAAAACAGTTTTTGAGTAAAGGGCATTAAAAATATTTGTAAACATGTCCATGATGCTAAATAAATTTAACCTGAGGTCCACAACAAAATACTGAGAAATAATCTCCAAAAGCCTCTATGGAGTTTTGCTGATGTTGATATGAAAGTGCAAATAAACAGAAAAAGACTGCAAAACTTTAACTTTTATGGGAGGTGTACAGAAAAGGGAGCTTTATTCTCCCCCCAAAAACCCATGATGGAGCGAATGCAGGCAAAGCCCTGAACAACTTTCCTTGGTCAGAAAAAAAAAAAATCCTAAATGGAATTATTCAGACAGCAGAACTGAGAATATTTTTGCATAAATAAAATACAAATGCTTCACTCAGCATCACAGAATTTGATGGTGCATAAGAGGAGGCTTAAATATAATATAAGACCAGCTTACAAAAAAAGAACTACATCTTTTAGCATAACATTGACTCAAGTGAGAGCAGCTAAGAAATCCCCAATGTGAAGTTCTAGGTCAGGGGTCAGCAACCCGCGGCTCTTTAATGCCCCCATTGCAGATTCCTTAAGCTTTAAAAGAGTATGAAAATAAAAAAAATATGGATTTTTTGTCACAGTCTTGGTTTTGTTATGTTTATTTAGAGTATTCAGTTTTACTTTGCTTCTTGTTTTAGTGTTTAATTATTATTTTGTTGTTTTCTTGTTAGTTCCTGTCTTCCAGGTTTTCCATTTGTTGTTCTCTGCTGCCCTCTTGTGTCCTCTATCCCTAGCTCTGTTTTCTGCTCTGTCCTCACCTGTTTCCAATCCTCTCGTTAGCCCTCTCTTTGTCTCTGTCCCCTTTTAAAGCCCTCCCTCTTCAGTTCCTGTTTGCTGGATCCTCGTCTAACGTCTGTCTGCTTACCTCGCTCTCCCTGGCTTCTAGAGTTTGGTTTCCCCCTGATGTCTCCTTGGTTCTGGTTTGTTTATTTTTGTTGGATTTTTGATTCCTGCCTCTGTACCTGTGGACCTCATTAAACCCACCTAAATTCACCTCTGCCTACTTGCCTCTGCTTTTGGGTCCTCAATCCAACACCAAATCCTGACATTTTTTTGTTTTAATATGGTGTGTAGGAGGTCAAACAAACATTCATTATGTTTCAAATATAGTAAAAAAATTTAAAATAAATACATTTAAACAATAAATGTAAATATCTCTGTCATTAAAGATTTGCGTCATAGCCTGCAGGACAGGTTTCAGCGCGGCACGGTGCCAGGCAGGTGGCTGTTGTAATAAAAAGCGCTGTGTGTGAAGATGGCTGATGAGAACAGTGATTCAAAGAAGGATGGACCAAATCATTTAGGATTGCCTTCCTGTTTGCTTTGCATTGAGAAGTTGTCAATTAATAAAGAGTCATTTGGAAAGGCATTTCCAGGGAAGGCATGCTAAATATGCAGCCATCCACCAAGAGTGAGAGAAAAAGTGCGTTTGCATAACTTCTAGATAAATTAGAGCGGAGCAAAGATAGATTGAAGAAGTAGATTGCATCTCCAAATTCCACTACTGCTGCTAGTAATGTTGCAAGCATGGAAAGCCATTCACAGATCGAACAGCTGGTGCTCTTATCTAAACTTTTCTTCAAAAATAACACCAAAAATCTGTTTTCTTTAGTGTTTCTGTATGGGAAGTGTTGGAGGTTACAGGCCGATTATTATAAAAAAAGGAAAACCCTTAGCATCTCCCAACTGAAAGTGGTCTTAACTGTTTTGTTCCTTTGACTGTTTATTTGATTTTTATCATTTTAAAATTTTATACATCTTATCCCGATCGGTTTAAAATAAAGTTATAACTTTTTCCCAACACTGTCAGGTGTAAGCCAAATAAGATTAGGGTGAACAGGACTGTATTTTTTAACCTCATAGTGAGTCCATGTTCAAATTAGTGAAATCCTAAGAAAAACTGGTACCATTTCTGGCCTGTCTTTAAAAGGTCAAGCAAGGCACAAGGAACCACCTTATACCTGGCAAAAAAAACCCTTTTTCAAAAAGTCTGTAAATACACAAATACAAGGTGCAACAGGTTTTTTCTTCCACACTGTTTACATTTGATCACTGCTGCACTTCATGGAATGGAAATGTTCATTTACTGTCTGAAAAGATGTACTAAACGAAATTAATTTTTGCATACACTCTGTGTATGCAAAAATTAAATTAAATGACAATAAAATTAAATGACAATAAAAGTTTTCTAAGTCTAAGTCCGTTAGGATTCCAGTCTGTGTGGTTTTTGTTTGAGTTTTTCTTCCTTCCTCCACCAGGCGGCGCCTGGTTCTGGTCCGACTCCTCACACACCTGCGGAGGGTTACCTCATTAACGGACTGCTCTTAAGCTGCTGACTGCCACTACCTCGACGCCAGAGTGTTTGCCAGTTTTGGGTACTCTAGCCAAGCTGAGTTTTACTGAGTCAAACTGAGTGTTTGTCGACCTGAGTTTAAACCTCACTGTTTTGTCTTTGCCTCTTGACAGGAAGTCATCCTGCAAACTGGATGTTTCGGACCTTCTCTCCCCTGGAAGGATCTTCTGAGAACCAAACTGAGTTGAGGATTCAAGTTCCTGGCTTGGATCAACCTATTTCCCCAAAGATTGTTTGGGGCTTCTCTCCGAGCAGGGGATTTAACTTTAAAACGACCCGTTCAAGTACCGCAGGAAATCTAAGTGGCAGTCAGCTTCTCTGTTCACCAAGGAACAACCGCAACCTGGGTAAACCCTGTCCGCCCTCCATCTAACAAGACAAGCACAGGAACATCCCACACTGACCTGATTCAATTAAAGACACCATTTTCTGGAAACGTGAGTCAGCAACCTATTTCTCCTCTTCAAGTTCAAGAATCAAATTTCCCACTGAGCCTGAACTAACCACAGTGTCTTCCCCTCACTTTCCAGTTCTGGTTGAACAGTGTTCAGAGCAGCACTGGCCTCATCTCACCCTTCTAAATAAACCTGTTAAACTTTTCCCTGGTCTCTCTGTTTTGGTTTCCTGCATGTGGGTCAGAGCTCTTGATAAAATCATGACAAAGTCTAACATATTGAAAGACTGTATGTAATTAAAAAAAATATATATGTACCATAAGATAAGTTGATAAACAGGCTCTTAAAATCTTCCCAGGTGTCATTTCTTACACCTCAAAATCTTTTTAACAAAAACTGCCTGCATGCAGTGCATCTTTGCAAAACCTGTGGACATTGGATACTCACCCAGGGCAAACTGCAGAGCTGAGGCAGTGCTGGTGTTCAGAGGTACAGTGGTCTAAAGAAGAAGAGCATGATCATAGAATATTAGAGCAATAATGTCCGGTGGTTTCTTTGTAAACATTACATAAACTATTAAGGTATTAAAGATCTTTCTTTTAGTTTTTTTATTAGTTTTTTTTTTAACAGTGTCCTGTCTGGCAATTTTTGCTACTTTCACAAGTGTAGCAGTATGGCAATTGCCATATTGCTCCACTTGTTTCATGCATATAAATTGCTTTATTATAATTATGCAGGGAGTTTTACAGTTTATGTGGACACTGCAATGTAAATAGAGCAGAAAAACAGAAGAAGAAAAGGGAAAAAAGAAAAAAAAAAGAGAAAAGATGATAGGAGACAATGACAAAACTTTTCAGTCTGCTTCATCTTAAAGATCTTTCTAGGCGTACATGTATTTACCTTTTTATGTCATAAGGATGTTTACTTTGTGAAATAAGCTGTTAGTGCAACTGCAGTGTTTCAAACATGATATTGCTGAGTTTAATGACTTGTTATTCAATCAGTCAGGTTTTAATTTTCAGGTTTCAGGTGATTAGAGCGTAGAGCTTGGAATCCAGAGGTTGTGAGTCTGAAACCCTCTCCCACAGCCTCCATTCTGGGTCCCCGAGCAAAGGGGACCCTTAACCCCACAAAGCTCCCCAGGCGCCACACAATGGCAGCCCAATGCTCCCCAAGGGGATGGGTTCAATGCAGTAAGGGAATTTCGTTGCACTATACTTGTGACAATGTAATAAAAAAGCTGCAAAAAAAAAAAATTTTTAATCACAGAAAGTTTCGTCAATTTTAATGATCAAAATATTAGCTTATTTGCATAATCAAAATAATTAAATCAGTTTTTTTGGGCTTTTAGTTTTAGATTGTCTTTTAAACAGCCTATTTGTTTTAGCTTGAATATGTCTGTTTTTCTGGATTAATATTTCCGTTGCACTTCATGGAATAGCTGCCAGGGAGCTGCTCAAAACATCTGGAACAGTGACAGACAACGCAGCTGCTTATCGCAGAAGTAAACAGACTCACTATGCACTAAACACTTTTCTGCTGTGAAGTGTGAAGCTTAATCTCTCACTGCAAAACAAACTGTTGGAAATCCACTTTGCAGAGACAGAGAGAGGAAAAGAAAGGATAGATAAACACTTTTGTATGTGTGTGATACAACTTAAATCTTGCTGTGATGTCATTTTCAGCCTTTCTGCTCTAACATGCAATTTTTTGAGAATGTAAATGTCCTTTATAAACCTATGTTTAAGGCATAAGCATTGCAAGTTATAACGATAATACCTATACATCAACAGCAAGATTTGAAAGTTCAATAAAAGAAATTAGGCATAGGCTAACCTTCTAAAATGAATATGCTTCGATCCAAATAATGGGTAATAATAAAATGGGTAAAAAAAACAAATTACAAAAAAATACCCCCTAAATGTTGGAACTGTGACTATATAGTCATATGTTTACATCACTTTTCACTTTTATATCACTACTGCTTACCTTATCAAGGCTGCACTTTAAAAAATGAAATAGCTATACTTAAAGAAATTTCTTTTTGTTTACACTTGTGTGTACAAAATGACAATATAAAATATGTCTAAGTTTAAGTCATAATATCAAGCAATAAAAAATTTAATATGAATCTATTCATCATTATGCAACAAATTCATATTTTATTTTTAAGTACTTAAAAGGGATTCAATTAGGGCAACAATCCTTGTGTTTTAACAGGCATGTTCTTTTTAATTTGCTCCTCTTATGCACTGGCATAAACTTCAATGAAACAAATCCATATAAATTATAACTATTCATTAGCAATTACCACATAACTATGAGATGTTGTCATTTCTGTTATATAAAAAAACAATTAAAAGATTTAATAAATAACTTCTTTAATTATCTCTTATCCTTCGGTACGGAAGAGGATTAGGGCCACTGAAAAAAAAGTAAACTTATTTTTTAAATTTTATTTCCAGTTTAACATGGGAAAAATTCAGAATTCTGACTTTTTCTCAAATTCTGACAACTAACAAACACATGTTAGCATCAAGCCATAACCATGTTTCTGTTTTAGAGAACTAGCTCTCTTGTTTTTAATGACCTTCTTCTGCTCCTCCATTAATGAGGGACCCCTCGGACACCGTAAAAAGTTGCCTAATTCCGTCATTTTTCCACCAGTGTGCCACTGGCCACCCCTCAAACAACTCACATCTTTGTTGTCAGTGAAGCTGAGTGCTCCCACATCTCTTCATGGTGCCCATCTACATTAAAATCCAAAATTCTGAGATTAAAGTCAAACTTCTGAGAAAAAGTAAGAATTCTGAGATTAAAGTCAAACTTCTGAGAAAAAAGTAAGAATTCTGAGATTAAAGTCAAAATTCTAAGATTAAAGTCAAACTTCTGAGAGAAAAAAGTAAGAATTCTGGAGATTAAAGTCAAACTTCTGAGATTAAAGTCAGAATTCTGAGATTTAAGTCAAAATTCTGAGAAAAAAAAGTCAAAATTCTGAGAAAAAGTAAGAATTCTGAGATTAAAGTCAGAATTCTGAGATTAAAGTCAAACTTCTGAGAAAAAAGTAAGAATTTCTGAGATTAAAGTCAAACTTCTGAGATTAAAGTCAAACTTCTGAGATTAAAGTCAGAATTTGAGATTAAGTCGTGTCAAACTTCTGAGAAAAAAGTCAGAATTCTGAGATTAAAAGTGGGAATTCTGAGATTAAAGTCAAACTTCTGAGATTAAAGTCAGAATTCTGAGATTACAGTCAAACCTCTGAGAAAAAAGTCAAAATTTGAGATTAAAGTCAAACTTCACTGAGATTAAAGTCCGAATTCTGAGATTAAAGTCAAACTTCTGAGAAAAAGTAAGAATTCTGAGATTAAAGTCAAAACTTCTGAGAAAAGTCAGTAAGAATTTCTGAGATTAAAGTCAAACTTGAGATTAAAGTCAGAATTCTGAGATTAAAGTCAAACTTCTGAGTAAAATGTCAGAATTCTGAGATTAAAAGTCGAATTCTGAGATTACAGTCGGAATTCTGAGATTACAGTCAAACCTCTGAGATTAAAGTCAGAATTCTGAGATTAAAGTCAAACTTCTGAGATTAAAGTCAGAATTCTGAGATTAAAGTCAAACTTCTGAGAAAAAGTCAGAATTTGAGATTAAAAGTCGGAATTCTGAGATTACAGTCAAACCTCTGAGATTAAAGTCAGAATTCTGAGATTAAAGTCAAACTTCTGAGATTAAAGTCAGAATTCTGAGATTAAAGTCAAACTTCTGAGAAAAAAGTAGGAATTCTGAGATTAAAGTCAAACTTCTGAGTAAAAAGTCAGAATTCTGAGATTAAAGTCGGAATTCTGAGATTACAGTCAAACCTCTGAGATTAAAGTCAGAATTCTGAGATTAAAGTCAAACTTCTGAGATTAAAGTCAGAATTCTGAGATTAAAGTCAAACTTCTGAGAAAAAAGTAGGAATTCTGAGATTAAAGTCAAACTTCTGAGAAAAAGGAAGAATTCTGAAATTAAAGTCAAATTTCTGAGAATAAAGTCAAACTTCTGAGAAAAAAGTCAAAATTCTGAGATTAAAGTCAGAATTCTGAGATTAAAGTCATATTAAACCGAAATAAAATTTAAAAATTAGTTAACTTTTTTTTTTCTTTTTCAGTGGCCCTAATCCTCTTCCGTACTTATCTGATAAGTCATCTTAAAATATATAAAAAGCTACTGCTGATTTACAGATTTCGGCTGAGGTGCTACAACACTATATCTTTTTTTTTTTTTTTTTAAACTCTACTGTTGTCACAGTGAGGATGTTGTAATGTAGTCTGGATGTGGTTGCGGTTACTTGGTGGTTGGTTTGGATCTATAGTCAATTGGCCGTAAAATATGCAGTGTGGTTACGCTGTGGTCAAACATGGTAGTTACCAGCTCTCGCTCTCCAAAGTGCTCACAGAAAGTCACCGCTCTGCCATGCATCAGCACACCACACTGATCTCCGACCTCACAGTTACTGCAGTCTGACCTGTAAACAGTTTAAGAGGAGATAAAACAGAAATATATTTATCTTTGCAAACCCTGATGAATAAATACAATGTTTTGCAAAAAGTTTCCATCCTCCTTCAACTTCTTAATGTTACTTTTATGTCTAAACAACAAGGTTCACATTTTACAGACAAAAAATACTTAAAAACTCTGTGTCCTTTGCTTAGAGAAATATATGCTACTTGGAATTGTTTTTTTCCACAAAAAAAATCTCATAGCAGTGTTAAACCATGCATTTGCAAAGCCACAAAATGCAGAAAAGTCCAGGACATATACTTATGCAAGGCATAATAAATACTGGCTGTGCTCAGTTCATATTGTAAAACTGCATAATTCTCATGTTCTTACAGTTTGCCATAAAAAAACCATAAAAGTCGTCTGTAAATGACTAAACCTCATACCTGAGCATACCCAGAAAACTTACGAGGCAAAGCAGACTGCAAGAGGAACTGAAGCTTTTCACCTACCATATGTTAGGGTCCAACTCATCTTGCATGTTGGAGTCAAAGTCGTCTCGTAGCACAGCATGTTTCGCATGGAGCTCCACTGTAAATACACAATATGCACAATTTTGGCTGTGAAGTAGAGAAATTAATTAAATACAACTTGTAATGAAATGAAGACTCACTGAGATTGGGTCGCAGAGGGGACTCAGTTGGAGCTGAAACAGATAAGAACTGTTAGGTAGTTCATATGCAAAAAAAGACTAAAGATAAATGCTGTATATAGAAACAACAAAGGTGGAAAATACACACACAAACACACACAGTCGGTTTATGTTTGAAAAGATTTAAAGATTAACTATATTCATTAAGAATGTGAGACAAGACCAATATTACATCATATCAGAGTAAAACAAAGTTTCTCTGCTTTCCCAAAGTCTCCTAGCTACTGATGTTGATTCCTTTCAGTAACGAAAGGCCTGGCTGCTATGATTAATGGTTCAATGGCAATTAACCGCCATCCTCCCCAGAGGCGACAGTGTGCTGTGATCTGTGGCCGCTGCCCAACAAACACACTCAGCCATCAATCTCTCCCAGGGGACAGACAGCTCTGAGAGGAGGCAGGAGGTGAATGGGACGTTGATGAAGGGGTGGAGGCTTTGAGTGTAAAATCTTAATGAATCAACTAAGAGTTACAAAAATCATTTCAACTCAATTAAAGAGGACACTTTGTAGAGAAACACTAAACTCTATGCATATAAGTGCAAGGCAAACATACTTAAGTTTTTTTTTTGAGTGAAAATATTGACTTGGGCATCTTACGGTAAAGTTTTAAGCTTTTAAAAAGCTGAAAAACAGTGAATATACATAAGTTAGCAAGTAAATGTAAAGTGGTGGTAATCCAGTAAGTCAGTTATACATAGTGAAAGTTCTACAAAGCCAACTTCATTCATGTAAATACTGTTATCAGATGACAGAGCTGTTTTCAGTGATTGCGTTGAAAGGACAAAATATAGAAAATGACACATCTTTGTAGTCATTTTCCAGAACCATCTTGTACAAAAAAACCTTAGCAAATGGAAAACACTTATCTTATCTAAACTGGACGATACAGACATAAAACATAATAATATTAACTGTCTGCTCCTGAATGCAGACAAAATAAAAGTTATAGTTTTTCGACCAGTCTTTGTAAATCAAGCTAAATAGTCAGTCACTTCATTTGGATGGGGTTAAACTGATTTCAGATAATAAAGTAAAAAATCTTGGTATTATTTTTGATCAGGACCTGTCATTTAAATCCCATATCAAAGAGGTTTCTAGAATTTCCTTCTATCATCTGAGGAATATTGCAGAAATTAGGAATATCCTGTCCAGGGTGATGCTGAGAAACTAGTCCATGCATTTGTTACTTCAAGGCTGGACTATTGTAATTCTTTACTATCAGGAAGTCCACAAACTGTAGTTAAAAGCCTTCAGCTGATCCAAAATGCTGCAGCCAGAGTTCTGATGAAAATGAAAAAGAGAGATCATGTCTCTCCTATCCTGGCTTCTCTTCATTGGCTTCCTGTTAAATCCAGAATAGAATTTAAAATCCTCCTTCTCACATATAAAGCCTTAAATGGCCAAGCTCCATCTGATATCAGAGATCTGATTGTTCCTGATGTTCCTAACAGAGCACTTCGCTCCTCAATCTGCAGGTTTACTAGTGGTTCCTAGAATTTCTAAAAAAGTAGAATGGGGAGGCAGATCTTTTAGTTATCAGGCTCCTCTCCTGTGGAACCAACTACCAGTTTTAGTCCGTGAGGACAGACACCCTGTCTACTTTTAAGGCTAGGGCTTAAAACTTTCCTTTTTGATAAAGCTTCAGTTGAGTGGCTCAGGTTATCCTGAGCTATCTCTATAGTTATGCTGCTATAGGCTTAGACTGCTGGAGGACATAGGGACCCCTTTTTCATCATTCTGCTTCATTCTATCTCTATTCTTCCCACTCTGCAGAATCTGTTAGTTCAATCTCTAACGTTCTCTCTCTCTCTTCTTTTTCTCATAGTAGCTTCATCTGGTCTGTTCCTGTTTGGCTGTGACTCCATCCTGAGAGAAATATCAGTCGTGCTGCTGCCATCAACACCTTTGTTTATAGATGCCGGAGATCGGCCTGTTTTTCAGTGTAGTCCTGTTTCTCTGACTGTGACTAACTGGATGTGCTCTCTTCATCCTCTGATATGGGAGCTGGTTTGGAGCTCATCTGCCTGGCTGTGTGTTTCCTGGACTGGGCCAGCTGTGGATACTGCATTTTTTCTATGTCTCTTGTTTAGTCGCCTCAGCAGATGGCCAGCCACACTGAGCCTGGTTCTGCTGGAGGTTCCTTCTACTGCTGTTATTGGGGAGTTTTTCCTCTTCCACCGTCGCTACAAGCATGCTTAGTGTGAGGGATTGCATTTGAGTTAATGAGTCGATGCAATCAGCTGGTTTTCCTTAGATAGAAAACTTTTAATCAATTTGACTGGATGATCTGGTTGAACTGTAAAGTGCCTTGAGATGACATATGTTGTGAATTTGGCGCTATAGAAATAAACTGAATTTAATTGAATTCCTTAAAAAAAATAAAAAATATAAATAATAATATATATATATATACACATAAACCAAATTTCAGACTTTATAAAAAGAATAATCTCCCACAATTCTCTCTTTACTTTGTGTTCATACCTAAGCTACAAGAGAGAGACATCCAGATAACACTATGTTGAACTCAATCAGTTAAAACTCTTACAATTTTAAGGTAAGCCAACCTAAAGCCCCTTTTAAAAAACCTTAAAGGTAGAAGGATTTATTGAAAATTGATCTCTCCTTTCATAAACGTCTTTCAAATGTCTTATCAGAGTGGAAGCTGTACTTCTGTCAGGTGGCCTAATTTATCATCACTGCAAATACTTTATAATTGGTGCAGAGCTGGAAAAGTTTTTATGTAGAGTAAAGTTTCAGTGGCAGTGTGACAGAGGTGGCTGGTTCCCTGGCTGATCTTCTAGCAGTCCATGAAGCCTGAATCCCTTTCTGGAACTCTGTTCAGCGATGGAGCCCAATAAAGGCAGATCAAAGAGCCTGCATTCTTTGTCTCCATCTTTTTTCCTCACCCCACTAATCCAACAGAGTTTGTTGACTGAGAATATGTTGACAGAAGCCTTCAGTCCCAGTACACGTATTTTTCAAATTCATCACAAACATTACTTAGCTGTAGAAAAAACAAATACGAAAGTGAACAAATTGTTTGATAGTTCGGCTCTCCGTGGATTTTTTTTTTGGCTCGGTTTTAAACAAGCGTTCTTTTAAATGGCACACAGTCTTTCTAGACAAACCATTTGGCTAGAGAGTGGCCCCAAAGATTTACAATTTTTTTTTTTCATTTTTTTGAAGATAATCCCCTAAAGCTCCCGAAAAGGGCCTCATTTACACTTTTCGTTTTCAATGCTTCATCACTTTCTACATGCTTTCTCTCTACTGCATCCATTCTGCCTTTCTCAGTCTAACCCTCTGCACATCAGGAACAGACAGTGGTGCTCATTTCCCTTGGATTAATCCCCTCTCACTTTCTTAAAGACTTCAATTACTGCCTCATCTATTTGCAGCTCATCTCTGCTAATGCCTGTATCTTCCTGGCCAGAGCTTAAACATGCGAGTGTTCAAGGGGGGAAGCACACATGCATAGAAAGCTTTGGGTTTAGACAGTTGAACTTGTGCTCTCTGTACAAGCACACATTAGTGCCTAAATAAAAGGAACAGCTAAATAAACACACAGGGCACTTGACTAAACTATGGTGCTGAGGAACAAGAATGAAGTGTGACAACTGGGGACAACTGAGCATAAGCTTTTGCGGACTCAAACATCTTGAAACAAAGAGCAAAGGGCAAGAGTCATCCTTAATCTCCCCTTCATTTCAATCTAATCTCTTCCCCCTCCGCTTCTCTAGCCGTGTTACAAGCCGCTCTCGCTCTTGCAGACTCGTTTGCTCTTTTTCCCTCCTTTTCGAAGACAGGAACTGCATTTGAAGTCACCCGACTCTTGTCCAACTGGTGGTTGCAATTATAATATCTCCAGGGTGCAGGATGCTGTTTTTGTTGGTCTATAGCGACTTAAAAGAATTGCTCCCTACGGTCACATTGTAAATTCTTTACTGCACTGAAAAAACAAGGTTTTGTTGAGGCGAAAATAGGGGCCTCTGATCTTTAAATGCTATTAATACAACACACAGAAATTAGCGATAAAATTAGCAAGACCTACTGCTACTACATCTCCAAAATCCAGTTGTGCTTTTTTATATGTAATATAATCAGTGACTCAGCAGCAAATCTCCTCTAACTGAGCTATTTGAATCAGCATAATAGTTGCCGAACCCACACAGAGTGTGTAAACTTGCACACATATGTAAATTGCAGGGGCGGATTTAGGAAATTTGCGGCCCTAGGCAAAGACAGGTATGGGGCCCTATCATACAGATAGAGAAATGTTAATAGAATAGACATCCATTATCTGTTCTAGGTTGTGTCCCTCTCTTCTTGTCCCTTTTCTTCTTGTTTTTCCTCTCTATGTTTTTGTACTCACTTCTCTAAAGGAATGAAATATTTTTTCCAAGCACTAAAGCTCACTTAGCTGATTGCTCCTTCCTGTGTTTCCAAAAAGGCCAAAGTAAATAACCCAGTCCTTCTTTTCACTGTAGACAAGCCATGATCTGCTTATCTGTTCTCCATTTTTCATTTGGATGAAATAATAGCTGCATGGAATCTTGACAAGCAGACAAGATAGAGGAGAGCAGGAGGCGGGGAGTTACCAATCTACTAAGCTCTGGAGAGCAGAGTTCGCTGCTTTTAGATGTTGTCTCCAAAGTCTCTCCAGTAGCAGGAAAAAAGTTGCTAAATTTGGTACTAGGCGACTTTTTCCAATAAAAGTTCAAGAGAATCCTGAAAAGTGGCTAAATATAGCTTACTAAAAGCTTGCTAAGTTAGCAACACTGCTCTTTGCATGGTTTGTTTTCAAAGGGTTTGCTGCTGTCTGTTTGGACCTTTTCTGAACATGTGCAGCAAATGGACTGATCCAATATGGTGGACACTGAAGGGGGGCTGAGACACACTTAATCATTATCAGTATTCTGATGGTATTTTATGAAAATAGATTTTTATCAAAAACATAATTATTGGTGCATAAATAAGGAATATTTGTATTAACCATAACTATAAACAGAGTTTTATGGGGCCCCAAGAACTTGGGGCCATAGGCAGCTGCCTAGTATTGACTAAGTGGAAAAATTCTACACCTCTAAGACAGATCGCTCCCTATGGATAGAAATATTATGGTCAGAATGTAAAATTTTAAGCTTTTTCCTCTCTAATTCAAAAAGCCTTTCCAACTTTACAGTAACAAAATGAATGCTGGTTTCATGCTTTGTGGGTCAAAGGTTAGAGCTCTGAAGTTTCCCTTCAAAACCTTGATAGTTTGAACAATTTTAGTTCACATTTTTAGCTTTGATAGTTATTGAATATGTTTGAAAAGGTATAATTCATGTTATTTTAATGGGTTAAAGACCTTGGATTATTTTTTTTAGGCTCTATGTGGGGAGAGTGGTCAATTTTGTTGTTTGAGTGCTTGGGCCCTAGGAATGGTTGCTGCAGGGAACTGCAGCTAATTGGGATCAAAATAAAAGAGATAGAGAAATTGATCAGAAATTAATGCAATTTGAAAACCAAAACTATAAAAATTATATTTAAGAAAGACAGATCCATATTCTGAAAAAGCAAATATTGCAAGAGTTCTTCTCAGCTCTAGAGGGGAAGACACTCTGACAACCAAGGTCTTAAGATTTCTTGCTAGTGGGCCAGGAGGGATGGCAGTTAGCCAAGAGAGCAGGCTGGCTGGCAGACTGGGTGGGTGGTAAGGAGGTGGGAGAGGGGTAGGCCACCCGTCCCCTCTGCGTTGCACTGTGATCAGGCGTCCCTCGGGGAGCGATGGTCTCTTTGAGTTATATATCCCTTTAATAATCCATCTGGGCCAGAGAACGCTCGACCGGGCCCATAAAGATCTGATTTATGCTCTCACTGGAAATGAGAGAACTTGGCGATGCCGGGCAGAAAGCTCAGATTGTTGGCCCCGCTGTTAGGAGATAGAAGTGATGGACGGCACACAGGCGTCCAAAAGCTCCACCCTTTTTACCTAAATCTATGCTATATTTCCTGGCCCTCCAGATTAGTTTCTCAAGACTTTTGCATTTTATTGCAGAACTTTGGGTGAAGCTGGTATTTTTGTAGCAGCTTAAAAACTTATTAAACTTTTCCTTATTAATACTTATTTTAAACTGTATTATCTTATGTCAAGCTGTAAAATAATTTGAATCAAATATGAATGAACACGTTTACTTATACCGTAGAACACCCAACTTTGTCTCCTAAAAGCACAATATTGTAAAATTTCAGTTTGAGTTATAAGGGTGCAGATCTAAGCAAACAAGAAAGAATGTTGGCAGAAGATGTTGCTGGCAGATTGAAGGGAAGAGGTGAAGAAGTGCTTTCTGGAGGGGGGGATGGGGCATCATGTCTGTAACCAAACAGCCCACCCCCCCCAAAGTGCTGCAGATTATTTAATACACTTGCACACACAACACACACACCCTCACACACACATATGCAACCCTCTGCTTGTGTCTTCGAAGGCTTTCAGGGAATTTATGTTGCTGAGAAGCAAAATGTTGCACGTAACTTGATTAGTCCAGATCTTACTGCATATCTCATTTTATCCATTGATCTCTTATTTGTATTATAATTTTTGATTCATCCTTGTCATGCTTTATTGCTGTATCATTATCAGCTTCACCTCCTTGCAATAAACCTTTTGCAAATCTTTTACTTTGGTTGATGAGTCCTGATTGGCTGCCCTTATCCTCCGTGTCTCAATCCTTTGTGCCCCGATTCAACCTTTCCTTCTTCTCCCAGGATCATAACCTAGATTTACATAACTCCCATTACTTTCCTTCTTAAAAGCTTGAGACTTAAGCATCTAAACTTCACAAGTGGCTTGAATCCCCATATCTTTTGGTTAACTTTCAAAGCTTATTCCTAAATTTCCCTCAATCCTCTTTAGTATTTGGCAGCTGATTTTATAGAAGTGGAACTGATAACGTAGAACATTTTCCCACATCTTTTCGACGGGTAATGGCTTCTTTACACAATTATACTGCGCCAAAAAAGTTTTAGAGTTCAAAAGCAAATACAATTCCATTCAAAAATACTTTATTAGTCCCAAAGGGAAATTAAATGCTGTATTTTCAGACAGGTGTTGTAGGTGTTGATAGCTGTAGACAGGAAGGATCTTCTGTAGCGGTCTGTCCTGCACCGGATTTGGAGAAGCCTCTGACTAAAGAAACTCTAGGATGCTCAGTATTGTCCATAATCTTCTTCACTTTATAAATAATTCTTCTTTGTGAATGAATCATCAGAGATTCTACATGAGTTCCTACTGTAGAACCGAGTCTCCATTCTTTATCAGCTTTTTTAAGTAATTTGCTCTGTTACCCCAGCAGATGATGGCAGAATAGATCACACTCTCCACAACAGACCTACTGTTAGAAATATTTTATTTATACTCCGTTTGTGTTTCATGGGTTGTGTTCTAATGAACTATTATGATGTATAATGTGTGATTTATTTTTTTAACTCTTGCTTAAGATTGTTCCAGATAAAAGGTTGTGAAAGAGGCCTGAACATCCTCTATCACATGTTTCTTCTAAACAGGTGTTCTTGGAACAATTCAATTGTAAAACAACCACATGCGTTGTTTTAACATATGTGCTGAGGTTTAAAGTAAGATCCTTTTGTTTCCCTTCCCCTTAGTTAAACCTCAGCTGGTGTAATTAGGGACATCCCCAGACTTTAATAAATAGCGAGGAGAAAGCTGAAGACTGCAGAGTGGGGAGGAGATTGTAAACTCTGCAGTCTCCTTCCTACTCTCCTTGCGGGTTACTAAATTAATTGTCTCTGTGCCTTTCTTTCCCTGTATGTACTGTATGTATGATGTTTTAGGTGCTTAGACTTGACACCTACAGAAGATATGTAGCATCTTGCTGCAAATGCAGAAGGACCAAAGCTTCCTTAGAAAGGCCAGTCTGCTCTGTCCCTTCTTCTAGATGGCTTTACAGTTGCATCTCCAGTCCAGTTAGCTGTCCAGGTGGACACCAAGGTATTTCTATTCCTCCACTATCTCCACTTCTTCTCACACAACATTAACTGAACTCAACTTTTTCCTGTTTCTTCAGAAATCTACAATAATCCCCCTTTGTTTGGTTCACATTCAAGATAAGATGATTGTTTCCACAACAATGCCACAAAGCGGTTCACCAGCTCCCTGTACTCAGATAGATGATGACCATATTTGATGCACCTATTGGAATTTACTTCATAATCTGAACTCAACTCAATGTTTCGTTGCCTTCAAGTTAGAAACATTCATAGTTCTAAATGTTAAAAAAATGTTACAGTGATTTACATGTCCTCATCATGACCTTGAAGTAATATGAATGATTTATTTGTACAAATATTTTATCAGAATAATGTGCTCCCTCATAAACTTATAAAAAAATAAAATGGCTAAAAAAGGTTTTTACAGCAACAAAAGTTTTAGATATAAGAACCACAAATATTTATTTTGCATCATTATTATTATTTGTATTATATATAATAGACTAGTGTAGCACATGCATGTGAAGGGGAAGAAAATAAAAATCTGATTTTTAGGTTAAACTCAACAGTGTAGAAACACTAGAACCCAACAAACAAAAACGGCCAAAAAAAGAACTGAAAAACTGAGAGAAGTGTGGGGAATGACATCAGATTAAGATTTAGGGGTTTGTGTGGATCAGCAGAAGTTAAGCATTGAAACTGAACTACAAAGACTTATTAACATTGATAGAACTGAACTGAGATATCCACACATCCATTCACTTTCCATCATGCTTATCCCTTCTGGGGTTGCGAGGGGTGTTGGTGAAGAGAGGCGGCGTCCACCCTGGACAGGTCGCCAGGCTATCACAGGGACAAACAACTATTCATGCACACAATCACACCTAAGGAGAATTTAGAGAAGCCAATCAATTAGCCAATTAACAGTCATGTTTTTGGACTGTGGGAGGAAGCTGGAGTACCCAGAGAGAGCCCACAACCCCAGACCCCAAAACTTCTTGCAGCAAGGCAGCAGTGCAACTCCATTGGTGGCAATTTTGAAAATTGGTTGTGGGGCAGGGATGTGCTTATAGGGTAAGTTACACGTTAAGCTGCATTTTCGATTGGCCATTCCAGTTTTGCACAGCTCTACTCAGCTTATTCTATCTACTCAGCACAAAACTCCTGCGCTTCAATTCACTCATTGTTTTTTATAAGTGAAAAGATTTGCAAGGGATAATTACAGATCACAGATTAGCCTCAACTCTGATCACAAACCCACCCGAACTTATGAGATACAGTTGCTCTCTGCCAGCTCCCTGTCTGCACATGGTTTAGACTGAATGGTGTTGTTGAAGCAGTGGAGATGCAACTGTGAGGCGTGTCCTCCACAGCGCCCGTCTGTTTCAGGCTGGAGGAGTTTTACTTGTTTAAAAAGCCTCTAATCATCAAGGGATCACGTTCAGTTTAGCCTCGTGAGACCATCCTGATCTTGTGAGCTTTCAAGATTTCATTCGCTAATCAGTCTGGAGACTCTCCGTTGAAGAAAAAATTTGGGAGCCGCTCACCCAAACGTAACGCCCAATCAGCGCGTTGGCTTTGCGGGTTGAGGTGTGACGCTATAGCGAAGCAGCGACAGTTCAGTTTAAAGAACATGGCGGCTTCAGCCGATGAAACTAGCGTTAGTGTGGCTATCGAAAGCAAGTTTTATCGGAATTACAGTATATTTCTTCACTGAAAGAAGAGCAAAACACTGCTCTGGAGGCTTTTCTCAGAGGAAAAGATGTTTTTGCTCTTCTCCCGACTGGTTTCCTCGCAAGAGTAGCCTGGCTTGTGGTTGTGTTTTTTGTTGTCGCTTCTGTTAGTAATGTCATATGCTTCTTCGTTGATTCTAGATTGGTTTTATTTGGCTCAATCAGCTAACCAGTATTTTTGCGCCCCTTCCCAAAATTACTTCAACGGAAGGTTTCCAGATGGATATGCGGAACAAATCCATCTGGCGGAGTCAGGTTAGTTCAGTTTGGGTTATTTAAACCATGTGATAACAGAAATGTTTCAAATTAAGGAATGAGTATACTTTGTAAAAACAGGAAAAATGATAAAAGAGTAGCTTTCTTTCACAGGGAATAAATGGTCGTTACGTTTTTTTAAATAAAAAAACTGTTATTAAATTAGATTTTTTCTGGTGACCATGACAATTATTTTGCTTAAACAAACCTTTAAATGTCTGCAAGTATATTTTTTTATTCCCCTGTTCTATAAGATATTTTGATGTCTTTCTTTTGACATATCTGTGCTGATTTCATGCTATATCTTAGATATTCTACAACAAGATGGCACCACAAGCTGATGATGAATAACATCCATAACCTGTTCCTTTTGTGGTCATGTTAACGAGCAATTAAAATAAATTAAAATGTGTCATTTATATCAGTTATGATTTATGACACACTGCTTAGTATCTCTTTATTTGATAATTGCCCTTCTATGTGTTTTATTTAATGAAGCCACCCTGTGATTAGGGCAGTGATTTCTAGTCTTCAGTGCTCAGATACTTTAATCTTTGGATCCGTTTTGACTTTCGCTACTATTATCCAAGCCCACTTCACTATGTACTCATCATATATGTGTATTAGCTTCATCCACTACTACTTCTTCTGTCCGTTTCACAATTTACCTCCTTCAAGGTCTTGTAAGGACTAAAACTCTGTTTTTTTAACTTGTCTGTAGCCAGCAGCTTTGTGTTAGTGTTTATACTTTAGGGCTTTGGCACTTTACCACTAAATGATTGTTGTTGGCTGCAGATATTTCCTGAGCAGGGAGGGTGGACTGGGGCAGTGTGTCAGGGGTGGTGAGAGGATGAGCTCTCCGGCAAGGAGACAAAGGAGAAAAACCTTCTCATCTTTCTGTCGCTCTGTGGCTCATCCATGGCTAACTGGGCTCTGAGCCTAATCTCCTTCAAAATAACAAGAAAACATGAATTTGAGCACTCAGTGTCCAGCGAGTGTTTTATTCTTAAACTTTTCTGATGACCTACTGAAGGATATGTATATATATATAAGTAAGAATAACTTAAGTTGCCTTTTCTAAATGTAAAAAGTAAATATCATTTATACTATGCTGGTCTTTTAGAAAAAGAGAAGCAGTATTTAGTCTTTTTTTAGCTTAGCATTGAAGACAAATTTGATCTACAAGAGGGGAGTTTTTAAGTGAGAAGGAGGAAGGCTTTTCGCCTGTAAACAAGCAATTATACACACTCAGCATGCATAGTGGGACTGCACTGTCTGTCAATAGCTACTTAGGACTGTCACAGAAAGTGGATGTAAGAAGTCTTGGCAATATAGTATAAATCTCTGACAGAAAAGAAGAGAAAAAGGAGTGGGGGAAAAAGCTGAGTTTAGCATAAGCTGAAATTAAGCCGGCAATATAGGGCATCCAAGTATCTCTTACTCTGGCTACATCATTAAGCAGCAAGAAATCCAGGAAGGGCTGTTAAGGCACAGTCCTGCACAACCAGCAGATCGACTGCTCTGTGACATCCACATCCTGACAGAAAACTCGTACACACAATGAAAATTGACAGGAGGTGAAAACATGCAACATCTTGCATGCATTTGTTGGTGCACATGTTTGTGTTACCGTACTGATATAATTGATGAATATATTACTCCTATGAGTGGATTATAAACATTCATTATGCATGTGTCATGTCACTGACAGGGAAAGAGGAATATCACTGAGTTGTCCTTGTTACTTACCTCCTTGCTCACAGAGCTGCTGGGCCAGTGCATCCTTAAAAATGATCTGTCCTCGATGTGTTGCTGTGGCTCTGGGAGACAGACGAGAGAAGGAGATGGAGATCATTAAAATAAACACCACCACGGGGAAAGTTAACTGGTTGTCCTTATTATACAGTCTGTAGATCGATCCGGCACAGATGGCATCATTTTCCAAAATGCATTTCAGTGTTTTATATGAAAGAAGGCTTCTTAGAAAACCATTATGATCTGACTTTGACATGAAAACAAGGAAGCTCTTCACAAAGAATATCTGGGGTTAAATCTAAAATAGAAAGCATTGGGGTGTATTCATTTTGTGTTGTTCTGTCTTTTTTAGTGGATGCAAATGTGATGCACCTATAGATGCAACGCATAACCATGGTAATATGGCTTCACATAACAACACAGTAGCTTCGTTTACATGGACACAACTAATCCGGATTGAAGGCCTGATCAGATCAAAATATTTCATGTAAGCATGTCAGACTGAAAGATTCTAATCGATTCGGTCGATGGGATCTACATTTAATTCGAAGAGGTGGTTTTGCGATAAGCCATTCGATTGGCGTCCATGTAAACACCATTGGATGCTTAAGAGTAAATAATCTTCACTGCGCATGTGTGCGGCGTCAGCGTGGCTTGTCAACAACGAAACCACCGGTAAATTTCATCTCGCTAATGAACTTATGGCCGGGGAGGAGTCTAGGAGCGCCGACTTAATACACTCAAGTTCATTCAAAGCTGCAGGAATTATCGTCCTCCTCTTCCTCTTTTCTCTCTCCACAGCCCACTTTTCGGCTCTCCCCGCGCCGGTTCAATAAACCATTCTCTACATTTTCTCTCGGACATTTCGCTGCCAAGCGCTTTTTTCCTCCTCTCTCCGTTTTTTCTTTCATTTCGGCTCCGAGCGCATCGTCGTTCAGGCCTCCCAAAAACCAGACGCATGACAGAACTGCCAAGTTTGGCGGGAAGTTCTGCGCGTGCTTAAAAGAGGTAATCTGATCCAGCGGCAGGTACATGTACATACACACCGCGTCCTTGATCGGATCATTTCATTGTAGTGTCCCATGTAAGCGGAGATTTTGAATTTCAGATCAAACAAGGTTTGAATGGGATCGGGGAAACACAGCATGTAGCGCGTAGCTAGTGTTTTGAAAGAAATTGAATGTAAGCGCATCAAATAGAGACAAAAATATTGTTAACTTTCATATATCTATTCCCCATCACACCCCCAACTCACTATTTTAAGTCAGCTCTGTTTCTGCAGGGTTTTATATGGCGAGTACAGTAGTTTCTGCCCTTTTTGTTTATTTGTAAAAAGTAACCACAGTCTAAGATTTAAATTAATCACCAAGTCCAAATCTGCACCATCAAATCCCTTAAATAGAACTCACAATTTGGGTGTAATAATAATAATAAATAAAACAAAAAGAAAACAAGATAATGTCAACAATTGGTGGTTAAGGTTGCTTAAGGACAGCAGATGCAGAGCAGTGAAGCAAAGATAGTTCTGACGGTTTAATTGAAGAACAAGGAAACGAGGTAAAAATCCAGAAAACTAACTAAAAGTTTAACAAACCAAAAACCATGGAGACATCAGGGGGAAAATGAGACTATGAGCCACGGGGAGATGAGCTGAGTAGATGAGTACAGCATTGAGAAGGAACCAGCACTGAGTGACTGCAGAGCTGGAGTATTTAAGGAGAACAAAACAAAGGATGGACTAACGAGCTGAATGAGGAGCAGGTGTGGGTGGAACTGGCAAGAGGGAATCCAAGGGGAAAGAAAACAATCACAAGGGGGCAACAGAGAGTAACTAAAGAATGCTAGAATATTATGGAAAATAAAAACAAAACAACTGCTAACAGAAAACTCAGAGTCACAACAAATGAGAACCATAACAGATAAACTGTGATCAGTTTGGAGAAATGAAAAAGAGATGAGAAATTAAGTCTCTGAATATTGTCTAAAATAGGCTAAAAAGATAATGATTTTGTCTTTTGGGACTCCAACTGAAACAGCGAGACCGTTGACAAGAACGTGGAAAAAAAGAGGTAAATCTTCCAATACCTAGCACTACCAAACCAAATTTACCAGAACCTTCTTATGAGTAGAAACTCTGCATACAAGAAGGAGTCTGTTAAATGTGGTGTGCAGCAGATTTTGGCATAGGCACTTTTAAATAGGTGTGGTATGACTACTGTGTTTGGGCATAACATGATGACTTCAGTGTTGGCACATTTCCTCATTATGATTCATATTGTTAAGCTAATCTGAAACCAAAAACACAGTTTACATTTATTGAAGTGTTTCACATAAGGATTTTCCCAAACATTACCTGTTGTTCAGGCAGCAGACTAAGCTGCCCAACACGTACCAGAGCTCCACAACGTTTTATAAATAAACAGATTATTTTTTATCATATGTCAGAAAACAGAACTGTAAGCTTACTCATAAATTGAATGTAAATTGGTAAATAAACCACAAATTAGCCAATAGTGTACTGCTACTCTCAGGGTATCAAAATAAGTTAAACCAATAATTGTTTCACGGCAGCCTTACAAGGAATAAGGGGAATGCTAAATGTAAATGCTAGATGTACTGGTTACACTTTAATGTCTGCCTACAGTAGCAGCCATTCAAAATGACCCCTCCCAGTCAAACGCCAGCCGAATGGCAGACCACTTCCCTGCAACTCCCAGCAAAATCTCTTCCAGCTTCCAGCCACTGGAGTGACCCCCTCCCTCTCTTGATGCCGCTTCTCTTTAGATCTTAATGTCCACAAATCATGAAAGATAGTAATTCCAAAAAAGTAAAAAAAAAAACAGTCCACTGGACTTTGTTTCCAAGCTTTAAGATGTTTCGCTTCCCATCCAGGAAACATTTTCAATTAAAAATGTCAGAAATAGTGTTGAGTTCAAGGCTTTATAGAGTGGACCAAAAACAAAGCCCTCTACAGGCTTAGAAAACATGCAAAATTAACCTGATGAGCTCCAAAGGGGGCTCCAGGGGGGGTCTGCCCCAAACGGGCCCTGTCTATGTCTCTGCCTGCAATACCTGAAACCGGTCAATGTCTCTGAAAGGGAAGTCTTTAAAGGGAATTGCTGGCCAGGCTGAAGGAATTGTAGGGGACCAGCCAAGGGCCCATCAAGGAAATTGGGGAAATTTTGAATGGCTACTACTGTACATATAGCCTCGTGAGACCATCCTGATCTCGCGAGCTTTCAAGGTTTCACTCGCTAATCAGTCTGGAGACTCTCCGTTGAAGAAAATTTGGAGCCGTTCACCAAACGAACGTCCAATCAGTGTTGGCTTTGAGGCGGGTTGAGGTGTGACGCAACGAGAAGCGCGACAGTTCAGTCTAAAGAACATGGCGGCTTCAGCCGATGAAACTAGCGTTAGCGTGGCTATCGAGCAAGTTTTATCGGAATTACAGAGTATTTCTTTACTGAAAGAAGAGCAAAACACTGCTCTGGAGGCTTTTCTCAGAGGAAAAGATGTTTTTGCTCTTCTCCCGACTGGTTTCGGCAAGAGTAGCCTGGCTTGTGGTTGTGTTTTCGTCGTCGCTCTGTTAGTACGTCATATGCTTCGTTGATCTGATTGNCGACTGGTTTCGGCAAGAGTAGCCTGGCTTGTGGTTGTGTTTTCGTCGTCTCTCTGTTAGTACGTCATATGCCGTATCTCACCAACATAGGCCAATCAGCTAACCTTTTATGCCCCTTCCCAAATTTCTTCAACGGAAGGTTTCAGATGGATGCTTGAGGAGCAATCCATCTGGCGGAGAGTCAGGTTACTGTACATATTATTGCTGAAATTAACAACAACAAAAAATAGAAATTCAGTATATTTGTCAGATCCTTGGTTGATTATTTTATGTAATTCTTGTTTTGTACCTCAACGCTCAATGCAAGTCAACCAAACAGCCTATTTTGTACTTAATAGAGCAAATTGAAATAGAATCTAGAATGCATGTTTTGATTTAATCTCTATCTCCCTGTTAATGCTGGCAAAAAAAACAACACAATTATAAGGGACACCAGAAAAGAAATGGCTTTGAAACAAAGTTTTAACTAGCTTTTATAAATATTACGCCACTTCTAAAACATTATCCTAACACAACAAAATGAGGAAAATGACTGCAGTTGGGCTGAGGTCAAAAACATAAAGACCAGAACGGCTGAGATGTGTTCCTCACACAATTAGGGCACGCTCACTGTTCATTCATCAAGGGAGTACAGAGCAGCTGTTTCATCTGGGACACAGACAACCAATTCTTTTTCTATATTGCAACTTCGATT
The DNA here is from genome assembly GCA_018398635.1 of Cyprinodon brontotheroides. NCBI lineage: Eukaryota > Metazoa > Chordata > Actinopteri > Cyprinodontiformes > Cyprinodontidae > Cyprinodon > Cyprinodon brontotheroides. The sequence goes on along the minus strand of JAGKQL010000068.1, from coordinate 5,666,788 downwards.
AAATATTAAAATCATCTGAGGCTGACAGATCTGACCAGCCTTCCGGTAATAGATACAAACACACGACCACAGTGTGTGTGCCACCCACAAAGAGAGTGATGATCCATCCATCCACAGAAATTACAAACATTTCCAAGATATTGTCTGTAGCTGCTATATTAGTATAAGTGAGGAGAGCAGAACGGTGATGCTGATGAACAGATGTACTAAGAACAGGTTGCTAAAACCACATTTGTAAGTGAGTAAGTATTTTTTTTAGGGGGTGAAAAATGAAGACAATCACAGACCACCAAGACTGGCTTATCATTAGGAAATGTTACGTTTTGAAAATGGATGAAACCTACTGTAGCTGCTGTGTATGTTTGTACATTTAAGGCATTATGTTTTTTTTCTGAACAGCACTTTTGATTATCTTGTTACTAGAAATTTATTTCAAAAATAAAAAATGATATTTCTGTTTATAATTGATTTAAAAAACAGTAAGTATCGGATACGTTTGAAGAACATTGGGTTATTGTTCCAAACAGACCTCTTTTCTCTGCTTTGCAACTAAATGCACCATTTTTTATATCTTTTAAATCTCTTGATAGTTTGGTAAAGTTAAATCTGTCAATAAAATGGAGTAACTTTGTATAAGTTTGTAGGTGTAATTGCCAAGGCAGAATAATTGCTTGTGAAGTTATTGCCACAAATAATTTCATTGTCTCTGTTTCACAGCAGCTCGACATGACAGAATACTTTAAAAAAATGACTATGAGCTTCAATGGGCAAAATTTACATAAACAGCCCACTTTTTGACCCCACAGTGGATTTACACAAAAGAAATGTATAAAGTAAAGTTTTTTATTTTTTATCTTTATTATCTTGTGTGGGATGTATCTATATATATTTGCATATGAACAACTTATATATATATATATATATATATATATACTCAACAACAACTTATATATATATACTATATATATAAGAATTGAGTGAGAAATGACCGAGCTAAAGATCCTATGGGACGCTGCAAGATCCAGACTGACAAAGCGGTGATGGCTAACCAACCAGACATCGTGTTGATCGAGACAAACAGCAGAAGAAGGTAGTGATAGATGTGGGCAATCCCGCTTATCAGCAAACATCAAGAAGAAAAAGAACACGCAGAAGCTTGAGAAATACCACAAGGACCGAAGGAGGAGCTAGAAAGAGAATGTGGAAAGTAAGAGCAGCAGTGGTTGCCGGTGGTAATTGGAGCACTGGGGCTGTGACCCCAAATCTGGAGAGTGGCTACAGCAGCAGATTCCAGGCAAAACATCAGGAGGTCTCTGTCCAGAAGAGCGCAGTCCTAGGAACAGCTAAGATACTGCACAGAACCACTCAAACTCCCCAGGCCTCTGGTAGAGGACCCGGAAGCTGAGGATGACACACTACCCCCGACCTAGTAGAGAAAACAGTTTTTTTAAAATATATACTGCCGCATAAAACTGTAACTGGAGCGTTCTCGGCAAAGACGTAATTTCCCCACTGGGATTATTAAGAGTATTTCTGATCTCTGACTCTGATTCTGATACAATAGAGCAGAGTACATATTTTTTAATGAATCCACTGGAAAAATTATCTAAATACATTCAAATTTCTTAAATTAAGTGTGACCCTTAATTTGAGTAGGTAAATGAGATAGTTTGCCAATGGAGTTAGTATTTTTACTCTTAAAATAACACAAATAGATGATATGCACTTGAAAATTTTCTTATTTGGAAGTGTAAATTGTCTTTGTTCCATTGGCAAAATGTCTGTTTTGTATTCCTCAATCCAATTCAAGAACAAAATAACTTATTTTAAGAAAAAATTACTTATCTAGATTTTGATTTTTTCCAGTGGATCCCAAACTTTGTGGATTGACTGAGTGCATACATTCAGCCACAGCCAGGCAGCCGATGCGTTCGAAAGAAGTTCAGTTGGTTTAGACATTAAACTCCCCAGCTTGTGTTAAGTTCTGGTTAAAAGACTCACTTTTTTGCACTTCTCCTCATTCATCATACCTCTTTTTCTTTCTCAGCCCACATGAATCCAGTCTCAGCTTCTACCTCTACCCACCCTGCCGACTCATGGCTTTTTTGCGGGTGCCAAGGCATTTACACATTCATCTCTTCCCATGAATAATGAATGGCCCGTTCATTAATTGATAAAGACCTCTTGTGCCTGGGCATAGCTGGGGAGAAAACATACTTAATTACACTCATATTTCAGAATTGGTGAAAACTAATTTAAGGTTTGGTATTTATGAATAAAAGATGATGCGTAACGAACAGCGGGTGGGGATGTAAGAACAAGGTCCTAAAATATTTACTAAACAGCTCAAGCTCACTTAACAGTTTTATTTGGTGGCTGGGAAAGATAAATTTTCTTCAGAAAGCAAACTTCATACACACAGCTGAACAATAAAGCCAAGAATGATCTTGCATAAAGACATAAAAAATATCAAATAGTCTTCTGAACAAACAGTAAAGTTTTGTTTTACAAAAAAAATAAATCAGAGGGGAGGAATATGTTTTTAAATTTAACATTTTTGAGCACAGGAGAGGTCTTTCTCATTTGTGCAGCCATGTTTATTGTTAAAACAGCAGCCAGGAGAGAGCATTTAATCTAAGCCGGAGACTGTTTGATCTGAGCAGCATGACACCAGTGTCTGCCTGCCGTCACCCATCAGTGGCTCCTCAGCGTGTGTCTCTCATTAGTTCTTCCACACTCTAGAATCCATATAAACATAAAAAGGGGCGCTGAATGTTAATTTAGGATTTTTTTAAGGGGTTCAATGGGTAGAGGAATTATACACTGGAAAAAATGGAAATCCAGATTAAAATAACTGCATTTGCACTTGGATTGATGAGGTAAAAGACACATTTTTCCTATAGAACAAGGCAATTTACACCTAAAATGAGAAAACACAATTGCATTGTCTTATTACAAGTGCATATTATCTAATTATCTCATCTTAACAGTAAAAATACTCATTCCATTGGCAAACTATCTCATTTACCTACTCAAATTAAGGGTAAATTCACTTAATTTAAGAAATTTCTACTTATTTCTGAAGCGTTTTTCCAGTGTAGAAAGTTACATTTGCCATTTTTATTCCTCATCTTTCTATTTTCATTCAAGAATTCCTTCATCCCATGAACTCCAGATTAATCCTTGCAAATTTAAATTGGGAATAAGCAAAAGCAACTGGATTATGAAGCAAAATGAAAGTTGAAAAAACGAAGCATAACTAAATTAGACGGGGAAGCAGTGGAGTATGGATCTGGTCAGAGGAAAGTGAGGGGGGGCGGGTTGATGGCCTTGTCAGTCAAATACCACAATCTGCTGTCAAGTAGCGAGGCAAGCCAGTAAACGCAGACACACACAGACTCTCTAAGCCATGTAGGAGCTGTAACATGTATGCAGATGGACAGGCTGTCACTCAAAGAGCTCCCAAAAGGGCCGGGAGTGGGTAATTACTAGCCATGTCATCCATTTTAGATTACATGTTGCTGTTGGCCATAAGTATCCCCCGGAAAGCGACTTGACAGCTTGCTGCTAACTACATATACAGACACAGGCACGCACACAGACTTCTGATTTAATCTATACCACAAATACATGCTTAACAAATTGCTCTTTAAAGAGTAAATGAAAATTCACATTCAAGCAAACAAAGCCAATGGTTATTTCAACACAAAATGTTACTTGCCTCAATGGATTGGACAGGTGAGGGTAGCACAATAGGGGCTATGCACGTCCTTTTAAACACCCCATTCCACCTGGCTGTTGCTGTTGGCTACGCGCATCCGTCTTTACCAACATTCTACACATTTTCTAAAGGTTGCTTTCACCAATGATGCATCAGGCTAATAAAGAAAACTAAACTGGTCCTCTTAATTGGCTGTAATTAAAGGAAAAGTCCAGTCAGCAAGGAATAATTAATGAATTAATAATGAAGGAATTATATAGTTAATTAATTTAGTTTTTAATCGCAAAAAGTAGAAATAATAATTTTGGTCGCAATCACCAAGTCTGGGGAGCGGTCATTTTTTGCTCAAATATAGTAACCCCTCCTCCTGCCATCTTCCAGCAGTGACGCCATCGGGTGCGGTAAGCCCAGCGCCATTCTCCCCGCTTTACAAGCAAAATGTTGGGATCTGAGATCTGCCACCTGTCTCCAGCAGAGAGCGCCAGGGTCTCCTGGGCTGGAGCCTCCCAGCACACCTCGAGGATCATCAGCGCCATCAGGAGACCTCCTACATAAGCAGCAGCCAGACCTGTCTTCTTCGCCAGAGTGTTGACCAGTTTTGGTTAGCGGAACCTGAGCCTCTGTTACTTTGAGAATCTCTGACTGCTTTTAAGAGTTACAAGACTCTAAACAGCCTCTGTCTTCTGCTCACAGGAAAGTCTGACTGAAGTCTGTGTAGCTCTGGAGGAGCTAGCTTGGAAACCTGCCTGCATGCCCTAGGAAGCCAAACCTGAAGACAATCAGTCTGGATTCCCCAGCCTGCTCTCAAGGACATCTATTCAAGGTCTGAAACTTCATTAGCCTGAAGCTAGACGCTGCTGCTGCTGAGCTCTCTGCTGAACCCACTGTCTCTGGACCCAATTGGTTCCCCCTCTCCAGTGTTCTATCTGTTTATACATCTGTGAGACCTCATCATGACACAAAATCAATGGGAACTACTAGACACATCTGCAATCAACAACAATTATTGAAGATTTCCAGAGTGATCTCACCATTGAAATTCACCAGAGCCTATAGTGAAACTGACAATGCCCACGCATGGCAGCTGGTTGTGTCAAGAGCTTTTCCTTTGCTCCTTGCTCAGCTGGGTCCAATTGGTTCTGCGGCTGATTAACGGCAATCATTTCCACCTGGTTCCTCTACTATTTAGGTTTTGTGTTTGCCTCCCATCAGCACCAGGTTATTCAAGTGTTTTGGTGAGACATTTCCTAGCAATCTTTAGTCTGTCTGTTTTCCTGATTTTGACCAGTTTCTGCCCTGAGGATCTCCAGTTTTGCCTTGCCCCTGTCTGCTCTGTTTGTCTTATCTGATCCTGGATCTTCTACCGGCTTCTGAAGCTAGACCTGTCTTCTGACTTCGGCCTTGAATTTCCCCTCTGACTTAGGCATGCTTGCTCGGCAATGGCTGGCTGCCTTCGCACACCTCTAGGACTCTGGGCGCGTCAGCTCGCCGCAACTGCCTCAGTCAAACCTCCCCTCCTGGATTCAACTGTGTCTCTCCGTGAATGAACTTAACTTTGAATCAGGTCAGTGACTTTGCTCCAAGTCGTATTCAGCTCCACATCCAGTCACTGGACCTGTATTCTCCTATCCCTGCAGAGATCCGCCCCGCAGCAGACGAGCAGCTCTGCGCGGCTCCTGTTAGTTTCAATAAACGCTTTGAACTTTCCCACTGCTCTGTCCTCACCTTGAATTTTGGGTCCAACATTCTGAGATCATTACAGTTGTTGTTGGAATACATCGGGTAAAAGTGAAAAAAAAATGTTTTTTTTTTTTTCACCTTTCCGATTCTGATTCCGCGGAATGAAGGGGTTGGTGTTGGTTGGATTGCCAACCTGAAGAGGGAGGATTTGCCATGAACTTCTGGCCAGAGAAAAGCACTTAATATGTAGCCAACATTTGGAAGAAGAATGTTTTCAAGGCGACTTGGATAATAGCCAGCATGGTGACAAACACCACATATAGCACTGGGACTTGTTTAACAGCCGATACCACACCATGACGTCACAAACCAGTAGGTGGCAGTAGTGTTTTTTGACAAACATGGACGCCTCCAGTAAAGCACATTCAAATGTAATTACTCTTTATTAAAAACACTTATAATTTATTGAACTGTATGTAATTTAATATTTAAAGTTCTTTCTGTAGTTGGAATTCTGAATATGACTTTTCCTTTAAAAAATCTAAATCCAGTAACAGCACTAACTGCATGAGTTTATGTAAATATAGACTAACTTCTTTGGAAAATGTTTTCTACACCTCATTGAAATAAAGACAAATCCAACCCTGTATCAACAAACCACAACTTAAACAGATGCTGATGTGTGTATAGCATGTGAGAATATGAAACATACACTTCCTTAGTTATACTGAAGACCTACTATTTTTCCCAAACTCCAATTAAAAACCCATCTTCTCTTCCAGCCTGTTTAGTAATCATGATAAATATGTGGAGTTTCAGAGGGTTGCGGTTGTTGTTGCCAGCGCTGATTTGGAGCATTTGGACCTCTCCCCCTACAATAACATGCCGTAATTGGTTGATTTATCCACAACTTTAGGAACTCCAGCTGTGTTTATGGCCCAATTGACCTGAACAATGGGAGAGATAAACAGCATGGAGATAAAAATACATTTTAGCCAAAAATCTTGTTATTTTTACCTATTATAAAATATAGTTTAGCAGAGGTATTCCTGAATGTTAGACGCAAGGTGTGACCATCTCTGATTCGTGCTACTCCCCCAACCACTCCCCCCCTTCCTTGAATTAACTAATTGAAATGGGGCTCTTAGAGAACATGCAAATTTAATGAAGCTGCACAGAAGAGGGATTTGGGAGTTGTTTGGCAAATTATCTGCTTGTTAGCATAGGGTCACTGATAGTTATTGCTCCAAATACAGCCAGAAGAAACATAGTTACTGTTCTCAGTATGGAGCTTAAAGATGAGGGTAATTGACCTTGACTACTGTTAGCTAATAATGAGGAAAATTAAGAAAATAACTGTAGCTGTAAGAGTAAACATGTGATCCTGTCAAAAATCTGAGTTTTCTGTGTAAAAAAAAAATACTAAAAATGTTTTTAAAAAGAACAGAATCTCAATCAAGCAACATTTGTGTCAGACTGGATGTCAGAGAGGAGAGAAGGAAGAAATAACTGCTTTTATGTAGAGACAACAACTAGAGGTGACTCTAAGCAAGCGGTCATGTCTGGTTTTTATTAAAATTAAGTAAGTCAGATGATGGACAAATAATGTGATACAAAAGTAGAGTACATCTGGGGCAGATCCCCTAACAGGGCTTGATTATGCACCATTTAAATTCAAGTACATTTCTTCCTTTTTTTTCATTTCAATGCTCTATTTCATTTCAGACTGTAGAAATGATCATCAACCCAGCAGGTGGGACAGTGACCTTCTGATAATGAGGATGTGGGAGGCTGGTGATGTGGCCAATATGTAGCTTTATTGATTTGAGCACGGGCGTGTTTCAAACAGCTAAATATGTGCACCTGGGTCTCTTTGCACACGGGGGTTTGCACATCATTACAGGGGTCATGGCCTTTCCCTTTGGGAAATAACCCTATATAAATACAGCATATAACTTCAGGCAGGGTTTTTGCACATTTTCATGACAAAATGCTACAGTTGTCCAGAGATAAATCCCAAGAATGCTAGTTCTTTTTAGCTGCTATTACACAACTAAGAATAAAGATAACAATACATTCACTACAGACATTTAAAGATGATCAGAAGATAAATACTAAATCAAATGTAAATAAAAGGCAGATGGACATTTGTACAAAAATGTACAAAAAAGAACAAAGAAATATTTTTGAAAATAGCCTTTTTGAAGTAATTTCCCTTTTTCTATTTAATTATTTATGTTTCCTCACTTAGCATGTTCAGTAAACTTTATCCTTTCTGAAGCAAGAGGCCCATAAGGACCTTTAATAAGGATAAAAGGTCATTAAGCAGTAGCTTTATGGTAAACAGAGTCCACAGATTGACTTGAGACCCAACAAATCAATAGAGAGGACTAATAACTGGGTAAATTAGGAGCCTTGGGAAACGTATGTCAGATCTCAGTCTTAGCCGTGAAATGTAAAGCCTGGCTAACGGAAAAAGATGCACAGTTTTTATTGTCAGTACCAGCTGTCTTAAGTGAAAAAGGTATAGTGGAGGATTTTTGCAAATTTTTGAAAAGACACACCCTCTCCGCTTTAAAAAAAAAAGCACATACACAACCCTATACGTGCACCCGAAAGGAAACGCCTTTTAAACGCTTGTGTGAGCATGCAGGAGCCCATTCCTCCTCATGCCGCGCTGTTTTAAAAGTTGCTCTATGCATAAAGTTCATATAAGCTTACTTTCAAAAAGAAAAGATTTATAATTTTTTCCATATGTAGCAGACGCCTGTGTACAGTGAAAATGGGGACGAGCATGCTAGGAATGACCTTAACGTAAACATATCACCAGAATGATTGACGCACTTAGGAGGACCACTTATTGAGATGATCCATCGGAAAAAGAACATCCTCCCCTCTAAATGATCCAATGGATCACATCTTTACACTAAAACTAATAAGTTTGCAGTGATTTAATGATTTTTAGAGATAATCCAGTAAAAAAATAATAATTTTCG
>JAGKQL010000068.1:5586240-5654757 GCA_018398635.1 Cyprinodon brontotheroides | reverse complement strand
GCCAGGGGGGGATTCTGCATGAGCCAAATAGCAGAGACAGGACCAATCGTCAAAATTATGGTGTCGATCATTCGATTTCATCCTGGACACTACAGATAAGGCCCCAAAAGTAATTGAGTATTTAAGTCAATGAGTCAAAGAGATAGAAAACTTTGAATCAATTTGACTGTATGATCTGGTTGAATTTTAAAATACCCTAAACTGACATGTGTTGTGAATTGGAGCTACTTAAAGAATCTGACTTGCATTGAAGATAGAAAAAATGTAATTAATTCCAGTCAAGGTTAAACCTCTCAATGCAGAATTATAATTAATCATCCTTTCTGCGGGTCAGATAGGGGAAAGAAAAACATTCATGGAGTTTATTGCCCTATTTGAACCTTTCTGGTTCAGTATGAAGCCAAACACTGTAAGCAGATAATTTAATGACCTCCACATTAGGACCAGCATTGAAAAAGGTCTCACCCAGAAGAACAGGGCCCATTATGTGCACTTTTCTTTTTGTGTTATGTGCTTTTCTACACGTGGATCTGACGGATGACTTACAGGAAATTGACGCAGCCAGTGCCAGGTGGCGGGGCGATCCAAACAAAACTGAAGCTGGTGGAGGGCTGATGGCTGACATGAGAAGCCACAACACTGCAGACAAACTGGGTTCCAGTGAACTGTCGGTCTGGTATAACACCTGGAGAAAAACAGAGAATGAAACAGATTAGGGGAAAGAGCCGCAAGGAGATTTGGAAGAGAATGAAAGTTAACTGACTATACAAACAAAGCCGTTATTATGAAATTTGAATTCTTTAATAACATTTAGTTAGTTTTAGATACCCAGTTTGAGTTTGTTTTTATTTTGTCTGAGTTTTTCCATCCCTCAGTTATAATATTCTTCTGTTATTTTGTACTCAACAAGTATTTTCTCTTTGCTTTCATATTACATTTTTAATTTACTCTCTATTTTATTTGCTTATAATTCCATCTCTCCACCTTTTCATCTTTACACTCACTCCTATGGGCTGACACCCTGCATCACAGCTCTTATTAATGTGCGTCTGTGTTCAGCTATGATTGCATCGTTGGAATGACATCATGTCACACAATCTTTCCTTTATATCGCAAAGGGCAAGGCCAGGACACCAGCAGACTCATCAATCAATCTGCAGACATCCTGAGCGGTTCAATAATTTACTGTCCATAAATGAGACACCCAAGATGTGCAGCAGCAATCACTAATGTGAAAAACAACTCAGGTAAGCATTTTTTCAAACAGAAAATATATTTTCTTTAGTCTGAAAAATCAGTCTAAACTGCAATAAGGGCAGTTTAGGGTTTCTCAGTTCTAACCTCTGCAGGGTGTTAAAATACCTTGAAAAATACGCATTTTAAGTGTGAATAGGTGACTTTTTCCTTTGATTTCAGCAAGTAAGTGAGAACATTTAACAATAGAAAAATATTATTTCTGTTTGAAAAAAGAAACTGAAGTTGTCATTCCTCTTGTGACCTCAGTTTTTGACAGTAAATGTTTAAACAACTGAATCATCAGCTTTTCTAAAACCCACTTTATATCACATGAAAGCGTGTTTTGGTTCGTATACTTTTGAAACTACAACTACAAAACCTAACCCTAATTGCAAAGTACAAGAGAATATTTCAAATATTTCTACATATGATAATCTGATAAATGTGACATACATTGTGTTTTAAGTGGTTTTATGTGATCCATTACAAATAAGTGCAAAGAGTTTTAATTCTCAGTGTAGTCCTGTTTCTCTTGACTGTGACTGGCTGGATGTGTCTCTTCATCCTCCGATATGGGGAGCTGGCTCGGAGCCTGCCTGCCTGGCCATGTGTGTTTCCTGGATGTGGTCGCCTTTTTATCTATGCTAAGTTTTCGATGTTCTGCTTCTCTGTCTCCTTGAACCCCAGTCGGCTCGGGCAGATGGCTGCTCACACTGAGCCTGGTTCTGCTGGAGTGTTTCTTCCTGTTGGAAAAGAGAGAGTTTTTCTCCACTGTCGCTGCATGCATGCTTATTGTGAGGGATTGCCTAAAAGTCAATAAGTCGATGTGCAATCAGCTGGTTTTCCTTAGATAGAAAACTCTTTGAATCAATTTAACTGGATGATCTGGCAAACTGTAAAGGGCCTTGAGACGACATGTGTTGTGAATTGGTGCTATAGAAATAAACTGAATTTAATTGAATTTCTTAAAAAAAGAATATATATATATATAAAGTAAATTTCAGACTTTTCTAAAAAAAATAAATAATCCACAATTCTCTCTTTCCTTTGTTCTTCATATTCTGAGCTACAGTTAGAGAGATTACATCCAGATAACACTCATGTTGAATCTCAGTCAGTTAAAACTCTCTACAATTTTAAGTGTTAGCCAACCTAAGGCCTTTTTGTAAAAAAACCTAAAGGTAGAAGGATTTATTGAAAAATTAATCTCTCCTTTCTATAATGGTCATTGCAAATGTCTTAGAAATTAAAATGCAAGTGCGAAGCTGGAAGTTTACTGGAGGTTTCTTCCTGTTAAGAGGGAGATTTTCCTCTCCACTCGTCGCTGCAAGCATGCATAGTGTGAGGGATTTAATTTGAGTCAATGAGTCAATGCAATCAACTGGTTTTCCTTAGATAGAAAAACTTTTGAATCAATTTGACTGATGATCTGGTTGAACTGTAAAGTGCCTTGAGATGACATGTGTTGTGAATTGACGTAATAGAAATAAACTGAATTGAATTGAGCTGTCAATATGCAGAGACTGTGTTTGCATGTGTATCTAAAAACAATTTTTTTTCTAGAGATATAATTCCACCCTCTGTTGATGGTAGTAAAATTTACCTCTCAGTTTGTATTTATAACCACTCCTAATGTTTTTGCATTTGGTATTATTTGACCATGCAGCCGGGTGTTTGTGTGTGTATTCGCTTGTTGATTTCATTGCTTACATTTGTGTTTTAATGTTTGTAGCTAAGACACAAACAAACCTACTTATCATTGCTGTTGGCGAAACAAACATGTTTGTACACTAAGCACCATGCATTCATTTGGATTTCTATTAGACTACTTTAGGGAACTAGAGTCTAAGCTTTTCTTTTTTCACAACTTAAAAAAACATAAATTTTCCTCAAGTGCAAAAAGAAGAAAATGCAAAGCAATAACATCTGAAAACCTTTCAGAGGACATGTGTACATGCAGTGTGTGGTCCTAATGTGTCAGATTTATGAGGCGGTGAGAAAAGCCGGCTTTAACTCTGCTAACGAGGTGCTGGTGTGTAATGACAGAGCAAGATGTAATCACCCAGTAGTAGAGCTGCTGTTCCCCATTCACCTTGTCTCAACCTCTCTGCATAATGGATACAATTTATCGTAAGCATAACACCAACACATAAACATTCAAATGGTTACAGAAACCCACTTTAATAAAGTGAAGTCAGCTTTGGAAAATGAACCAAAAGTCCTGGATTTTCCTCATGTGCCACACTAAGATTATTTTCCCTTATGAGGAATTATGCAGAGTTGCTGCTTGTGACCATTATGAGAACATTTTTGAATGAATGAAGCTATTTTATAACCTGACTCCACCGATTTGCTCAAGATATCCATCTGGAAACCCTCCGTCGAAGCAATTTGGGGAAGGGCCGAAAATACTGGTTAGCTGATTGGCCTATGCGTTGGTGATAGACGGGCCAAATAAAACCAATCAGATCAACGGTGCATATGACGCACTCAACAGAGTTTACCTACATCGCAAAACACAACCACAAGCTAGCCAGGCTGCTCTTGCTAAACCAGTCGGGAGAAGAGCAAAACATCTTTCCTCTGAGAAAAGCCTCCAGAGCAGTGTTTTGCTCTTCTTTCAGTAAAGAAATACTCTGTAATTCGAGCAAAACTTGTTTCAAAAAGCCACGCTTAACGCTAGTTTTATCGCTGAAGCCGCCATGTTCTTTTAGACTGAACTGTGGCGCTTCTCGTAAGCGTCACACCTCAACCCCTCAAAGCCAACGCTGATTGGACGCTCGCTTGCGTGAACGGCTCCAAATTTTTTTTAACGGAGAGTCTCCAGACTGATCTGCGAGTGAAACCTTGGGAAATCTCAGCGCAGATCAGGATGGTCTCAATGCGAGGCTAGCTATTTTACCTTACTAAATAAAGTTTTTAATTGAAGATATTCAATAATATTTTTACTTAACTGTTTGAAATCATGGAATTTGTGTGTTTTACATAGATGACATAATCGTGCATCCATCAAAAAAATCATAAAAAAACAAGATTTTCTGACAAAACTGCTCCTGTGCCTCTTGTTTTCTACTGAAAATCAACCAGCTGAGTCCAAATATTTGTAGTTAAAAGGTGGAAGTTTTAATTGTTTATTTTATAAGGTCAGCTTTATGTTGTGATATACACTCACCGGCCAATTTATTAGGTACCTCCCATGCTAGTAACGGTTGGTTCCCTCCTTTTGCCTTCAGAACTGCCCTCAATTTTTCATGGCATAGATTCAACAAGGTGCTGGAAGCATTCCTCAGGGAGTTTGGTCCATATTGACATGATGGTATCACACAGTTGCCGCAGATTTGTCGGCTGCACATCCATGATGCGACTCTCCCGTTCCACCACATCCCAAAGATGCTCTATTGATTTAAGATCTGGTGACTGTGGAGGCCATTTGAGTACAGTGAACTCATTGTCATGTTCAAGAAACCAGTCTGAGATGATTCCAGCTTTATGACATGGCGCATTATCATTATCCTGCTGAAAGTAGCCATCAGAAGTTGGGTACATTGTGGTCATAAAGGGATGGACATGGTCAGCAACAATACTCAGGTAGGCTGTGGCGTTGTAACGATGCTCAATTGGTACCAAGGGGCCCAAAGAGTGCCAAGAAAATATTCCCCACACCATGACACACTACCACCAACAGCCTGAACCGCTGATGATACAAGGCAGGATGGATCCATGCTTCCATGTTGTAGACGCCAAATTCTGACCCTACCATCCCAATGTCCGCAGCAGAAATCGAGACTCATCAGACCAGGCAACGTTTTTCCAATCTTCTATTGTCCAATTTCGATGAGCTTGTACAAATTGTAGCCTCAGTTTCCTGTTCTTAGCTGAAAGGAGTGGCAACCGTGTGGTCTTCTGCTGCTGTAGCCCATCTGCCTCAAAGTTCGGACATACTGTGCATTCAGAGATGCTCTTCTGCCCACCTTGGTTGTAACGGTGGTTATTTGAGTCACTGTTGCCCTTCTATCAGCTCCAACCAGTCTGGCCATTCTCTCTGACCTCTGGCATCAACAAGGCATTTCCGCCCACACAGAACTGCCGCTCACTGGATGTTTTTCTTTTTCACCACCATTCTGTAAAACCCTAGAGATGGTTGTGCGTGAAAATCCTGTGTAGATCAGCAGTTTCTGAAATACTCAGACCAGCCCTTCTGGCACCAACAATCATGCCACGTTCAAAGTCACTCAAATCACCTTTCTTCCCCATACTGATGATGCTCGCTTTGAACTGCAGGAGATTGTCTTGACCATGTCTACATGTCTGAATGCACTGAGTTGCCGCCATGTGACTGGCTGCTTAGAAATTAAGTGTTAACGAGCAGTTGGACAGGTGTACCTAATAAAGTGGCCGGTGAGTGTAGATCATAGAGTGTAAAATTTATCATAGAAAACACAAAATCAGTGTTATGACTGAGTCAAAGCATTCAAAACAATTATACATGGAGAAAATTCTGAAATAGCAAAAAGTAAAACATAAAACTGAACGAAATGTAAGAAGAATTTCTTCAGAGAAGTTAGCTAGAGGTATGGTTACAGGGAAGCAGGGAGCAGTTGGGCTGGGGTGAAGATGAAAAGGCAGTCTAATGCACTTCAGGACACAGCAGCACTGGGACTTGACACTACTCATAGAATTTCTATTCCCACATGAAAAATATAGCAAGGCATAAAAATGCAAATAACAGTCCCTCGTTCCTTTCATGTCTGGATGTGGAGCGTTCACAGGAGAGAAGGAATAAATCCCCATTATTCAGTGTGATCCAAATCCAAACTGTCCAGAGGAGCATCGAGGTTAAGAGAAGTTGGACAGAAGGGAAAAAACAACCATCCAACAATCCTAGTTTCTGTCAGAGGAATAAGCAGATAAATGCATAAGCTGTTCTGCAACTATGAAATAAAATCTGTTGCAAAGCCTTCTCTATGGATATCAGCACCTGGCCTGAAAATAAACTGCTTTCAATTTACTGAGATGTGTTTATATGATTTTATTATAATTTACTATAGACAGGAGGGAAGATTTTGTTTTTACTGTTTTTTGTTTCTCTAACTCTCTTTTTGTAATACTCATTATTCAGATATTGCACATTTTCAGTGATAAAATATAAGTCTGAATATGCATACATATTTTCTCACCAGATGGCTGCCAATCACAGAGAATTTGAAAACTTTTAATTTGCCTTTGTCCTCTCTTTATATCGTTTGGAAAGTGCAGCCCTGGTATGGAATCAGGGTTACAATGTTCATTTGTTTCTTTATCTGTCACTAAGTCAATCACACTAATGGTTCATTCACACCAAATGCGATTTCAGTTATTTATTTATTTTTTGTGCCATGTGTGCTCTTGATCAGTTGACAACGGGTACCACACTTCTATGCATTATCAAATAGCAGGAGCCAGCATCCACTTGTTGGTCTAAACTCAAGATGGTGAACGAGGACAGAGAAAGTCACGGTGCTGAGTTTAAGGTGGGAAGCCAGAAAACTTTGTCCCTCCTGAGATCCTCACTGCTCAGGAAGACCAGGACCTACAGTAGCAGCCATTCAAAATGGCCCTTCCCACTCCAACGCGAGCCGAATGGCAGCCCACTTCCCTGCAACACCCAGCAATATCCCCTCCAACTTCCAGCCACTGGAGTGACCTCTCTTGCATTTTTTTTTTCGCTGACTCTTTTAACTGAATTACAGGAGATGATACTTCTCTGTAGATCTTAAAGGTATACTATGCAACCGGGTTGATTTTCCAGCGAGGCTCCCCAGAGGGCTTAAAGTAAAAGTGCACTGTGGTAAATATGCGCAGCTGTTCTCCTGGTTTCTCCGTCCAGCTAAGCGCGGATTGTTTTGAGTTTAGCAGACAGGCGAAACGCAAAGAATCACCATGTCTACTGCGAGTTTGAAAATTTAGCATGTTTTCAGACATTATTTGTTATGCATGTGCTTTCGATGTTTTCTCGCTGGTTCCGCCATGATAACCTGACAAAGATAGCCACTGCGGTAGCAACGAGCATGCCTTTCGCTGGGGGCGTGTAGCAGTTCTGCGCCCATAAAGCAAGGCCGACTCTTTCGCGTGCGAGACTTCTGAGCCTGTGGGTGCCGGCGAGGGCTCCTGCAATGCAAGTCACGTATTTCCCTACAGACCACCAGAGGCCAGACCGAAAAACCTTTGTTCGACCTGAAATGACTCAGTTAATCATCCAAAACGTTATGGAGCACATTAATTAACTGAAAAATGTTACATAGTATGCCTTTAATGTCCACAATTCATGACAGAAAGAAAATTATAGCACAAAGATTGATGTATATAAAGGAAATAAAGTGGACCAGCCAAGGGCCCTTTAAGGAAAGTGGGGAAATTTTGAACGGCTACTACTGTACATCTTCTACTGACCTCCTGCAGAACTTCTGTCTGTCCATCCTTAGTTAACAACCACCTGTAGGGGTTTAAGGCAAGGAGGGTTGATAGAGCTTAGACTCTGGAACTACAGTAATGGAGGGCAGCGCAAGAGGAGAGCAATGGGCCCGGTAGAGAGCACCTGAGCTGGACATTTAGGAGGATGGAGCGACCAGCTCTGCAGTTACTAAAGAAAAGCAACACATTGTATCTTGATATAAAGTAACTTTTTGTCCATCATCTTCTCCAGGTTGTCACTTGATATATTTAACCCCCACAACAAAAAACAACATTTTTGTAGGACTTTATAGCAGTTTATCTCGCATGTATTTCCAGGAACTGTAGACTTTAATATTTACTCTACTGTAATGGAAATCTTACATAAGTAATGTTTTTTGCTGTAAAAATTCAAATGCTATCTAGTTAGACTACAAATCAAACACTAGTATAACAAAAATGGTTACAAAAATGTACAACAAAGTGACTTAGATTACAACCTAATCTGAGTAAGAAGGAAAATCTTGCTTTATGCTTCTTTAAATTTATTAGATTAGATATTTGAAAGCCAGCAATACACGTCTAAATGCATCCAAAAGTCTCCTAACAAACTGTTAACAGCAGACGCAGTAGCTATAGTACAAATGCTATCACCATTGCTTCAATCAGAGGAACATGCAAATACATGCATGCTCACACATGTAAACACATGCAAATCTTTCACATGCAGATTGGGCACTTATGAGCTGTCGGCAGTGATTAATGACAACGGAAGATGACCTGCTAACTCCCACGATATATCTCGGCCAAACTTGTTTTATTAATATGACCCCCACACACACACACACACACACACACACTCACACACACATCTACATTCCCATTCATATGCATTACAATGAATGGCCACGAACAAACCCAGTCAAAAACACAGGAAATGGGTGTGCTCAGATATTAAGTGTCCAACAGTGAAGGTAGGACCATCATTCTGACATCAATCTTTCCCTCTAATTAAACTTTTTTTTTTTATGTTCCCATAAAAGTGAAGAGGGAAGTTTATTCCACTTTGTTATTTAGATTTAGTCTGGCTAAGTATCTACATAGAGCCACATGTGTATATATTTTTTGTTCTTTTATCTATTTTATTTTTATCTTTATTATGTTGTATAGTTATATGTGTATATATTTATATACTTTTATATGTATATATATATATATATATATATATATATATATATATATATATATATATATATATATATGTGTATATATGTGTATATATATGTGTATATATGTGTATATATTTATCTTTTTTATATTTATGTTTATATCTTTATTATGTTGTGCGGTTGGAGGATGTGTATATATTTATATACTTTATATGTATATATATATATATATATATATATATATATATATATATATATATATATATATATATATATATATATATATATATATATATGTGTATATATGTGTATATGTGTATATATTTTATCTTTTTTTTATCTTTATTTTTATCTTTATTATCTTGTGCGGTTGGATGTGTATATATTTATATACTTTATATGTATATATATATATATATATATATATATATATATATATATGTGTGTGTATATATGTGTATATATGTGTATATGTGTATATATTTTATCTTTTTATCTTTATTTTTTATCTTTTATTATGTTGTGCGGTTGGATAGGATGTGTATATATTTATATATACTTTATATGTATATATATATATATATATATATATATATATATATATATATATATATATATATATATGTGTGTGTATATATATGTGTATATATGTGTGTATATGTGTATATATTTTTATCTTTTTTATCTTTATTTTTTATCTTTATTATCTTGTGCGGTTGGATGTGTATATATTTATATACTTTATATGTATATATATATAAAACTGTAACTGGAGCGTGTAACAAAAGTAATTTCCCTCTGGGATTATTAAAGTATTTCTGATTCTGATATACAAAAAAAAGTGAAAAAATAAACCACTGTGTTTTCTTTGTTAATCTTATAGAAAGTTTTTCTTTTATTTGTCACATATTTCTCAGTAAAACTCAAAATATGAAGCACTGGTGTCTAAAGTTGGCCGTTTTTGCCCGTTTTGTTTTTATTGATCAGGCCGACTCAGCCTCATCGTGCATCGTGTCGTGTACAGGGGGTAACAAGGGGAGATCAGCGTCTCATGACCGCCACTCGATAGGAATCGTAATTTCAGAAGAAAAATCAAACATGTATGAAATTCAGTCGGCTGTCGTAAGGTGGTTGTGGGCAAATCGCTCAGTGTGCAATCAAGGATTCTTCGGATACCTCAAACTCCTTCCTGACATTCTGATTTGAAAAAGCTTCCTGGATGTGAAGCGAAACGTCTTCATTTTATTTTTTTGGAATGACTATGACCTGGATGACTGAGAATCTTCACCAGCTCAAACATATTTGAAATTCAGTCAGCCGTCAGTAAGGAGGTCGTGGGCAAATCGCTCAGTGGGCAATAGAGAGTCAGTATTAGTAACGATCACGTGATTGGGACGGTACAGGATTAAACATTAACGGAGCAGACGGGAGCGAGCAAACCAATAGTAACTAAAAAACTAGGATCGATGCCAAAAAATAAAATAAAACAGAAAGAAAAAAAATCCAGTACTGGCGCCAGCCGCATTTTGTAGTTTTTTCCTTGAAGCCTACACTATAATGCAAGTAAAAAAACTACACGACCCAAAACCAACAGTGCTTCTGCTCTGAGTTTTCACCGGCTCAAAGACAACAAGAATGGGAGTGGTGCGGGGCTGGAGTCATTCTGAATGGGAGCGGGATGGGAGTGGGAGTAATTTCACCAGGAGTGGGACGGGACAGGGATTTAGATTTCTACTCTGGCCGGGGATCGGGACGGGACACAATGGTTTTCTGTAGGAGTGGGACGCGGACAGGAGTGAAAATCCACTCCCGTGTCAGTTCAAGCTAGTGGGCAAACAAGGATTCTTCTTCTTCCTCTCAGATCTAAAACACAGAAGCATCTTCTTCCTCTCAGAGGGAAATGGAGTTCTTTCTGTAACATTGACAGGCCGTAGTAGCCATGTTTGCTCAGCCACGTCTTTGTCCAAATACGTCGTCTCCTTTTCATTTTTAGGGCTTTCAGCACAAAATTGCACAAAATTGCCAAGGCAGCGCCGTTTCACTCTAGTGAGCTTCATATTCCTCTTCTATTCGTTTGGCTTTCCAGATAGAGGCGACTCTGAGTACCATATCTCCTTGCGGAGCTGAGTCCAACATGGTTTTTAGGTGTAGAGTGTGAGCTGGTACACTGGAAAAATTATCTAGAAATAAGTAAAAACTTCTTAAATTAAGTGTATTTACCCCTTAATTAGAGTAAGTAAGTGAGATAGTTTGCCAATGCAATGAGTAGTTTTTACTCTTAAAATAAGATAATTAGATTACATGCACTTAAAATAAGACAATAAAATTGTGTTTTCTTATTTTAAGCGTAAATTGTGTTGTTCCACTGGCAAAATGTCTCTTACCTCCTCAATTCAACAACAAATGCACTTATTTTAAGAAAAAATAACTTTTCTAGATTTTGATTTTTTCCAGTGTAGATCGCATCAGAGCGTGGGGCTGCACAGTACGAGAACATACATCGTTAGCTGTGAAATTTAAAGGGTTTCATTGTACAGTGTGAGCTGTAGCTGCATGCAACGATTGAAAATATCGCACAGTGTATGCCCGGCTTCAGAAAACTCAATCAGTAAAAGGCAATAATATTACTGTAGGAAATAAAAAAAAAAATCAAACTTAAAGATATGTAAACTTTGTAAAAACAATGAGAAAATTACTCTTGATTAAACATGTGCTTTTGAAACAGTTTCTACGCTTTTATTAGCAATCATATAGACTTTGTAGAGCCATGCTAAAAAGTCAAATAGATGAGGTGAAAAATCTCCTCATTAGAGCAGATGGGCACTTGGTGGCTCAAACTGGCACCAACTTAACACCATAGGACCAGCATGGACCGCTCTAACTGGCATTGCAGCTCACATGTCTGCTTTATGGCAATGGTGTGAGGATTCCAAAGGCAACTTAGTTAAACCAATGTGCACATTTACCAATTCTATGCATGCAATTTGACATCTGGTAAGCAGCAAATAGGTTCTTTATTTTCCCACTTAATCCAGAAATGTTCTTTAACTTTGTCTGGCTTGTGGGGCAATGGGAAACCATTAGTCTAAGAGAGCCATCTGTGTTTGGCCGGACTATATCAGTGCCTGCTCAATTTAAGAGTCGACTGGCAAGAGGAGCCTGTTTGTTTCTTCCTTTAATCCAAAAGTAAATTTGGTGAAATTATCCGGCTTTACATAACAGAAATAAATGATATTATGCAAGCCTAAAGCAGTGGCATTGTTCCTGCAGAATGATACAATTAACACATAGCTGATATTCATGCACAAACACAGAAAGGAGCAAAATCAGTTTGTGAATGCTACCAATGTAGTTTGCTTTGCAGCGTAATCTGCTTAAGAAGATAGGAATATTGCCATGTTTATACTGGATTTAACAGATAAAAGTGTTTTTTCTTTAAAACAGAGGATTTATGTTCAAGACAAGCATCTTTTTCTTCTAAGGCTGTTGTGCACATTTAAACACCCAGGCAGATAATAGCCGTATAACCAGCCCCAATTCATTATTATCCAGCTCAGACCTTGGAAGTACATCGTACAATACTCTAAATAATTTGAGACAGAAGCCCATTACAAACTCATATTTCATGCAGCAATCCTTAATACCTGTCATAAACCAACTGGAGCATTAACATGTGTTATTAAAAGCCAGCCAATGTATGGGAATCTGTCAAGGCAAGAATAATGGCTCCGTCAACATGTTTCAAGAGAAGGCCACACAATGGGGACATAAATGATACATCACAACAGTACTGACAGCCTGAGCGGGGACCCCATACGCTTTGTCCTGCTGAATGATCCCATGCGATGTGTGTTGCTGTGTGTCCCACAACGTTGCATTCACCCTTTCCTTCCAGCATCGTCTGCAGCTGGTCAGCCGGAAGACTGTGGGGTCTCAAAGCGCATGACAAGCCGACTCTGATCTGCCATTGGCCAAAAAACGGGGATTCTTCTCAGGCATTGCCAATAACACTGCCATGGAGACGGGTTGGAAACTTTGTGCTGTAGGCAGGGGTTTGGCACAGCGCTGCTACAGTAGGAGGAAGCTTTGTGTTAATATGGGTGGCAAAAGATGCCAGTGAAGTGATTGATTATGTGGGAAAATGAAAGGTTGTTTGCCACATGAATAAAAGGGTAAGATAAAAGTACTGGCCCTAAAATATCCCGTTAAAGGCTTTTAGCTTTTTCATTTATTTATATTTGCAATCTTGCCCATTTTCAAGCACAAAGACAGAGACCCACAGTTCCCTTTATGCATAATTATCTATAGTATGACAAGGTACAGTGACCTATTACTGTGCTACTAAACAGAATGTTGCTAAAACACGTTATTTAGGGAAGAAAGTTGTGTTTAGATCTTCATACAGCAGATGATGGATATAGCTAAATAATTATTAGCTCAAATGTGTCTACGGCAGCAGTTTACAATTATGACTTCAAAGGTGGTTGCTAAATAATAACCATGCATATCAATATAAGTAATATATTCTATTGTAAGTACTGTATTTTGTATCTAGTTTTTGCTTATTTAAGACAATTTCATTCTAATAATTGTGGGCTCCAATGTTAAAGGGATGCCAGAAACACAAGATTTACCATCACAAAGGTAAGTCTTTATTTTTTAAAACTCTTCTGCAACATTCTCTAACTGTGCTTTTTACTTAGATGAGATTAATATTTTTTATGGCAACAACCAAGCAAGGTGTTTCTGAAAAGAAACAAGTGAATGCACAAAAAGCCACCACAGCCCCACTATATAGTATGGTGGAAAATCTGTGATGCTGTGGGCTTGTTTCTATTAAAAAAGACCCTGGAAACATTGCTCTTAACAGTGGATACCAATACAGATGATATTAAAAGCTGATGGCATCTGATAGCAAACAGAAAATAAGTTTCAATCGGGTCTTTTAGCTGGATAACAATCCAAACACGGTCAAACAGAAGCACAAAGGCACAATGGTCAATCAGAAACAAATTAGTTTTCTTCTTTGAAAAGAAATGTTGCAAATGCGGAAATGACAGAGAAGTGGTCATAGTTTGGTCATGGAAAGTTCTTCTTCTTTGCATGGTAATAATGACAGCCAACATTATAACAGATCCTTTGCACACAAACTAAATATCTAATTGTATCAGAGTACAGTTACTAAGCATTAGTGAAAGCACTGATAGCAAAAACATTTCTGAAACTGCAGATTGATATTTGTATGAGGGCCAATTCAGGGGTTGACGTTAAGGATTTTTACCACTTGCCCTTTCACATTTCATTTGTTTTACTTGCCCAGTATAATGTTTGATAAATGTAGTTCCTAATATTCATTTTTATATATATTAATGAAACATGTTTGCTTTTTAAATGTTTTTTTGTAATTCAGTAAGTTTCCAGGTTCCTGGTGTGTATATGCATGCGTCAGATAATGAACTCAAGCCTACATTACCGTGTTAACATGCTTTTCAATCCTTCCTGCACATTCTTTTCAAACTAAACTTTGCTTTAAACTGTTGTGTGCTTGGAAAAAATATAAATTGTAATGTTAAAAATAAAAAAAAAAACTTGACAGGTTAAAACTTACACTACTACTACTCACCAATTTAACATGTTTAGCTCTATAACATTTAAATGCACCACTAATGTCTAAGAGAAAAAAATTTAATGAACATTTTTAATGTATGACCACTGTACAGAAGACTGCCATATGATAGAAATATTTACACTGTCGCCAGAGATGGGGACTTTCGAGTTTGTGACTTCATGGTCCGCATCGCGCAAAGGAATAGTAAACCCAAAAGACACATGATTAGCCTTCATTTTCTACTCACCCCCATGCTGAACAACACTCTGGGTTACTTTTTTGATATCTCAAAATGCATCTGGAGATCTGGGAGGCTTCTTGCTGTCTGCTGACATTCAAATAATGGGGTCTATGGCGCCAGAGACAGAAAGGTCCATAAAGTCCACAAAAAGCGTGTCAATATTCCTTCATACTGCAAAATGTCCAATGTATTCCAAGTGTCCTGAGTGGTAGCATCCATAATTTACTTTCGAGAAACGAAGTCATTTAGAATGTTTTTAGAGCATAAACAGTAGTGTATAGGATTTCCTGGAAGCGCCCCCATGCGCGCTCGGACAGGACGCCTACGAGGAAGCCGGCAGACCAAACCAGATGAAAGTGGGCATTCAGGGGTGTCTGCTCTGCCAATAATGCAAGCGCTAGAAAGAAGAAATGTGCTGTTTACCTGTGCAAAGAAAGAAAACAACGAAAGAGAAAACAGTCTCCGGGAGGACTTCAGTGTTGAGGAAGAGCATTTAGTTCTTTTGCCGAAGCTGAATGCGCACTTTCATCTGGTTTTGGTCTGTCCATGGTTTCTCGTGAACTCGTAGAACGGCGCTTTTAGGAAATACGCCTGCACTCTTTACAGTTTATGCTCTAAAAACATTCTAAATGACTTCGCTTCGAAAATAAATTCTAGATGCTACCCACTCAGGACACTTGGAATGCCATTGAACGGCAGCAGTATGGAGTAGAATATTGGACACGCTTTTGTGGACTTTTTATGGACCTTTCTGCTCGGGCTCTTCATAGACCTCCATTATTTGAAATGTCACAGACAGCAAGCCTCAGATCTCCAGATGCATTTGAGATATCAAAAAAGTACTCCAGAGTGTTGTTCAGCATGGGGTGAGTAGAAAATGAAGGCTAATCATGTTTTGGGTGTACTATTCTTTAAGTCACATCATTTAATGACTTTAGGGCCTCGACTTAGACTTGCATTTTGAAGGACTTGCCAGACTCGACCGAGACTCGATTTCTTTACCCGGCCCCGCAGTAGGGGCTCTCAAACTGTCACGTAGCACTGACGTCACTTTGACGCAACGCCGCATGACATATATCCCCGCGCGCCCGTGTACATACATGCATGAAACGACAAGCCAAGCTTTAAAAACTTCATGGCAGTCATTAGAGGGAGAAATAAGCTGTGAATAATGTTGTGAATTGGCACTAAATAAATAATAACTGAATTGAATTTTAAATACTGCCCACCGAACTCGGCTTTTTGTCTGTTTACCAGGGCATTAAGTTACTAAAAGTTATTGCCACAATGTTACTTTCATGAAAGAATTGTTATTTTCCTGGTTTTTATTTAGGGTTTTTCTTTATCATGTGGTAGTTGCTAACTTTCAGCCTTGTATTAATAAAAAGCAGGATTGTGAATTTTTTTTTTTCCCACAGCCCTCATTTTCACTTCAAAATAAAAAGAGCAGACATTTACTCCCTTAAAACTAGAAAAGGTTGTAACCACAAATGTCAGGTAAAATACTGTAAGAAAATTGTTACGTTTTGAAAAAAAAAAAATAAAAGAACGCATAAATTTAACTGGAAAAAATTACTCCTGTTCTTTTAAATTGTATTTTTTAATTTTGTAGTTCAAGATAATGATCATTCCATAGATACTAATAGTAACCTTTTAAAGCTATACCGCCTCAGTGACTGAGATGAAATGAAAACAAAAGGAGAAACAAGCTTAAGCAGCATAAATTATTCCACTTATTTTTAATTAATCAAGTAATTAATCAAGTTTATTGTGCGATTAATTGTCAAATTTAGCGACAAGAGCCTTCTCAAGACTTGAGACTTGACTTGGACTTACAAAAAATGACTTGTGAACATGTTTTCAGCGAATGTCGGTGATTTTAAAAGTAATTTTGAGTGATAAATATTTTTTTTGCGAAATTTGTAATCTCCACGACAATAATAAAAACTACTTGCCCCGGGAGATCGGGCGATGGTTAACATGGAGCCCTACAATTGGAGAGAAGGGCAGCTTTGTTGCCAGAAGAAAAAGCCTTTTCAAATTGGGTGGCAAAGGAAGTCAAAAGAAAAAAATATCCCACATCCCCGAGCTTTGACATCTTCTAGTTCTCGAGCAACAATGTCTTCCTCTTATTCTCCATCCATACATTCATCGGAGAGCGAGCCCATGAGCAGCTGTGTCCTGTGGGTGTGTGTCATTGTTGCTTGGCAGGCGAAAAGCCACAGCTTTACCGGCAGGCGCCTTGGCTAATTTGATTTTTAATTCAACAAGACTCCCTGGCTAATAGTTTGAGTTGGGGATTAATTAATCTGCAATGACTTGTGCTAATTTCTTCCACCCGTGCCCCTGCTCTCCACCCGTCAATGCAGCAAACAAACAAACTGCGAAGGCGATGGTCTCGCAGGGCCTGTCCTGACACACATGTTGAGTTTGAAAGACAGAGACCCGGGGCGACAGGTGAGGAGTCAGTGGAAAACCCTATGAAAGCATCGTTCGTTGCCTGTGAAGAGAGTGTACACACATTGTGTATGTATATAAATGTGTTCATGATGGAGGTTGGAGTTGAGCCTGGTCTGACCGAGAGACGCTGGGAGGCAGCAGAATAATCACAGCAACAGACCGGCTCTCATAAGGAGGGAAAAACAAGGAGAAGGTCAGTAAGTTTCCTCTGCCAAAATATGGGTCAGGAAGGAACCGGGTTAGTTACTAACTGTGTAAGCCTTTTACAGAGGCAACTTAATATATATTTGAATATCAACTAAAGATGGATTTTTAGGAGTTCAACTGAAAGGGGAAACTCATGTATTATTCAAATTCACAGAGGGGTTTATCTTTATCTTTGAAAACATTTTTAGTATTAATTTCAATTAGGGCTGAAACAATTAATCGGATTAATCGATTATTGAAATAATCGATTAATCGTTAACTTCAGTAAAGAGACAGTTAAATATGCCCTTAGCTGACAGAGCAACCCACTTAGAGCAGTAGTTATATGACAATTGTAAAAAAAAAAAAGTATAAATATCTTGCATTTAAGATAAAAAAATAAATGTTTTCGTCTGTCAATATCTTCTATCCAGAACTCCTCAAGTGGAAAAGTTTTTGTTTCACCTGGTGTAATTTCATAAAGAATCTACCTTAAGGAACCTTTTTCTAACCGATTCTTAATCGATTAATCAAAAAATTAACAGTTATTAATTTGCGAAATAATCATCAGTTGCAGCCCTACTTTCAATAAAATGTAGCTTTCAGCCAATTAACATTCAAATTTCAGTTTCTGTTATAGTTTTAACATTGCACCGAACGAAAATCATTTTCAACAGAAATTAAATTTAATGTCCAAAATGACTGCAGTAAAGAATTCATCAAATCTCCCCAAACTCCTGAATGAGGTTTGCTTCATGATCAGCACCTTCCACAAAATTTAAATTAATATGCTTAGACTTCCTCTAAAGAATCACATATTTAACTAATTTGATACGTAAAAAAAAATCGATCTTTGCACCCGACACTGCAAAAACGTAAAACATTTTTAAAATAAGTGTATTTACCCTTAATTTGAGTAGGAAAATAATATGATCTACCAATGGAATGAGCATTTTACCCTAAAAAATAAGATAATTAGATATTATGCCTTTGAAATAAGAGCCTGCAGTTGTTTTTTTTTTTTTCTTTCTATTTTTTAATGTAAATTGTCTTATTCCGGTGGCAACGTTTCTTGCTTACCTGCTCAATTCAAGAAAAAAAGCACTTATTTTAAGAAAAATTGACTTACTTACACTGCTAAACGATCTACAATAAGTAAAAATTTCTTTAAATTAAGTGTATTCACCCCAATTATGAGTAGGTAAATGAGATAGTTTGTTAATGGAATGAGTAATTTTTACTCTTAAAATAAGATAATTAGATAATGTGCACTTGAAATGTAAGACAATGCAATTGTGTTTTCTTATTTTAAGTGTAAATTGTCTTGTTCCATTGGCAGAATGTCTCTTTTACCTCCTCAATTCAAGAACAAATGCACTTATTTAAGAAAAAATGACTTATCTAGATTTTGATTTTTTGCAGTGTAGATTTAAAGTTGTTGCAGTACAAGCTTATGGGAATGGCTGCCTAGTGGTTAGCACTGCAAAAACAATCTAGAGATAAGTGAAAATGTCTTAAATTGAGTGTAATTTACCCTTTAATTTGAGTAAGGTAGAAATGAGAGAGAGTTTGCCAATAGAATTGGTATTTTTACCTTAAAATAAAGATATTCAGATAATTTGCACTTGAAATAAGACAAATGTAATTGTGTTTTCTTATTTTAAGTGTAAACTGTCTTGTTCCATTGGCAAAATGTCTTTTTTATCTCCTCAATCCAAGAACAAATGCACTTATTTTAAGAAAAAAATCACTTAGATTTTGTTTTTTTTCCAGTGAGGGCATAGAGCTGAGGTTTCTGAGGTTCTGAGTTCGACTCCCGGTCCCATAGCCTGCACTCTGGGTCCCTGAGCAAAGACCCTTAACCCCACACTTCGCCCCAAGGGTATAGGTTAAATGCAGAGAGTGAATAGAATAAGACAATGTACTTGTGACAGTGTAATGACAAAACAAAAAGCTTACCCAATAAAGATAAATATGTCATCAATGGACAATAAGCCCATTAAGCAATACCTTTTTTTGTCAATGAATATTTGCTAAACAACTGTCAAGTGAACAGAGCTTACCATGATCGTTAAGGGCATAACAAAGTATTTATATATGAAGAATTTGCTTATTTTTCTATTGGAAATTTGTATCTTTTTTTTTCTAATTAAGTTAATTGGTTATTAATTTTCCCTTCCATTTGGCAGCAATCCCAAAAATAATTTTAAAAAGCCTTAAAATACAGCACTCTGTTTTTAATGAATTATATGGATTTGACAACATTTTTAGTACTCAAATAAAACCTTTTCGATAGCATTCCAATTTTTTATATGCACTTGCATTTCATGTGAACACACTGCTAAAAACGGTCTAGAAATAAGTAAAAAATTCTTAAATTAAGTGTATTTACCCTTAATTTTAGTAGGTAAATAAGATGATTTGCCAATGAAATTAGTATCTTTACTCTTAAAATAAGATAATTTGATTATATGAACTTGAAATAAGACAATGCAATAGTTTTTTTCTTATTATAAAATGTAATTTGTAATTATTGTCTTGTTCCATTGGGAAAGTGTCTCACTTTCGTCCTCAATTTGAGAAAAAATGCACTTATTTTAAGAAAAAATTACTCACTTAGATTTCCATTTTTTGCAGTGCAAACACCATGTTCATTGCAGATACGTCAGGTTTCAAATGCTGAAACCATCCTGCTCACAAAATCACGGAGCACTCAAACTTTGTAAAGGCTCAGAGATAAAAGTTTAAAAATGAATAGACCTCAGAGTGCAACTTAGTTGGCAAGCACGAATTTGTAAAATCACACATTCGGTTTGCCTTAAGAACCCACACAACTGCAAGGTGCCTGTCGAAGCAGTGAATTTAAAAATTTTTACATCACCAAACAACAAAGATCTATTTCAAAGTCAGTTTCCTCCAGTGTCGAAATGATGCAAACCCACCCATGTTCACAGAAATGGGCAGCGTATTGAGTCGATGCCGTCCTCATCTTCCTTCTATCCATATTTCTCTGCCGTTCTCTCTGACATATAACCAGCCTCTCCGCATCGGTTAAAAAATAACATAGCTCGGCTAGAAAGAGATCACACATGGGAGAAACAACCTACGCCTGGTCCTCTCTCCTGCAGCATAAAAAATAAAAATAAAAAAGTGCCCAACTGCTCACACGCTGCTTTGAAAACTATCAGAGGGAGTTTGGCTTCCGCCTTCTTGTTTCTCCTTTCTAAGTTACCCTGAACCTCTTTATAATACATTCAGATGGAAAAAATGCAGTTAGGAAAGGACAAAGCCCAACACGAGCACACAAACTCATCTGGGGTCAAACCTTCAAAAAACATAAAACACACGCTATGATGCTACAATCTTAAAAAAAAATAAAAAAAACTCAAAGAGGAATTGTTGCTGATAATATAGAAAGATTATGTGCGCAAAGGACAGCAGACACAAAACTGGTTTGATCAACCTTTTTTAAATCAATGTGACCAAAATGTCTAAAACGTCCCAGTCTTTTGTCTTCATTAACTTGGAGATGATGGATGGATGGATGTATGTATGGATGGATGGATGGATGGATGGATGGATGGATGGATGGATAAAGGAGGGATGGATGGATGGATGAATGGATGGATGGATGGATGAATGGATGAAGAAGGGATGATGGATAAAGGAGGGATGGATGTCAAAGGCGGAATAAGTATCAGCTGTTAAAAGTCAACCCGTTAAAATCAGGTGCTGGTGTGTCAAATAATCAATGTAATCAGTCAATCTCTACACACTGTACTGTAAACATTCACAAAAAAAGAAGCTCTGATTAAACAGCAGTCCAGCAAAGTATTGAATTGGAAAGTTGTATAATAATGCACATACACTGCTCAGGTTAGAAAATAATCAACTTCCTCACTATTTTCATGCATAAACCAAAAAGGAAACATTTTACGGTCAAAGGACTATTAACACTTTGAATACACTATAGATGTTCTAAATGTCCAAAGTTTGTCCTTCGAGTATTTAATGTGTATGATTGTGCTACTGGCAGCGGGTCCCCTTTTAGCCCCACCCATAGAAGGTCAAGGTGCAGCCGGATTTAATCTCTAATCTAGGCTGTGTGTTAGCATGCGCCCATCCGTCATGGGAGCAGAGTGTCAGCTAGGTGTCCCTGTTACTAAGCTGTCCATATTGTTAGACGGTCAAATTCATCAAAACAAGATCGGGGACCAAACGTTAGTCATATAGAAGCCAACGGCTCAACAAATACATACAAATATGCAAATCTATGACAAAATAAACATCACCCTGCAAACGAGCTATCCATCAACGACCAGTTTCTCAGCAGCTCAGCACTGGCGAGGCAACAGTAATCAGCAACGCCGTCAGTGGGAGTGATGGAGCGCCATCCTTTCATCTTCCTCCTTTCCTCTATATTATCCGTATACTAGTGTTCCTTCATTGGTCTCTGTTTGCCATTTTTCATGAGTGCTTTGGGTAATTTTTTTCTCCTCTTTTTTGCACTTGCACTTATTCATCTCTCCTCACACACTTTGTCAATTCTGGGTTGGCATTTCTGCCTTTCTATTCTCTTTACAGTATTTTCTAAAGCATCCCCCTTTCTTTAAGTACCCCTACATCATTGTAATTATAACTTAGCTGAAGACATTTAGAATGAATACTTGTTCTGTTTTTGTGTTTGAATGGATAATGATATGAGGGGATACATTTAGCCATTAGGGGATCAACACAAATCACACCACATGTGACTTGTTTCAGTTTGGACTTTGGTCTGCGCATTTTAATGCATCACCTCATTATTTGACATGTGGCAGATGAAAGGAGACCTTTTGTTTTAAAAGCTCATACTGATTATTAGAATAAGAAAAGGAGCCTGGAATATTCCCAGATCTCAGTTTGAGGCCTGTGTAAATTCCCTAAAGCAGAGAGGGACGGAAAGAAAAGTCTTTTAAGTGGATTTTAATCTACACACTGCAAAAATGTAAATCAAAGTAGAATTTTGCACCCGCTTCGGCTCGAGTGCATTTCTTCTTCAATTTGGCTGCGTGAGCAGGTAAAGTAAGACTCTTTGCCAATGGAATAGGAATAATTTCCATTTAAAATAAGAAAAAGTCTCTTGCTTTAAAGCGCATAACATCGGCTATCTGCCGGCTGGGTAAAAATGCGCCATTCCATTGGCGAATCATCTTATTTTCCTACTCCAATGAAAGTTAAATACACTTGTTTAAAGACATTTTTACTAATTTTCAAGAACGTTTTTGCAGTGCATAAGTCAATTTTTCTTAAATAATTGCATTTTTTTTTCTTGAATTGAGGAGGAAAATTAGTAATGTCACCAATGGAACGAGACAATTTACATTTAAAATAAGAAAAAAACAATTGCGTTGTCTTTTTTCCAGTGCATATTATCTAATATGTTATACTAAAAGTGAAAATACTCACCCCATTGGCAATCTATCTTATTTACCTGCTCAAAATAAGGGTAAATGCACTTAATTTAAGACATTTTTACTTATTTCTAGATCATTTTTCCAGTGTGTGCACAAACACCAGGTTAATTGCCGCTACATTTAACACTTCTTTAATTAAGTGTATTTACCCTAAATTTGAGCAGGTAAATAAGATGACTTTCCATCGGAATGAGTCTTTTTACTCTTAAAATAAGAAAATTAGATAATATGCACTTGAAATAAGACATGTAGTTGTTTTTTTCTTATTTTTAACGTAAACTGTCTTGTTCCATTGGCAAAGTGTCTCACTTTCCTCCTCAATTCAAGCAAAAATTAACTTATTTTAAGAAAAAATTACCTATTTAGATTTAAATTTTGTGTAGTGAAAGTTAAAAAACATCCACTTAACTTTGTTTCCCAGTTTGAAGACATTTTGCTTCCCATCCAGGAAGCTTTTTTAATTTAAAAATGTCTACAAACGTCCAGTAGATTGTTTTTTTAATGAATATGACCTGGATGACTGAGAAACTTCATCAACATATCTTCTTAGTGGAATAATCTTTTTAGGAGAAAAAAAGGAAGATGGAGCATTTCCAAATCTCTGCTGAGTCGGTTGCCTTTTAAGCATGTTAGCAGAGCACACATACCTATGAAGTTTACAACTTTTATGTCAAAACAATCTTACACAGCTCCGTCGTGAATGACTGAATTGTCAAAACTTCCCACCCAATTGGCTCCAATGAAACCTCAGAACCTACTTTAGCTTAAATCTGTGTTATAACCACATAGATTTCAAAATAAAACTCAACCCCTTGGCACCATAACACAGACAAACGACTGCATGGCGTCTCTGCCTGACTGCTTATTCCGTCCCGATTGGTATATTTATGAAAACCACCGTCAACTTATACTCCTGTGCTCTGCCCCTTTTCAGTAGGCATGGCTCCAAAAAAGAACATTGTTTTTAGCTCCAGTTTGTCTCCACTAGCCACAACAGTGCAATTACAGGATTGTAAAGGTCTTGAGGTTAGCCACCCAGCGGTAAGTGTTTGATCTCTTGACTGTAAGCAGAGGAAGAATGAGCTGCACAGAGAGTTCAGCCCAAAGGCAGCAGAAATGGCATTCCTTTGAATACCTTAATGGTTGTATTATTTTTGGCATCACAAATAAACAAAATAAAGTTAAAGAGTATAAAACATACATTTTATTTATTACAGAAGTGTTGAGACATGCAGGGACTTTTAGGACGAGGGTAAAAACTAAACCAATGTCTTTATCTGCATGTCATTCTTTCTCTGTAACTAAACATTGTTCCGTTTATATTTGTAAAGGCGACAGTCCAAAGAGAAAAACAGCAGAAAAAGAAGATTATACAAAACAAGTCTAAACACAGCAAGATAAACTCACTACACTGCAAAAAACATCTAGAAATAAGTAAAAAATTTCTTAAATGAAGTGTATTTACCCTTAATTTGAGCAGGCAAATAAGATGATCTGCCAATGGAATGAGTATTTTACTCCTAAAATAAGATTATTAGATAATATACACTTGAAATAAGACAAAGCAATTGTTTTTCCTTGCATTTTAAGTGTAAATTGTCTTGTTCCATTCCCATAAAGGTGCTACTACTACCTCCTGAATTCAAGAAAAAATGCACTTAATTTGAGCAAAAATGACTTATTTAGATTTCCATTTTTTTGCAGTGCAGGTTGTTTTTACAAGTGATTGGGATGATGAAGCAAGATGAGTTACAATTCAGTGCAAAGATTTCCTACATCTGCTCACTGCTTCTAGAGCTCCATGTACTCCGCGGCATGTTAGCAACTACTTCTTGCGAATTTAAATACAGAATGTTTTGCTAAATATTCTGTGCTCAAAATTTACAGGTAAGTTATCTAATTGTTGACATACATTTAGTGTAAGTCACCCCTAAGTCGTGTCGTCTAGCTTATCCAAGGCCTATGAGTAACTTGAGCATAACTTATGTGTAACTTACAAGAACTTCTTTCCAACACACATCAACGCATCGGACATGTTCCAGATGACCACTGAATGTGTTTCTAACTTCCAGCTACAGTATATTGGCGTATCGGCAGGGTTTTCGCATAAAGGGGTTCACAGGAGGAAACCGTCAGTTCTCCTCCAGACTTCATCCCCATCATAGGGTGAGTGACAGCTGAGTGATGGATCCTCCCTGTGTTCACGCCCAAGACCCCAACAAACTTCTTAGCAGACATGATGCTGAATCTGCTGTGACTGCAAACCCTCTTTCTTTCTTTTTTCTTTTTATTTATTTATTTATTCTTTATTTTCGGCAGGCGGTAAACAGCAGCTAGGTTATTACCACGATCAAACACATCTTTTTATGCAGACTGGGCTCCACCAGGCGCATCGCTGCCCCCCTCAGTAGCATATCTTAGGCATGGGCTGTTCTAGACAGGGGCCAACGGGGGCCAGGGCCACTGTAGATCAAGTCATGGCCCCTGTACTGAAGACATAGTACTCAAAGCAATTCTAATGATGATATGCGCTGGAACAGAAATGGTTACCGATAGATCCTTTGAATCAATTTTATTTTTTTCTTTACAAATTCTGTTTTATTAACTATTTAAAAACATAGCATGGTATTGGGATAGGATCCCAGTTTTCATCTGCTAAATGTTTTATTTTTTTTCAAAACAAAACAAACTCTATTTAAATCCTAATTCAGATTTTATAGAAAACTGTAATTTCAACCTAAATTAAGTTAAAAGATGTTAAATTCCTAAATTCTGAATGTATTTTGAAATCGTTTTTATTTTGTTTATTTTTTATTTTATATATTCTAATAATCCCAGAGGGAAATTTCTTCTCTGTTTTTAACCCATCCCCTTGGGGAGCAGTGGGCTGCCATTGTGAGGCGCTCGGGGAGCAGTGTGAGGTTAAGGGTCTTGCTCAGGGAGCAAGAGTGGTAGTCTGTGGGAGTGGGTGATCAAACCTCCAGTCTCAGGATTCAAAGCTCTATGCTTTGATATTTGAATCCTTGTTTTTTAATTTTTAGGCTTTTCTCTGCCCCCATGAAAACACCCTGGCCCCCTCCTGCCCCCCCTGGTACATTTAGTCTAGAACCGCCACTGATCTTAGGCATTACGCTGCTGTGCGTTATGCATAAGTTAGGTGGTCGTTGGACATAAGTTCTGGACTCCTTATGAATACGCTATGCATATGCCAAAAATAAAAAAAGTACATATAAAGTTCAGCATATGCAAGCGTTTTAGGAGATTCTGGGACATCAGGCATATGTTGGCTAAATTTACAAGGTGTGACAGGGGCTTGACAAGCTTCCATCTTCCTGCTGCAGAAAAGGGGTGTTCTACTGTCATTCATTTCCCTCTTGTAAAGAATTATATCATTATCCTCACTAAAAAAATCCTAGAAGTTCATTTCAATTCCGAACTATTCAGATCCATATTTGTTCTAGTGGTTTAATTTGATTTGGTTATTTAGAGTGAAACTATGTTGGTTTGTAAGTGGACGTCACCACGGTAGATATCTGTTCTACACTGGAAAAACAATCTAGAAATAAGTTAAAATTTCTTAAATCAAGTGTATTTAACCTTAATTTTAGTAGGTAAATTAGATAGTTTGCTAATGGAATGAGTGTTTTTACTTTTAAAATAAGATAATTAGATTATATACACTTGAAATAAGACAATGCAATTGCGTTTTCTTATTTTAAGTTTAAATTGTCAAATTGTCTTGTTCCATTGGCAAAATGTCTCTTTTACTTCCTTAATCCAAGAAAAAATACACTTATTTTAAGAAAAAATAAAGTAATGATTTTTCCAGTGTAGATTTAATGTGGTGTAAAAAAACAAACAAACAAACAAAAAAAACATTTGTTGCATCAAAACACTTGCTTAATTTCCCCCCTGACTGTAGTGAAATGAGCTTTCGTTTTAACTGCTTTTGAATGCAAATCAAAACTTGCACTGATAAATCTGTTAACCACATGTTCTCTAAATTCCCTTCACTAACTACACTCATTAGCAGTGTGTGTTTGTGTTTTTAGGCAACGTGAATTAATATTTCTGCTGTTTGTGTGTTAACTGGCTCCATTCAGAGGGAGTATTTGGCACACCCTGTCTTAACTCATTTACTCCAAACCTCATCCCTAAAAAAAAGTCCATCAAAGGGTTGGCTCACCCTTTTGTCTTAAAATGCACATGTTGTGCCTAGCATTGAATGTCAAACTACTGTAATAAGCTCAGAAGGTATGACCCAGAATTTGAGGCGAGACAGACAGTGGGATAATTCAAAGCATTTATTAAAATATAGATGGGCAGGATGACAGGAAAGCTTAGTAGTTGAGAGGAAAAACAAGGCATGATATCAAGAAAACTAAAGTACGCTAAAACCCGCTCTCTACACTGAGCTAAGACAGGAACAGGGCACGCTAAGTGGATAAAAGACAGGACGTGTGTCATGATCTGGCCTGTTTGCTCCTCCTTAATTAGTCATTCCTTTCACCTGTTTTCCCTTCCCCTGCCTCAATTATAATTTATTCCCCCTCACCTGTTTCCTCTTGGTTATATGGAGTTCAGCCTGGGCATTCAGGGCCCAGATCATTATTTGTTTTCTGTCGCCCAAGTCTGTCTGTTCAGTTTTTGTTCCTTGGTTCGCGGTCCTGGATCCTAGCTGCCAGTGGAAAGAGGGTTTTGTGTGTTTGTCTAGCCTCCCTGATCGCTCTACTGTTCCTCCCTCAGCGGAGTCCCTCTTCTGGGTTTTCGGCTCAATATGTAGGGAGGTCTTCAGTTTTGTCCAAATAAGCCTGGCTTGGGGAGGAGACCAGTTTAAAGTCCTGCTTCAAGTTCGGTTCTTCGTCCCTGTCTCGGCTATCCTCTTCCACTGAACCTGCCTGTCCACCTGATCCTGTCTGCTCCTGTGCGTGACCACCTGGTCATGCTTCTGAGGGTCCCAGTCTGACTCTGGAACGTCCCTGGGAGCCTGTGGATGCCTGGGAAGTCTGGATCCTGGGCTCTCCTGTTTCTGTTCCTGCCTGCTCTGGGATCCTGTTCCGCCTGTTCCTGTCTGTTCTGGGATCCCTGACTAGGACGCCTTTCCAGCATCACCTTGGGACTGCAGCACTTGGGGACATTCTTGGTCTGGACTGTTAAACCAGGTAAGTGACCAACTCAGATAATCTTCTTCTGTCAGATGATCGTGGTCACTTACCTGTGTTTCTCCCACTACAGAGTGTCTGAGATTGGGCGGTGCCCTGCCCCCCACCTGCAGTGTCCGTGAGCCACAGCTCCGCTTTTGTTTTGTTTATTTAATAAACGTTTTGAACTTTCCTACTGACTGTCTCTCCTTGAATACTGGGTCCATCTGTCCTCGTTTCATGAGAATGTGAACAGGAACGCCACAAAACACAAAAGACCTGTCTCACCACTGACCTCTGAGAACGAGAAAACGAACCATGGCATCGACAATGATCTCAAACTCTGCAACAATAATCTCTAGGTCAATGATCAGGCACCGAAAGCTGGATCTGATCCATGTATAAAGAAGCAGGAGCAGGTGGATAAGATGAGTGGTAACTGGAAACCAGGCAGAGTTAGACAGGTGAAGAAAATGAGCAATTAGATAAGCTCTCAGAGTCATGATCATGACAGGTACATCTTGTGATCAAATGGACTGCTTTGCAGACTACCATCTTTACCTTCTGTGATCTAGCTGGTATTTGTGATTTTTTTATTCTTTTAATTTTCTCTTCAGGAACGCCATGATTAAATCATCTTTTCTCAAAAAAAGGAATTGTGGGTTAAAATAAGAAATCGACAAAGTGCAGAGAGGTTTTTGCACAGTGTAATAGAATATATAGGCTTTTACCCGAGGGTATCTATAGCCCTTCATAGAGTACTAAAACATAATACTCAGTGGTATAGGGAGCTGATGCAGGTGTACTTTAAGATTATCAAGTAGTTAGAATGAAACACAGGTGCAATTCATACTTGGATGCCAGTAAACAGGACTGCCAAAAAGAGGACCTGCGTGGACCAGAATGAAGTCAGCGGCTGAGGAACATTTTAATGAACAGCGCTCCAGCTACGAGCCGGCGCCCTTTAATGTCAATTAATAAGACCCCAGCCATGTAGTATCCGACACACTCGACCTAAATTTCTTTTTTATTCAAAAATCATTTAAGAAAGACTTGTGTGTCTTTTGCTCTTTCTGTGTGTTTTTAAAATGGTTGCTTGGAAGTCAACCCTCCACTGTAGCATTCTTACAGAATCATCTGTAAGGGTTAGTTGCAGTTTTGAGGTTACTTTTATTTATGCATTTATTCATTTTAAAGGGAAAAAAACAACATGAGGAAAGCTGAGTTGTGGTGTTTCATATGAAATTTTTCTTGCCGTTAATATGCATTGAACTGGGAGTTTTGAACAGAGCGGAGATAGGGGAGATCTCTGGCCTTTAGCCTAGGGTCGTTGTTGATTTATTGACTTAATTGATCTCACAGTGGAGAAATGTACTCGTTACATCAGCTCAAAAAGTCAAAGGAAGAAGAAGGTGCCAAAGGACGGAAGAGGTGCATGGGATATATATACAGTATATACATAGTGTCCAAATATGACAGTTTTTTTTCATAGAAGGATCTTTTATACAGGGTTATTGCACAGGTTGTTCCATTCCATTCCATTGTCTTCCGGGTCGGATGAGTAGAGACTGACATTTTTTGGGAATCCCACGGGTCACGGGATTCCCGTGGGGATGGGAGTCAGTATTAGTAATGATCACGTGATTGGGGCCGGTACAGGATTAAACATTACTTGAAGGAGCAGGCGGGAATGTAGGAGCAAACCAATAGTAACAAAAAAACTAGGATGAGATAACCAAAAAATAAAATAGAAAGAGAAAAAAAAATCCAGTACTATCCGTCATTTTGTAGTTTTTTTCCTCGAAGCCTACACTAAAATGCGAGTCCAAAAACTACACGACTCAAAACCAACAGTGCTTCGCTCTGAGTTTTTCACCCGCGCCTCAAAAACAACAATGGAGGGACCAACAGTTACTACAGTTAGAAACAGGAACTTAACTGACCCTTCGCTTAGAAATTCAGATTCAGTGTATTGGCAGAAATCTTATTGAAGCAACAAGAATGGGAGTGGTGCAGGAGTGGGAGTCATTCTGAATGAGGAGGCGGGATGGGAGTGGGAGTAATTTCACCAGGAGTGGGGAGGGGACGGGATTTAGATTTCTAATCTGGCCCGGGATCGGGACGGGACACAATTTTTCTGTGGGAGTGGGGCCGGGACAGGAGTGAAAATCCACTCCGTGTCAGTCTCTAGTGGAGGCAGCAGTCTTAGCATAGATGCCCAGACTTCCTGATTCACACACACCTCCTCCAGCTGCTCTGAGGGGACCTGAGAAGACACCAGGCCAGCGCAGAGATATAGTCCCTCCAGCGCGTCCTGGGCCTTCCACGAGGCCTCCTCCCAAAAAGAGAACACCTCCCAAGGGAAGGAGACCAGGAGGCAACAGATGCCCAAACCACCTCAGGTGGCTCCTTTCGATGTGGAAGAGCAACAACTCTACTCCGAGCTCCTCCCGGGTAAATGAGCTCATCACCCAATCTCGAAGAGTGCGCCCAACCACCCTGACACCATGGGTATTTATTTAGATGGATATTTATATATATAGTTATTATGCTGGGTGTTAAATATATTCTTGTTCTGCTAGAGGTTTTCGTCCTGTTAAAAGGGATCAATTTGACTGGATGATCTGGTGAACTGTAAAGTGCTGGTGAACTGTAAAGTTCTTGGCACTATAGAAATAAACTGAATTGAATTGACTTGAATATAGAGAAACAGGCAATTTTTTTTTTTTTGAGTCTTGAAAATCAAAATTGAAAAGGTCTCCTATGTCACCTATAAGTTTTATACTTAAGAAGATATCTGATCTTTAATCATAGGCCCTGCTTAGCTTAAGGTTAGAATATGTTCAGCTCTGTGATGCCAGCTTGACTTTTGGAAGCTCACGTGTGAGATCATTGCCAACCAGGTGATTTATGAATAGCCAGAGGTAGCTTAGGTTTCTTTTTTCCACCAAACAACTTCCAGACTGAAACTGATGTCAGTATTGCCGTATTGCTGTACCCAACTCCAACTCCTTGTCTCTTCAACGCTAAAAGGTTTGGCTCTGACAGAGTGCTTCTTTCATACCAAAATCACAAGCACCAGGGGAAAAACTAAGTCTTGTCAAAAGCTGTAATTCATCAAAAGGTTTTAGGCATTATGCTTGAAAGTTCTGAGTTAGATTTGTTTTTGACCTGCCTATGTAAGTGAAGACCAAACAAAAAAAAAGGAAAAAAGAAGAAAGGTTTGAGAGTGTTAAAGGTTATTTGGCATCAGAGTAGGAAAAGCTCAATGTGGTATTGCAGCTATTAATTTACTGCAATTTACTGCGATACCACCTGCAGAGTGGCCTACGTTTATGCTCAGGGACCATTTAGTGGAAAGAGAGGGTCTCATCTTTTTTTAAGAGCTGTGCCATGAAATAGACTTCTGTGGTTCTGGAAATATTTTGCATTTTATTCCACTGCCAATAAATAAAAAAATAAATCTAAAGCAAATTGTGCATTTTTCTAAAAACATAAATCGTAACTAAGACCCCTGCAAATCGTGCACTCTGTGATGGAAGAAAATAATAGATGCAGGAAATTGTTTTGCACAGAGACAATTCTTTAAAATAACATTTCCGATCCCCTAAATTGTCTGGTGAAAACCAGTTTGTATAATTTTATTTTGTGGAAACCATTTGCAGTCCTGCCTGGTCAAAGAACATTATCTGGCAAGCTGACATAAAAGTAATTTATATGATTTTTTTCTATTTTGACTGCTTTCTTTATGTACAATTTACTTCTACACTGCAAAAAATGTAAATCTAAATAAGTGCATTTTTTCTTGAATTGAGGGGGTAAGTGAGACATTTTGCCAATGAAACGAGACTATTTACACTTAAAAAAAAGAAAAAAGAACTGCATTGTCTTATTTCAAGTGCATATTATTTAATTAACTTATTCTAAGAGTAAAAATACTCATTCCATTGGCAAACAATCTTATTTTCCTGCTTTAAATTAAGAGTAAATTCACTTAATTTAAGACATTTTCACTTATTTCTAGATCATTTTTGCAGTGTATCCTATTCAGGTTTGTGTGTTTCCTTTAAAACATAAAAAATAATAGATAGAATAAAGATTTGCTAAACCTTTTAACACCAGCATCCTGACTCTCTATTGATCACTTCCCGCAATAAAAGAATGGCTTAACACTCATTCTGGGAATAAAATATAGTGTGGGCAATACCCCTAATTTAGAGTACACTGCAAAAAATATAAATCCAAATAAGTCATTTTTTCTTAAATTAAGTGCATTTTTTCTTGAATTGAGGATGTAAGTGATACACTTTGCCAATGGAACAAGACAATTTACATTTGAAATAACAAAAAAACTATTGCATAGTGCAATTTCAAGTGCATATTTTCTAATTATCTTATTTTAAGTGTAAAAACACTCATTCCATTGGCAAACTATCTTATTTACCTACTCAAATTAAGGTTCAATATACTTGAGTTAAGAAAGTTTTACTTAATTTCAGATCGTTTTTGCAGTGTATTTTTTATTATTTGGCCCATAAGCAAAAAGGATTTTCTTTCCCATGAATGTAAATGTGACTTACCAAATCCAAACGCAGCTGGGGCAGGAATGGGAGCAGACTGGACTGGTGTGGACGTGTAGAGGCCAGTCACCAGCAGACCATCAAAGGGAACACTAGTAGAAATGGTAACTGACGAGACAAAAAGGAAGAAGACTTTTAGTACACCTGAAATTAAGCTTTAACTTATTGTATATCATATACTCCACTGTAATTACTACAGTTGCATACAGTACCTAACTGAGACATACATATGAACTCTTAATTAAGAGTTAAATGCTTCACATTTACACGCCATTTAGCAGCTTTTGCAACAAAATGTGTGTCTGACTGTGTGTTAAAATCAGAGCATAATATTGTGTTACTAATTAGCACAACCACCACTGCCCATGTGAAGTGGAATGGATAAACACCAAACAGGATTTAATCTTTTACATTATGACCTCCGCACTCATGGGGAAAACTGTTGACTTGACAATTATCTCTGAGGCTGTAATCTACAACTTCTACAAGAAGGGTAAGCTTTAAAATGTCAGCGCTAAAAATTCAAAGAGTTCTGTACGCATAATAATGAAAAGTTGAGAGGAAGAAGAAAATATTTGTGGAAAAGATGCACAAGAATTAGGGACAACAACAACCTTTATAGGATTGAGAGGCAAAATTCTTTTAAGATTTTTGTGGGGCTCAGCAATACATGAGCAACAGCTGGTGTCAGAGCTGCAGGAGCAACAGCAGAGATGGATGAAGGACATGGGCTGCAAACACATTCCTTGTTTTAAGCTACACTGCGAGGCAGAATGATCCTAGCAGCCTCTTACCTGAGCTATATAGAAAAAGAACAGGTTTGTGGATCATTGTTTGAGCAACTTCAGGTTCACTGTAAAAAAACATTTAGAAATAAGTACAAAATTTCTTAAAATAAGTGCATTTACCCTTAATTTTAGTAGGTAAATAAGACGATTTGCCAATGGAATGAGTATTTCTACTCCTAAAATAAGACAATTAGAAAATATTCACTTGAAATAAGACAAAGTAATTGTTTTTTTCTTATTTTAAATGTAAATTGTCTTGTTCCATTGGCAAGGAGTCTCACTTATCTCCTCAATTCAAGACAAAATTCATTCAATTTAAGCAAAAATAACAGATTTCCATTTTTGCAGTGTTAAAATCTTAGAATTGTCACCCCCTGAATGTCTCATGCAATTTATCATAAATGAGGTAATACATACAAAATTATCCTGGACCAGATGGCCTATATTTTCTGGCCT
Organism: Cyprinodon brontotheroides; assembly: GCA_018398635.1. NCBI lineage: Eukaryota > Metazoa > Chordata > Actinopteri > Cyprinodontiformes > Cyprinodontidae > Cyprinodon > Cyprinodon brontotheroides. Next base: position 5,621,007 of record JAGKQL010000068.1, on the reverse strand, counting down.
TAACATCTGACCTAATTAGACTTTCATTGCTTAACAGTAATTTATTTTGTTTGTGCATTTTGTTTTAAACCAGTCACAAAATCTATCATTTATATATGCATGTTGTATTCACTGGAAAAATGATCTAGAAATAAGTAAAAACTTCTTAAATTAAGTGTTTTTACCCTTAATTAGAGTAGGTAAATGCAGATAGTTTGCCAATGGAATGAGTAGTTTTACTCTTAAAATAAGATAATTAGATAATGTGCACTTAAAATAAGACAATGCAATTGTGTTTTCTTATTTTAAGTGTAAATTCTCTTGGTCTATTGGCAAAATGTCTCTTTTACCTCCTAAATCTAAGCAAAAATGCACTTATTTTAGGAAAAAATAACTTTTCTAGATTTTGATTTTTTCCAGTGTTTACAGTCAGTCCTTGGTCTCCTTTCAGATGAAGTCTTATATTTCGTTTGGAAATCAGGAACCCAGAAACTGATGGAAGAGTGTAAGAATCCAAATTTAGCAAACAATCCAAGTTATTTGAGGTTTTGAGTGAAGTTTCCACAGTCATGATGTGGGGAGCCACGTCATCTACTGGTGTTTGGTCTATGCTGGTTGCATTAAGTCCAAAGTCAGTGTAGCTGTCTAATAGGGATTATAAGAGAACTTTGTTCACTTTTCTTTGTAAATGTATATTATTTTATTATTGAGGTTGTGTAATATTTATATTTCCTGAAAAAAAAGCTTTCCATTTTAGCTATAAGACATAGTCAACAAAATTAACAGAAAAATGTGCTAAAATCACACTTTTTTTCTGTCACTTTTGAGCTAAAATACAGGAAAAACTATGATTAACTATGATGAATAAAACTAGTCATTCACTACAGTATCTGGGTTTGACTGGAACAGGATTAGAGCCTAAATGTCTCACTTGCAAAAGCTTTAACCAACATAAATGAGCCCAGTTTTAACGAGGCTTGTTCTTATTGACAGAAACATTAGAGAAAACGTATGAGCTAATTGGCTGTAACCCTGATAGCTTTGCAAAGTCCCCTCTCATCACAGGTTGTACAGCTGGAAACTGGCAGAAGTCTAGTGTTTATCGACAGTGTAGTGTATCCAGTAGTATGTTAGCTATTGATTTGTCTGGCAAGAAAACAGCCTAGAGTGACAGGCCCACAGAGCCAGCTTTAACACTGGTAAAACAGGAAGATCGGCTCTGGACTGTTTCCAGTCAGACACTACAGAGCACAAGGAAACAGTCTTCCAGTTCAGAGGAGAAGAAGCTCCCCCTCCAAAAAAAAACGGAGGAATTAAACACTTTGTTGCAATGAAAAATGGAGGACTTGTTATTTCCTCCCCTGCTTAAGAAGTAGGAGACACTTCTCAGCGTTGATGTGTTTCTCATAAGGATAGAAATATATTCAGTTCTGTCCCAGGGCGTTCATTCGTCTGGGCTCGGGGTGTTTTCATCTGGGCAGAGCAGACTCCTGTGTGGCCCCATTTGACTGCCTGCCCGTCTGACTGGGTGACTCCCCTTAACATGTCCTCACACAAGGCGGCCAGCACTCAAGCATGTGTGTGTTCTCCATGATTCTGTGTACATTGGATGTCTGGCGAGCACGGTTCAGAACTTCTCCCCATCTCCCAGGCTCTCATCCATATCAAAGCTTCAATAATTAATCCCATAACATTTCTTTATTGCATCCAGACATTTCCTGCTCTACTCTCCTGTCACAGTTCTAACAAACATAAGTCCGACTTAAACAACACCCCACTTTACACTGCCTACTCTCAACTGGACCCCGGACATAAAGCTATACCTGTTTTAGCTACACTTTCCTCTTTCTTTAAATAAAGTTAAGCATTAGATTTAGTTCAAGCATAAAGTATTGCTAAAGCATGAAATTCCCTTCAACCAACTGTAAAGGTTAACATATTTGAAAGAAACAAACAACTGTCAGGACTCCTGTCTGTGTTGTTTTTGTTTCAGCGTTTTTCTCCCTTCCACCAGCAGGAGGCGCCTGGTTCTGGTCCGCCTCCTCACACACCTGCTGTTGGTTACCTCATTAGCAGGAGTGCTCTTAAGCTGCTGGTTTGCCACTACCTCAACGCCAGAGTGTTTTGCCAGTTTTTGGTACTCTAGCCAAGCTGAGTTTTTCTCTGAGTAAGACTGAGTTCTTGTCTCCCTGAGTTTTAACTTTATTTTTGTCTTTGCCTCTTGGCAGGGAAGTCATCCTGCAAACTGGACCTTTTCAGACCTCAACTCCCAGGAGGGATCAACTGAGTCTTAAACTGAGCCAGGGATTCAAACAGGAGGTTTGGATCCAGTCTCCCTTTGAGGACGTTGAAATAACTCTCTGAGCAAGGGAATCATCTTCACCATGACCCATTCAAGTACAGCAGGAAATCTGAATGGCAATCACAGCGTCTCCGTTCCTCTACACCGTCCGAGTTCTGGGTAAACCCTGTTCCGCCCTCCACCGAGTCAGACAAACACTGAAAACCAACACACAGATTGGAGTCAAGGATCCTTCACTTCTCTGGAAAAACGTGAATCAACAACCAGATCATCTGTTTCAAATCAAATTTCCCACTGCGCCAGAACTAATAGTCTGTCTTCCCCTCATCTTCCAGTTCCAGTCGGGCAGAGTTCAGAGAAACTCTGCACCAAGCTTAACTTCTTCAATAAAACCCGTCAAACTTTTCTCATCCGTGTCTCTCTGTTTGGTTTCACTGCATGTGGGTCCGAGCCTTAGATAAAATCATAACAACATTTAATTTCTTTAAAATAATTTCCTGTCTGTTTCTGTCTCCTTGAACCCCAGTCGGCCGTGTGAGTGATTGCCTTCGAATCAATAAGTCGATGCCATCAACTGGTTTTGCCTCAGATCGAAAACTTTTAATCAATTTGACTTTATGATCTGGTTGAATTGTAAAGTGCCTCGAGATGATGTGTTGTGAATTGGTGCTATAGAAATAAACTGAATTTAATTTAATTTTTTTTGTGCAAATCAGAATATAAAAAAACTATCTTGATTAATTGTTTCAGAGTATGCTACCACTAAATAGAACATCAAAAGATTGAAATCTGTTTTTCTATTCCAGCTGGAACGGAGTGGCGCAGTGGGTAGCACTGCTTCCTTCACAGCAAGAAGGTTCCGGGATTGATTCCCGGCCAGGGGCCTTTCTGCACCCGGAGTTTGCATGTTCTCCCTATGCATGTGTGGGTTCTCTCCAGGTACTCTGGCTTCTTCCTACAGTCCAAAAGCATGACTTGGCTTTTCTAAATTCTCTTTAAGAGAATTTGTGAGTGTGTGCCGGACTGGTTGTTTGTCCTGTTTGTCTCTGTGTTGCCCTGCGATGGACTTGCGACCTGTCCAGGGTGGGCCCTGCCTCTCGCCCGTAGGTACCAGTACGCCTCGCGACCCCTCTTGGGATAAGCGTGACAGAAAATTGATGGATAGATGGTTTATATAAAACATGTCTATGTTCATATTAGAATGGCCAAGTCAAAGCCCACTCCCCCAAAAATATCTACAGATTTTACATAGTTATTTGTACAACAAAAACACATTAAAGCCCCATAAAACACTTTGATATTAGATTCAGTTGGAAGGCAATTCAAAGGGCTGTACAAGAACAAAAGACTCACTCTAGGAAAATAAAGGTGGCATAAATGTTGATTAAATTAATTGCTAAAATGAAATAATGATTATAATGCAATTTATGATAAATGTAATAATATGAAAAGGACAGGAAAGGATAGCTGGACTGGAAACTTGATGTTACGACAGAATATCAATTGTAAACAACTCATGCTATGTTCACACCGGACGTGATTTCAGCAGCAAAAAAGCATCTGCTGCATTTTTTATGTTTGTCAACATTAAAAATCAGACGCGCCTCAAGAGCATTTTGATGCTCCTGAAATGTGTTCAGTAAAGTGCGTCCAGATGCGCCTGATGCTTCTGCTGCTCCTGTGATCAATAGCAGAGAATGACTTTGCTATATTTGCTGTAATCAGTGGGTAAAAAATAGTTTTAATATATTTTTAAGTGAGAAAATCCAGCTGAAAACATCATCTGTGCAGTTAGTTTATCCAGATTACCATCCTGCCTTCAAATATTATTTCTCTGTGGGGGCCGCTCAGACTGGGAATCCCCAGCAGCAGCTGCCTCAGGCCCGGTCGCCTCATGGGGTTTTCCCCTACTGTTGGCGGCAGCTAAAAGTAGATGTTATGCTGCGTTCACACGGGGGGCAGCTGGAAGCGACAGAAGCAGCGAGTTTACATGCAAAGTCAATGGTTGGCGTCAAAGGTAGCAGCAAAAAAGTCAGCTGGCGTTCGAGCAGCACAAGGCGCCATACGGCGTCTGAGCAGCTGAAGCAGCTGGCCAGCGTGAGGCGTTTTGGCATCTGACGCGCGTGTGGCCCAGCGCCACAAGCGCACTGCTGCTCGAGATGGAAAAATTAAATTTTTGCTGCTTTCACGACGCCCGGCGTCAACCAATCGAAGCTGATCTGGGAGCTGGCTGGGAGAGAGACACAGCGCTATTATTGACACGACTGCTCTGATTACTCTCTCTTAAGCAGTTTATTAAAGCATAATTAACTTAAAATATATATACATCTGCAGACAGAATATGTTAGAGCTTTTATTATTCTGGTGCCTGCAGATGGGATTATTTAGATGAAAAACACCTACCAGCCACGCAGCGGTAAACCCGCGAGGAGCGACCGGCCAAAGAAGGCTGCTGATGAATGGATTCCTTCTGTCGGTTACGCCCGGTATGTGTGTGAGGTCTGAGCGGCTCCAACAGAAATAACATTGGGAGAGCAGGATTGTAATCTGGATGAACTGACTCCACTGATGAAGAGTTTTCAAGGTGTATTTTCTCACTAAAACATATTAAAACTACTTTATTCCCACTGATCACAGCAAATATATGGCTGCAAGGCAGAGAAAGGATAGTGAAGCTCTAAGCCTTGAGCTCAGACCCACTTTTTGATGACCGCGCCGCGGAGGCAGCAAAGCTGCTTCAGGCGTCGTCAGAATTCACTGGTACAAGCAGCAAAAATGAAGCAGCAGGCGCGATTTTGCTGCTTTTGCTGCTGGTGTGTGAACGCAGCATAAGTGTTTTTCAGGTATGTGGATCAAACTGCAGGCACCACGATAATAAAAGCGAACATATTTTGCCGTAAGGTTTGTCACTTTAAGTTCATTTAGGCATTGATAAACTGTTACAGGTTATCATAGTGCTTTGCATCTGTCTCCCTACCAGCTCACAGATCATCTTCTCTGATTGATGTGGTGCGTCAAGCAGCAAAATTTCTATTTTTCCAGCTCCAGCATCTGCTGCTTGTGAAGCACGTCACGCCCCTCAGATGCTCTAAAAGCTGCAGGAGCTTTTAATGCGACTTGATGCGCATCAAACTATAGACTTTGCATTTAAAGCTGCTGCTTCTGATGTCCAAAGCACATCTGTGTGAACGTAGCATTAGGTTTTCAGCACTTCAAAAGTTTACCTTACATATTTTCCAGGTAAAGCATAAAAACTAAAAGCTGCGTTTCAATGTTTTGTCCTGGTGGAGGTATCTTCCTGTTAAAGGGAGTTTTTCCTCTCCACTGTCGCTACTACAGCATGCTTAGTGTGAGAGATTGTATTTGAGTCAATGCAATCAACTGGTTTTCCTTAGATAGAAAACTTTTGTACCAATTTGACTGGATGATCTGGTTGAACTGTAAAGTGCCTTGAGATGAGTTTTGTTGTGAATTTGGCGCTATATAAATAAACTGAATTGAATTGAATTGAATTGGTTCCGACTACGTGAAGTAGATTTAAGTCAGAATACCTAAGACGTCTTGGAAGATGATACACTGGCAACAAATATGCATTGTATCATCGTGGTAAAGTATAAAGTATATATTCCTCTGAGAGACGTGAAGCCAGTGTAGCAATTTTAGAATTGGAATGATGTACTTCACTTTCATAGTTATAGTGAAGATGTGCACAGCAACATTCGTGATCAACGGTAGTTCTCTGAATAATTTTTTTTGTCAGAACTGTACATTGTGGCAGTAATAAATCCTACTAAAGATGAACGCATTCTTTCATTTTCAAGGTCCTACTGTGACATTAGTCCTTTAGTCCTGGAGATGTTCTTTAAGTTATACTTAGACAACTTTTATTATCATTTTGTAAACACTCTGTGTAAAAAAAACACATTTTCGTTTTGTACAACTTTTAGAACATTTCCTTTCCATAAAGTTCAGCAGTGATCAAATGTAAACAGTGTGGGAGAAAAGACATGGTGCAAAAAAAGTGCATTGATATGGAAGTTCAGAACGTTGATATAAATGGTGAAAATATGCAATATGTTTGGTTTGGTGTTATTGGTGTTTCTTTTCCTGATGGTTCAGGTTTCAGTAACCTGATTCTGCCAAATGGATTTGCTCCGCATATCCATCTGGAAACCTTCCGTAGGAGTAATTTTGGGAAGGGGCGAAAATACTGGTTGACTAATTGGCCTATATTTGGTGATGGGCGGGCCAAATAAGCCAATCAGATCAACAAAGCATATGATGTACTAACAGGCGGCGGGCGAAGAGGAGCCAATTGATAGATCAAACTCTAGCCAAAACCAGTCAGGAGAAGAGCAAAAAACATCTTTTCCTCTGAGAAAAGCCCTCCAGAGCAGTGTTTTGCTCTTCTTTCAGTGAAGAAATACTCTGTAATTCGATAAAACTTGCTCGATATACGCGCTAACGCTAGTTTCATCGGCTGAAGCCACTCATGTTCTTTAGACTGCTTTAGCGCTTCTCTTTCGTCACACCTCAACCCGCCTCAAAGCCAGCGCTGATTGGGCGTTCGTTTGGTGAGCGGCTCCAAATTTTCTTCAGCGGAGAGTCTCCAGACTGATTAGCGAGTGAAACCTTGAAGCTCGTTGAGATCAGGATAATGGTCTCCCACGAGGCTAAAGTTTCAGTCCATTACTACCTTGATTTCGAGCCTTATTGGTGGTTTTTAGTTGTATTAACTGAAGCTGTGTGCTAACTTTTAAACAGTCTTCCTTCAGTTTAAAAATGATTGCTTCAGTTTGTTTTGATTAAGTTGAAGAAACTTTTAAAACATCCATGATTTGATTTCATCTGCATATTATTCAGCACTTTAACGGGTTCACAGTCACATGGTGACATTGTAAAGTATAGCTGTGTGTAATCTGCATTTACGGTCACTGATATTGTCGGTTAATATAATATGATTTAGGGTAGAAGATTGTGGTAAAGTTTTCGGTTGATATGTTTTGGTTATTTAAAAAATAAAGCTTGGACAATGGGGTAAACACAAAAATCAAAACAAAAGAAGGTCTATGAAAACAATAAAAAACTAAACTGCAACTAAAAAAAGAAGATTTATAGTAAAAGCATCGTAATATACAATATACTTGCTTAAATAAAAACACCAGAAGCAAGATCTTATTCTTAATTCCTGTAATTCTCTGCTAATACATCAAACAGGAAAAGAAATGTAATTTGCATTAGTTCCTTTTATCTTCATATCATACTACTAAAAAACACAAGAGCTTTTCATCTATGCAATCTCCCCCTCCAAACACATTATCTATTCAACAAATCCATTAAACTTAATGTTGAGACATGTTTTATTAGTAATTACATTCTGGAGTATTGATCTAAGGCCATGACATTGTACTGTATTTAATGGGCTAATGCATTAAAGTCTGAGAAGCCGCTGTAAACACACAATGCTCATTTTTGCAATTGACATGATCGACATCACCAAGGTTACACATCTTCCACTACTCAAGCAGATACCCTAAATAAAACACTCTTTAGTCCATACAATTAATGTTCTTCCACAGATAAATGAGGGAATTATTCTCCTTTGCATCCTCTGCTCTCTTGTGGATGTGTACCTGATGAGCAGGTTGTAAAAACGTACATGTGTACGGTGGGGTGGGGTGTAAAAAATATTTAGTAAGGCTAGGGGCACAAGGTTACCATTGAAAAACAAGAGAGATAGGGTAGCTGAGTGGCCCGTGGAGAGGAGCCATGCTACCTGATCAATACAAATCCAAGATCTAAATTATTTAGCCTGGTCTTCAGCAGCCTACACCCACACCCCTTTGCACTTCTCACTTGTCTGCGTAACGCATCAGACAGATGAGCCAATCAGATGAGATGAGATCAGATCTAATCACCTGTGGGGGTGCTTTACACTCACACACAGACACACATTTGGAGGGAGGCCTTTGATGGTAGCCGTTAACATTCTCGTCCATACTTCACTTTTTGAGCGCTCTTCGCTTTGGCTGAAGGGAATGAGAAGCCATGAGGGAGGAATCGGGGTGAAATCTACTACCAACAGTCTCATTCAGAGAGAATTAAGGTTCAGTTTTATAGAAAGCAGGTTTGTTCAAACAGTTTACTCTTTTGTTGTAAACAACAAAAATGTCAGGTTGTACTTCAAGCTGCATCTCTGGATACAAAACAACTACACACATAAACACATGCAGAAAAATAGATTTCAGTTCTAAGAACAAAACTTATACATTGAAAAAAATCTAGAAATAAGATTTCTTAAATTAAGTCTTTTTACTTTAGCTTGAGGTACACTGCAAAAATGATCTAAACATGAGTAAAAAGCTCCTAAATTGAGTGTGTTTTCCCTTCATTTGAGCAGGAAAATAAGATAATCTGCCAATGGAATGAGCATTTCTAAGTATAAAATTAGATATTATGCACTTGAAATAAGAGACTGCACTTGCTTTTTCTTATTTTAAATGTCAATTGGCTTATTCCATTGGCAAAGTGTATCACTTAACTGCTTAATTCAAGAGAAAATGCTCTTATTTTAAGAAAAATCTACTTACTTAGATTGCAATTTTTGCTGTGTAAACAACATTAATTTGATGATTTTGTTTTTTTTTATTATTTTAAATGTAAATTGTCTTGTTCTATTGGTAAAGTGTCTCACTTACCTCCTCAATTCAAGAAACAAAGATGACTTATTAAGATTAACATTTTTGCAGTGTATTAATTTGATTGACTGATAGATGTTTTGATATTTCTGTTATCCTGTGTGTTTGTGATTCAATATTTAATAAAATAACATGAAAAAGAACTGACTTATTTCTTATTTTTACATTTGGTTAATGCTGCTGTATCACAAAGGGCAATCGCTGCTAGCTGTTCTAAATACTAACAAATGCATAATCATCTAGTTTTAGGAAGTGAGAAAAAGGGAAACATGCAGGTCAGAAATGTTAAAAGCCAAAAAGCAGAAAAGCAAGATTAGACTTCATTCCTGCATACGGGTGAATTTGCACAGCTGCAAGAGGTCTAACGCAAAGTTCCTCAAAATCCTCATTACCCTGTATGTATAACATTCATACCCACATACAGACTCTTGTACTTTATACCAGAACACACCAGAGAGCTCACCGCTTGGCCTAAAGCCAGCATATAATATTGATGAAGGAATGCGGTATGCCTCATTATAGACACACACAACCGTGCTACTACTCAACTATTGATGGGCCTGGGGCTTTCTACACTTCTCTAGATCCAACATGAGTAACATTAGGGAACAAAGTACCAGCACACTACACAAGGCAACAAAATACACGTTCTCCAGCACAAATGGTGGCTTTTCTGTTAAAACAGATAAGAAAAATAAAAACAACATATGTGATGTAAAAATAAAAGGAAAATATTTCAACTGTTGAGCTCAGAGAAAAATCGCTTGAAGCTTATAGAAGTTTAGAGAATTCATCTCACTGGCCACTATTTTTAATGTGTTTGGTTAATATATTTTAGACATCGCTCTCCCCTGTGTTGTTCTGATCACCTGGTAATCAAGAACAATGAAACTGCATTAAGCTTCCTGTTTATTGTCAATGCATCCTCAACATCAGAGAAACAAAGTACAGGAAGAAGACAGTAAAAAATCGAAGTACAAATACTTCGTTACTGTACTCAAGTAGATTTTTCTGATATTTTTACTTTACTTTACTACTTATTTTTTATGGCGACTTTTTACTTCTACTCCTTACATTTTTTACACAAATATCTGTACTTTCTACTCCTTACATTTTAAAAAATTGGCTCGTTACTTTAGTTTTGAATCATTTCAATGGAGTTACCGTTATTATTTTTTCCGTCATCAATACCAAATTCAATCTAATTGGGCGGGAATCTAGGTTGCATTTGATGCACCACTACAAGATGAATCGACAGATTCGGCGGTATTCATTCACGGCAAATCATTTGCAGCTTGGTGGCGCGGCGTTAGCATAGTAGCATGGACTGACGAGATGATTGAAAATTAACACAACGGAGATCTAGTCCTATTGGCAGACATCCATTTAAAATGTAGGCAACGGCATGAAAAAAGTGGTTTCTACTTTTTACTTTTTATACTTTTAAGTAAATTTACAAGCCTGTACTTTGTTACTTTTTTTTACTTGAGTAAAGAAGTTTAATCAGTACTTCCACTTTTACCAGAGTATTTTTTAACACAAGTATCTGTACTTTTACTCAAGTACGGAAAGTGAGTACTTTTGCCATCTCTGGCATCTTTACAAGACAGTTTTATTGAGAAAACAAGCTGTTTGTTATAATAATACTTAAATAATCTCACATTGGAGAAATTTACATCTCTAGCCTAGACCATCCTGATCTCGCTGAGCTTTCAAGATTTCACTCGCTATCAGTCTGGAGACTCTCCGTTGAAGAAAAGTTGGAGCCGCTCACCAAACTTAACGCCCAATCAGCGTGCTGGCTTTGAGGCGGGTTGAGGTGTGGCGCAACCAGAAACGCGTGACAGTTCAGCCTAAAGAACATGGCGGCTTCAGCCCGATGAAACTAGCGTTAGCATGGCTATCGAGCAAGTTTTATCGGAATTACAGGAGAGTATTTCTTCACTGAAAGAAGAGCAAAACACTGCTCTGGAGGCTTTTCTCAGAGGAAAAGATGTTTTTCTCTTCTCCCGACTGGTTTCGGCAAGAGTTTGATCTATCAATTGGCTCCTCTTCGTCATCGCTCTGTTAGTACATCATATGCTTCATTGATCTGATTGGTTTTATTTGGCCCGTCTATCACCAACATAGGCCAAATCAGCTAACCAGTATTTTCACCCCTTCCCAAAATTACTTCAACGTAAAGGTTTCCAGATGGATATGCTGAGCAAATCCAGCTGGCGGAGTCAGGTTAATTTATCTCTACATTTAACCCATCCCTTTGGGGAGCAGTGGGATGCCATTCTGGGGCCCCAAGGAGCAATCGGGGTTTAGGGTCTTGCTCACGGACCCAGGGTGGCAGTCTGTGGGAGTGGATTTCAAATTCACAACCTTAGGATTTCATGCTCTATGCCCTAACCACTAGGCCGCAACTCCCCCAGATCACAAACAGTTGGTTTGTGCCACATCCTCTCGAAAATGAACCTTCTGTAACAAACTAATGCCATTGGCTCACTGTATCCTCTTTCAGTAATCAAGAAGAAAAGTGGAGCCCAACGGTATCATAAAAAAAGCAATGGGTATACCTTCTTAAGATGTATCAAAAAAGGACCTGTTCTTTGCTTGGCAATGCCTGCGGCATGAGCTCAATTTTACAAAATAATAGTTTAAGACGGGACAGAGCTGGACATAATGTTTCAGAGCTACAAGAAAGACTTGATCGATGTCGCTGAGACCTTCAGTTAAAGAGCCTTTATGTTTGGCAGGGTATCAAAAGCTGTAGTTTTTCTTTGACAAATAAGGCTCACACCAGTCTCCAATGCACCATTATTTCATACTATATAACTTGTGAAAGTGAAATATGGTCAGAAAAGAAACATGAGAGATGAGATGGTGTGACCGTTTCCTATTGTCAAAGACTGTGGTGCCAGTCAGGTTTCTCTTCTGACATATAAGATTTTTATTTGTTGTAATGTTTTACTTTGCAATACATAAACCCCAAAAACAATGTAAACACAATAGTATTTAACACCCTAAAAAAAACGCAAATGAAGTTTCTTTTAAAAGACTTCAATACACAATAAAGCAACTTGCAATTAAACAATTTCAGAATCACATTTCTTTAACTTAAATAATTAATGTCCCTTGCATTCAGTTCAGTTCAAACAAAAAAAGAACTAACAAATAAATCAAATCCAGGTATTAATACTGATCAGTCCCTTCCAGCCAGCTTGAGCCAAACGAGGACGACAAACTCCAGTCTGTGTTTCTCCACCAATCGTCAGGAAAGGAACCCAAACAAACTGCAGTGTCCAAGTTGTACTCAACGGCACACACATTTTTAGCCCAAAGCAAAAAAAGACTTCAGAAGCAAAGAGGCAACACCACAGCTCCACCTGGATGCATGAAAAGGACGTTTCTGCTTAAAACCAAAGGAGCCATCAGCTGTTTCTCTTCACTGGTGTGTACATCCCAACTGTCAGAGGGGCGTTCTCACCGGCAACAATTGAGCTCACTCCCATGTTGATTGACTACCCCAACCTTAAAAACACAATCTTTTCAATATGGTCTCTCAATATGGCGGACAATAATGGTCTCCGCATTATCGTCCGCCATGGTTGTTGTTTTTTCTTGACGCTTCTACGTAGCAAGACACAGAATAGTGACCTTTTTGGGGTATTTAAGTCGTTCAGGTTCGGAGATGAAGGCGACCTGGCTGTTCAAACACAGGTCGCATTTGAAAGGATCAGATTCGTATCAGATTCAGGACCGCTTAGCCAAGTGGCCTGGGTCACATTGGAAAAAGTCAGATCTGTGCTGTTCAGACTGTCATGAAAAGATCAGATACAGTTCGCATATGGGAAAAAAAAAATTGGATTTGGGTCCCTTCAGGCTGCTGTGTGAACATAGCCTTTGAAAGTGGAGCACATCATCCCATTCTTGAAGTTATAACATGGATCCCCATATCTCAGAGAACAGACTTAAAAATAGATCTTCTGGCTTACATCTACTATACTTACCTAGAACCAGAACAAGCACAGAGAAGTAGCCTTTAAATCTTATGCTCCACTGATCTGGAATAAACTCCCAGAAAGCTGTCAATGTGCTTAGATCCTATAATGCTTTAAATAACGAGTGAAAACGTAATTGTTTACGATGGCCTTTGTCACGGCAATGTACTTTTCTTTTCGTGTACAGCACTTAACTTCTGCCAACAAGTGAAGTGTTAATCTGCCGTAGATTTTTTAACCTTTCACTGTCCTACTCCACTGTCCGACCCTGTCCAAATCACCCACCAGTGCCCCTTTGACAAAGACACCATATATTTCAAGCTGTAATGACTACAGGGAGTTGCATTGACACCATTGGTCTTTAAATGCTTTGAACATCTACTCAGGGCTCCCATCACTCCTCCCCAAAAGTTTTGACACTCAATGGTTTGCCTACAGCAGAGGGGTGCACTGTCGGTGCACGAGTGCCAATGCCATGCAGCCTTTGCATGCATCCTTGCTCCAACACACATAAATGAAATAAAATTTTGGTTAGGTTTAGCAGAGGCTTGGACATTATCCATTCATTTGTTTCAGGTGTATTGAAGAATGGATGGATGAAAAAGCTGCAGGACAGTTGCACTCAAGGAGCGATGATGCTTACCCCTGGCCTACAGGGATAATTAATCCACTGAGATATTAGCTTGCACAGCCATCCATGCTGCACAGCGCCAGCTGAAGCAATAGGAAAGTGATATACAACTGCTTCTTGTGGACTAAAGCTCAGTATTCAACATCACCATCTCCCACAGAACGGTGAACAACCTGAGGGACATTTGACTTTGACACTCCTGCATCTGTATCCATAGGTTCCTCTGGGGTTGCAGCAAGGGAACCAGACTAAGTGAGCATATATCTGTGGCCCTAAGCTTCAGCACCAACTCTCCTTTAGGTCCGTTGACATTGAACACAAAACCTCTTGAAGCAGAATTGTCTTCTTGAAGACGTCTACTTCAAGCTCTTCAGAGCTGCTCTCCAGCGAAAACTGCTTGCACGGCAGACAATTTTGCACAGCTGGTGAAAGGCTCTTAGATCATGGAATCTGCTGGTTGTTGGTTCACATCATGGAGGACATGGATTTACAAAGCGAATGCCAGCGTTTCTTTCTACTTTAGAAAGCCAAACAAAGCTGCTGCCATTTCTAGGTTCACCAGATTCCCAGGGACTGAACCAGTACGGAGAATACCAACACGTTCTTCACCGGCTAGATTTGGATGACGGTCGCTTTCAGTAATACTTCCACCAGTTCTGTGACCCATTTAGGCGCCTGCTGTCCCACACTGGGGGATGAATACCCCAAACAACAAAGGGTTTGGTGAGATGAAATTCTGGAGCTCAGACAGGAGCAGTTGGAAATTTGTGTGACAACGCCCATAGAGAAAAAAACAGAACTGGGACCAGGCTACCAGCAATGGCACCCTCTGGAACTAAGGAACCACAGTGGGAGATTGGAAGATCCTTTTTGGGAATCAACGCAATAGAGTGTTGAGATAAAGCATAGCGGTAAAGAAGACAGGACACAAAAGATGGGACAGAGATTACGGCTGCCTGGGAGTAAGACAGTGGTAACTGGCGGAAGATGAAACGAGTACAGTGTAGGATCAGTAAAGCTTGCCCAGGCAGACACCGGCCGAGCTGGAGAGAGAAGGCATCCATCTGCTCTGGAGGTAGGACAACAAAACAGTCCTTCTAGGGCTACATTTTCTTACCTTTTTAAAAGCCACCTTAAATCCTCTTATGAGCATTCCTGCCTTATTCCCTTGTCAACATTATTTTCTCCTCCTTCCATTTTTGATTAAAACAAAAAAAAAGCTTGCCTTCACTGTGCTCCTTCATTGTCGTTCACAGCCACAGAAGTTCCGATTTTTCAGGCGAGGTGTGGACCAAATGTGACAAAAATCGTGCCTTTTGTCTCCCTAAATTTCCCACCTTCGCCTCGCTTAGCTTCACTTCACCTTGCTTCTCTTCATATCTAATATATCTGATATAGAGATCAAGTGCTGCATCTAACAATATGGTGCTCTGGGCTACTTGCTACCTCCAAGGCAAAAATGTGATTATCGGTAATAGAAAAAAGACAAATAACAACTCATTCCACAAATTATAATCATTGTCCAGAAAGGCCACCTCACTTCCACATTGGTGATAACCTGACATCCAAAACAGATGAAATTTTTATTTTTGTCTTGGTTTTACCTTATGCCCCTCAGTAGTTGAGGATAATCAGTTCGTTAAAAGACAATCACTCTGATCACAAACAAATGGTTTGAATTGTGACAAAGGAGGTTCAAATATTTACCAGTTTTAAAAATGTAACTTTTAAAATGTTCTTTACCAAGAAATTGGTAGTAACCTATTATGTAATTTGTAGATCTTCTGAATTCACAAACCAGAAAGTGATTACTCAAAATCTCTTATTATATCTATGTTTGATTGTGTAGAATAAAAAAAAAAAACACATTTGTAAGAGAAACAAAAACAGAGAGGTTCTTTTTTTTTTACCCAAAAAAATCAGAGAATGGCTGTTTTATTTCCTAAAGCAAGGAGGTTTTCCTGGCAACAATCTAGATATAGATAAATATCCATCTGACCCATATCCTACTGGCAGACGCACGTGCCTCAGAGATGACCAGGAAATAGAGTCCAGACCATAGGGTAGCTATATCCATCTGTTTCCATTGCCATGCCAGTGTTGGGTTGTCACTTCCGTATAAACTTTTCTTGATGGTTCAAAATGCCAATCACACAGCTGGGACTGTGAAGGACATACCAAGAAATATGCAGATTTAAAGAGTTTATTAGGGTTGCATGTATTAGTACTCTTTCAGACAGAAGAATGTGTGGGAAGTGTGTCTCTGCACATGCATGTGTCATGCGGTGTTCCAGTCAGGTTTTACAAGAATCATTCCATTGCGTAACCTCCTGGAACCATCCTGGCCTGCTGGCACTGCCATCTGCTGCTGTGAAACTCTCACAGATGACCTATCAGATACTTTGCTTCAACAGATCTGCGAAATTACAGCTTGTCTCCAGTTGAATCAAGTAATTTTTTTCATTTTAGGTACAAGTTAATTTGGCGTCCTACCAAAAGCCTTAAGAATATAGCCGCAAAGAGACATTTCAGTGACAGACATCCTGTTCCTCACACATAATCTGCCTCAAATAACACTTCTTTGTGCTGAGCTCATACAAGCTATACTGAGTGTGCAAGTGCAGGTGTCCAAGTTATTCTCCACAGACAGAATCCTTTGTATATATTCCCAAATTTGTTATGAATAAAAAAAAATGTTCTCTGCTCCACAAGGAATCTATCTTCCTTTTTTAATGAGCTTTTAAGGCAATGCCACAATTTTCATCTGCAAGTAATTTTGAAACCCCTTTGTTGTCCATATAACATACCTTTTTCAGGTATTTCTTGTGCCAAACAACTGATATTTGGATTGGAAGAAATTTCAACAACTTGGAAAAAAGGATGTCAGCTAGTCAACAAAATGCATAATGACAGAACAAACTTGAGAGAAGTGTTCCTCATCAAGTACATTAGAAAGTATAAACATTTAACTTTAGGCAGACATTAGCAACTTACAGTATAGTCATTCTAAACGTTTTGTGGCCTCTAGATCAAGCAAAAGACGACCATTGGGTGTCATGCAAAAAGTGTTCGTACAAACATATCTGTTCCTAAAATGTTCGTACAATTGATTTAAGACAGAAATATCGGTTCACCACACTTCTAGCTAGCAAGCCCGAGGCTTTTGATGAAATAATTAGTTGTTATTTGATCAATCAGAAAGAACAGTCAGACAAACCTGTGTAGGATCAAGCTACTTTTGAAATTAGATCTGGAATAATAAAATGGATAGAAAGTTCAGCAACACGTTACAGAATATGCATTCAGTTTACTCCATGGCAGTGCCTAGGCTTAGTTATTACAGTAAATGTGGAATGTCTGGGTTTTGGTCTGTCTGAATTCATCATATTAGAGAATGTGATGAAGGGATGGCAGATGTGCTCTATAGCTGGAGATGTGCAGTACAGGTGTGCGTGTTTATTAAATGGAGGTTTTGCCGGATTTCTCGTCATTGAACTAATATTATAACCTGATTCGCCAGATGGATTTTCTCCTCAAGATATCCATCTGGAAACCTTCCATTGAAGTAATTTTTGGAAAGGGCCTTAAAATAGTTGGTTAGCCGTGATTGGCCTATGTTGGTGATAGACGACAGGATAAACCAATCAGGATCAACTAAACATATGACGTGTACTAAAAGGACTTACCTAATTTTAAAAACACAACCACAAAGCTGTGGCTACTCTTGCCGAACCAGTCGGGAGAAGTAGCAAAAACATCTTTTCCCTTCTGAGAAAAGCTCTCCAGGAGCAGTGTTTTGCTCTTCTTTTCAGTGAAGAAATACTCTGCAATTCGATAAACTTGCTCGATGAACTGTCGCTACCAAGCAAGGCCACACCCTCAACCCGCCTCAAGGCCAACGCTGATTGGATGTTCGCTTGGTAGTCGCCCAAATTTCTTTAACGAGAGAAAGCCTCCAGACTGATTAGCGCAGTGAAACCTTGAAAGCTCGCTGAGATCAGGATGGTCTCATCGCAGGCTACTCATATTAGGCATTTACATAATATTCTACACCTCTTTCCTCCATCAGTAGTTTTCATTGACTGTTTTTGGATGAAATTACTTTTAATACAATTTTTGATATTCTTTTTATTTTGTTTTTACTTCTGTTATAGTGAAACCACATCATTTACAGCTTTTATGGTTCATTCCCCACTGCTTAGCTTTCAAAGGTCCTTTAATTCTACTGCTCAGCTCTAAGTGAGCAGAACCTCAAACTCTTTGTCTCGAATCCCATCTATGTGAATGAATTCCCCTTATTTGGCATTATTGACCAATTATTAAGGGTTACGAAAATCATTTCCAATCATTTACTGAAGTTAAGACAATTTGTTGAAGCATTCATAAGAGCTCACGGTAGGAGAAAAAGAAAGAGAAACTTAGATCAAGAACACAAAAAATGTTGCTGCATGAGGCCCTTTGTAAGATTAGAATCAAACGATCCATATCTAACTGTTTTAGAAAGAGTTCACTTAGGGGTAGGGTTAGGGTTAACCTCATTTTAGCATAAAAAAGCTGTGAAGTGTTGCATGCAGTAAACAAAATGATTGCATATTGCATTAGACCAGGGAGTTCAAATAGACAAAATTGAAAGAAGAGTTATGTTGTACCAAAGTTTTATCCTATAAAGCTAATAAAAATCGTTGTCCTATATTGTTGTCTTGAAGTTACAGCCTGTTTATATTTGTTAAATGTGTTCAAGACATCCATTTTTATCCTTTAAGGCTCTTATCATTACTTAGTGCCACTTTAAGAAGAAATTAAAATATTGGTACAGTAGCAGTCGAGACAGTTTCCGAATAATGTTATTCATGCAAATGCCAACTTTGTTGTATTTTTCTTTAAACATAGCATTCTAGTTAAGAAGGCCTGACACATTTCAGGTATTAATTTAATTCAGTTAAAAAAACACTTATTACTAATGTACATTACATTTCAAAACTATTCACACTCCTAAAACCTTTTCAGGTGTATTAAACTATGGGGGCAAAACTTTATCTTCCACCCAAAACAACAACCATAAGCTAAAGCAAAAAGCCAATGGCTTTTATCAAAGCTTCTTCATGTCCTTGAAAGGCCTTGCCAAATTCCAGACCTGAGAAAAGAAAGATGGAAAAACTGCTGTCATATTCTGGTTGGACAGCTTGAGCCGTTTTTCGCAAAAGAAAAAAACTCTTTGTGAAAGCATTAGTCCCTTAATGTGCCAAAGTGGAAGATATATACCCCAATGAGACTTGGGTTTAGTAAACTATTAGCTACAAACTTATGCTACGCTCAATACCGGATGGCAGGGAAGAGCAGCAAAAACATCTGCCTGCTATTTTGCTTATTTTTGCTGCTTTTGTAACAGTGTTAGTTCTTGACATTTTGCCAGCTTGAAGCTTTGCTGCTCTGGCTGGCGGTGGCTCCAAAAGTGTGTCTGACGAGGATGTCTCAGGGAATCTATCCCCTTTCTTTTGCCTTGCAGCCAAGTATTTGCTGTGATCAGTGGGAATAAAAGCAGTTTTTTAATATGTTTTCAAGTGAGAAAATCAACCTGAAAAACTTAATCATTGCAGTCAGTTCATCCTGAAACAGATTATCATCCTGCCTTCTAATATTATTTCTTTTTGTTGAGCCGCTCAGACCCCCACACATGTGCTGTCAGTAGGAATGCTGCAGGACGTTTAATTAGCAAATGGACTTACATTTCCTTAGAAGTTCTTTGTATTATACCTGTGTTTTGAACCCTATAAGTATTTAATATATAACCTTTACAGCATACAAGCTTAGGAGTCACTACATGCAAGTTGGAAAAACAAAGCTGTACTATTGGGAAAAGAAGAATGCAGAAAAAACTATGAGCCCATTGAACCTCAAATACCTTGCATCAAACACACATCCTGATGTGGAATGTAACACCATTTATATGTTAATCATACTACAATTAAACACATTTATCCCTTCTTTAAACTTGTAATCAGCCTGTGCCTCATTATATACGTAAACAATCAGCAGAAGGCCATCTCCCACATGACAAGCCATGACTCTGAATGAGTTGCTGAGTAACTACATTTCTCTCTCACCTCTGTATGGCTTAACTAATATGAACCAGAAATGGAGTAATAAGAACCAATCTGTCAGCCATATGTACATCAGCTTGTTTGTTTCTGTCTCTTAGAAAGACTGGATAGACCTATCTATCCCCTTTAGACAGCCTCACAAACCTGTGCCAACTGTGATCTGTGAAATTCTAACTAACTCATATTTACCTAATCAAACAACCACAACTCATGTTGTATTTTCATTTACCACATTGAGCCCCAGAAAACCTTTAGACTAAAATAATTGTATTAGAAATGTCTTCGTCAATTTAAAGATGACAAAAAGTATGATCTCAACTCAACATAAGGTCGATAAAGAGTAATTCACGGAAATTATGTTGGGAGAAATACGTTCCACAGTCAAAAATGGGCAAAGCTTTATATGAACATGGGACAAAAAGAACAACTGAGTAAGACAAGGTAGCGGTACATTTTTTAATGCACATGCAAATGTGTTTCATGAATGAAACAGTAATACTAAAGAAACAATATGATAACTAAAAGCTATCAGTATTCTGTAACTAGCTGGATGATGGTGGCTCAGAGGTTAACCTAAGGCAAGGGTGACTCAGAGGTTTGTTCTCTAACTGGGGTTCAAAGCCCATTGTCCATCTCTGTTGTTGCATCCTTAGGCGAAACACTCCACCCACCTTACCTGCTAAGTTGTTTTGATAGAGCTTATAGTTAAAGGGGCTCAGATTACCCCTGAGCTATCTCTATAGTTATGCTGCTATGCAGCTTAGACTGCTTATAGGACATAGGGGCCCCTTTCTCATCATTCTGCTTCTTTTCTGTCTCTATTCTCCCACTCTGCAGTGATCTCTGCTTTTTCTCATAGTAGCTTCGCCTCATCTGTTCCCTGTTTGTCTGTGACACCATCCTGGAGAGAAATATCAGCTTTTCTTTTACCATCAACACCTCTTTGTTTCTAGATGTTGGAGATTGGTCTGTTTTTTAGTGTAGTCCTGTTTCTCTTCATCCTCTGACATGGGAGCTGGCTCGGAGAGCGCCGTCTCCTGGGCTGTGTGTTTCCTGGATAAAGGCAACCCTTTACAGTTGCCTTTTGTATCTCTGCTTCTGTCTCCTTGAACCCCAGTCGGCCTCGGCAGATGGCAGCTCGGCTATTGAGCCTGGTTCTGCTGGAGATTTATTCCTGTTAAAAGGGAGCTTTTCTTTTCCACTGTCGCTACAAGCATGCTTAGTGTGATTGGTTGCCTTCAAGTCAATATGTTGATGCAATCCACTGGTTTTCCTTGTATAGAAAACGTTGAATCAATTTGACTGTATGGTGAACTGTAAAGTGCCTTGAGATGACATTTGTTGTGAATTGGCGCTATATAAGTAAACTGAATTGAATTGTTGGGGGTCAGAGGACGGTGTTTTTTACAGTGTGGTAGCCTCATTGCTGTCAGTGTGCCACAAGGCCACTGTGGCTACAATGTAGCTTGCCACCATCACTGTGGAAATGTGTGTATGAACCATTGAGGAAAAGTAAATTATTATAGCCCATAAAGAAATCTCTTCATGAGCTTTAGAACAATTCCATGCCTTTGATCCAATGAAGCTAAAGTTAAAACACTTGATCAGGAACCGTTTTATAAAAATGTTTTGGTCATCTAACCGCCACTCCTATACAGGTGTGTATGATTATGTACAGGTGTACAGGTGTGGCAGCATCAGGATTTGTGGGTGTTTGACTGTGGAGGGCCTGGTTTGTGCCACAAAATGGAAGAACTTTAAAGCTAAAGTCAAGGCATTATCTCAAAGTATCAGTCAAAAAGTTATGTAATAGGTCTTAGAGAGGGACAATGACTCTTAATATACAACCAAATGATTTAAAAGGGGATTCAAAACAGCTCTTTGATTGGTTAACACTAAGCTCTGATCTGTATTCCATGGAAACGTGCTGCCAGAGTTGAAACGGTTTGCAAAAGCATAACATAGTCCACAACTTGGTTATACGTGATTCTGACTGAAGACATTAATCCACCAGACTATTGTCATGGGAGACTAAAAGTATGTTTTACAAGGCCGGATAGTTTACAGGATAACTTTATCAAATACTAAGGAAACATATGCACACATTTGAACAAAAATTAATAATGAAACAGTACTTATGTCCATTATTCTGGTATTTATTAAAGAAAGGATTCAATCTTTACTGATCTAAATCCAGGAAGGTTTTAAATATGACTTGCTATCAGACTATTTTATGTTGTGTAGCTATTTAGTTTCCACTTTGAATTTTAGTCTTACAGAAAAAGACATTCTACATTTTGCGTTGTCTCTAATCCACATGCAAATTACACTCAATTTAGTCTAAAAGACGAATGAAAGGGTCTGTGCATTTAGAAAAATGTTTGAAAAACCCTTCCTATTTAAAAACAAAAGCTTTCCATAAATGTTTTAGCTGGAAGTTTGACTCTTCACAGAACTTACTCCACTTTCAAGAAGAGAAATGGACCAAACTTAATAAATGTTAGTGTCTCGGGGCCACTCTGTCATGTTTTATTAAAATAACACACACTCACTGCTTCCGCTGAATTATTTCCTGCTGAGATTAAACAGCCTAAAAAGTAATTTTTTTTTAAAATATTTTATATAAAGTTAATATACTGTGTGTCATTCACAAACATCCAACATTGTCCAGTCTTAACTTGTCGCTTTATGTAATAACTTAACACCAGGTGGACCCACATGACTTTAGTTGTCTACCTTGTAAGTTCATTTTTTTATTAATCTATGAATTGGGACTTTTGGACTTCCTTTTAAGGGAGTATAACCATGTTGAATTATTATTATTTGTTTTACTGAAGTAAATGACAATGACAATAAATCTTTCCAAAAAAGTTGTCTTTCTTGAAAGATTTAGTTTGAGATTGTGTGTTATACATTTGTCAAAAGGGACACAATATTGTGTATTACTTCCATCCATGTCTACGGGTAAGTGACGGGGTGCACCCTGGCAGGTCGCCAGTCCATCACAGAGCCTATTACTTCAATTCTGCTGAAAAAAACTAAGCCTGTCCTCAATGTTTTTAAATACCATTCAATTACTGTAATTCCACTGAATCCACCTGCACCCCTTAAACATACCTGTATCTACTGCTGAGAAACGTGCTGTTCACCTTGGCAATACTGGGCAGCTTTTCTGATGCTTAGCAGACAAATACTATAGGTGCACATTCAGGCAAACAATGTCCTTCTCATTCTGCACACAGATCAAAACAATCATTCATGTGAATCACTGCGATTTTTTTTTCCAAGAGCCAGACTGTTTTTGTGACCTGCAAAAAGCCAAATGTAGGCAGAGTAATGATTTTAAAAAAACAAACAAAAAAAACACACCTTTTAGTCAATCAAGTTTTTCAATAGTCTTTAGTATGGATGGTAAAATAAATGTTAAATTATTTTTAAATGTTCTCAGCAAGGTCATTAGTCTGATGTCTTTTTTAGCTTATGTAAATTCTGTATTTTCTATTTCTATTCTGTTTTTTAAAATTCTACACAAATTTTACACATAAGGCTGCTTAGTGGTACAGTGGGTAGCACTGCTGCCTTGCAGCACGAAAGTTCTGGGTTCCATTCCTGGATCAAGGTCTTTCTGCATGGAGTTTGCATGTTCTCCCTGAGCATGCGTGGGTTCTCTCTGGGTACTCCGGCTTCCTCCCAAAGTCCCAAAACATGGCTGTTAGGTTAATTGTGTTCTCTAAATTAGGTGTGGGTGTGTGCGTGAATGGTTGTTTGTCTGGTTTGTCTCTGTGTTGCACCAGCACCCCTTGCGACCCCACTTTGGAGTAAGCATGTTAGAAAATGGATGGATATTTTACACCAATATCTAAACAGTCATGAACCATTTAACTTAGTCAGAGCATATTGGAGTATTTCTTCTTGAGAAGTACATATTTCTGAATTATAGATTCAACTGAAAATATGATTTAAAAAAAAAAATCTGATTCCAATTTCGTGGTTTGATCTCTGTTTAAGAGATAAAGCAAATGATTGCATTCATATAATAGTATGCTTTGCAGAAGACTATAAAGGGAACATAAATAATTTAAACATCACGCTGTTTTCAGCCTTTCAAAGTCAATTATAAGCATGTATAATGCTATAAAATATTATCTATAATTTTTTGGGGTATGCAATATTAGTTTTTTCTTTATAATTCTCTTTTCCAACCCAGAAGAAAAACGCTTGCCATCACTGCAAAGCCACCTCTCTCCATGGAAGTGCAGCTTAAATTATTTTGTCGACCTAGAGCCATGGCATCATGGTATCACACCATTTTTGCCAAACTTTCGCAGGAAGGTTGTACAAAGTCTTAAATCCCTCCCAGTGGGAAAAAAAATCACCTACGTCATAAGCTAACCAAAGAAAAGTTGCTGTTTTTTCTTAGCTTTTAATTGAAATAACTGTCACGTTGCTGCTCACTAATCGGTAAAGTGGACACTGTGAAGTTCATTGCTCCTGTAGGGGGCAGTAATCAGTGCTTTATATAGATTTGTGCTAGCTGCTTGTTTTTCTAGGACAAGAAGCGTCTGCTGCTCAGAGTGTAGAATTCATGGGGATTACTTAGACATCTATAAATCTACTAAAATATCACATTGATTGTTATTTTGATGAAGAAACGGTATTATAACACTTTGGACTTTGGTTCACACAAAAAAACATGGTACCAAGCAAATAAACTACAAAAAAAGTATGTTCAAAAGTAGAAAAGGAAATGAAAAATACATGACCAAGCAGAAAAAAAGTATACCGCAAACTTTATAAAAATGAGATTGAAAGAAATGTGCAGTGTGCCAATACCAGACAATCTAAAGCATGGAACTTACACTTTCAAACTGTTTTACACATAATATAGTAGTAGGTACGTTGATGTTCACTCAACTCTGATAGTCTGATATTGCTTTAGAAATTATTATAACCCCACACCGCGTCTCATTGAATCCTAGAGGCTCATCAGCAACTAACCAATCAGCGATGTAGATTTGTCCCAAAGGAAAGTGGTCCTCCCAAGTACGGGTGCACTCAAACATTATTGGGATTTGAGGAAGACAGCAGACACGCAAATTTGTAAATAAACATTGCTAAATTTTTTTTTAGAGGAAAACATGCAATTCGGAGACATATTAAACAGACAGAACGCAGTCAACACTATTTCCAAAACAAAAAAAGGAGTCTGAAAAGGTAGAAGATGAGCAGCCCAACACAAAAGTTATACACAAGAGCTACCAATTGTTTAACTGATGAAACAAACATTTCATCAGTTTTTTTTTTTGTCATATTAAAAAATTTTTTATTATTATTTTTAGCTTGGTAAAAGCTTGCATTGCTTAATTAACAATGAACATGTGGTAATAAATTATAATGAAGTCAAAATGCTGGCATTTGAATATGCAGCCTGAATATTTACTGTATATGTAATTTAAAAATGCTTAATTTCCACCCTCCACTCGTTGTGTACTAAACTCGACTGCTTTTTTAACTTTTAAAAGGTGTCAGACACAATTTCACTCACAGCCAACAGGTTTTAGTCTATTTTATTCCTCCTCTCTCTATGAAAAACATGGGCTTTTACGTTGATTTGTTTGTTGCTGACTTGAAATAACTACTTATTTAATGTGGAATAAAAAACACCCCTTGTCTTTGCCTTAATGTTTGCTGATTAGACAAAATGCGTCATTTATTTTTCAGTGTAGCTGTTAAAACTATTTTGAGTTCTCACTAGCTTGCATTTCTGAGTGGGCTGAGCCATCTTATAGTTAGCATCACGTCAGTTAAAAGCCTTTTTAAGTGTTTTATTTTGCTTTGCATTGTTCACAGGGCTGAGTTTATTTGCTCCTTTTCTCAGTAAAAAAAAGGCGTCACCTTGAAATTGTAAAATAGGAGACACCAAGATGCATTCTGAAATCAGCACAGATAAATATGGAACTGCGATCTTTTAGAAGCTTTAAGCTGATTTTTTAATAAGGATGAAGTGTAGTCGTCTTTTTTGGAAAACAATAGTGCACTGGAATTTGAAACATTTGATTGGCTTCTTCTTTTTCTTGGTCTGAAAGTTATAGATGATGGCCGGGTGAGTAAAAGAGCATGAAAGTCTTACCTCAGCTGCATTTGGGCATGAATGGAGAGTGGAATAGGAGTAGATATGGAAAGGCACCAAATAGAACAGAGGGGAGAAAGATTGATTTCTAATTAATGTGATGGTTGCAATAATGAAATAGTAGACGTTCTCTGCCGACAAAAGATCAATGTGGGCCATTTTTTGACATTCAGCCCTAATTAGACCATCACAGCTTGGTAAGCAAGTAGTTATTGCTGTCATTAATTATGACATATCTGTCCTTTTTCATCCGAACATCGTTTCTATCTTGACTTCTACCCTACCAGCCTCTTGTTTTCTTTACTAAAAAGTGAGACTCAAACTATCCCTTTTTAAATGATAATCCACCAATGTGAGACAATTGACTTTTTTTGTCAAAATGTATTTCTCATAGCACAAATGAGTGAACTCTTGCCTGTTAATTAAAAATGTTTATATCATTTTGTGCATGTTTTTTTTTTTATCAAGTCACCTTAAAAGTGAGATTTTACATAATCTTTAATAGAAGTTCATCAAATTAGACAATGATATGAGGTTGTAAATAAGTCATCACCCTAATGTACATCAGATTACATATTCTAGGGGAAAGTGTTTTAAAACAAGCGAGTTTAAGCCAAACCTTCAAGATCAAACTTCCTTGAATGACTGTTCTCTTCGAATCAGCTTTGAATGCAGGGATTTTAAGCTTGGAAAGAAATGAGGCATGCTGGGTGTGCAGTACTCTTTAGGGACATGTAACTTGGGATTGTTTTATAAAACACTTGTTAAAGGATTTTTTATTTCTTGTTCACCTGAAGTTATGGCTGTAGAGTCCAGGTTGCTCCCAGTTTGAAAATCTGCATATTTGAATTATGTCTAAAAAAATTTGTTTAGTTTCAATTTAGTTCAAAATTGAAAGTGAAATCATAATTATTATAGTTTTAAGTGTGGAAAACAGTTTTTTTATATAGCCTTTTTCCATTTACCCTTCTCTAAGCATTAGGCTACTGATCAGCAGTAATTTAATCAGCTCTGACATTGTCAACTTATTCAATCTACATCAGGGGTTGACGTTAAGGATTTTACCACTTGCCCTTTGGGCAAGTGACTTTCACATTTCATTTGCCCAGAAACAATTTTTACTTGCCCAGTATGTTTGATAAATATAGTTCCTAATATTCATTTTTTGTATATATGAATGAAATTGTTTTTTTAAATGTTTTTTTGTAATTCAGTATTTTTTAAGTTTCCAGGTTCCTGGTGTGTATCTGCATGCGTCAGATAATGAACTCAAGCCTATATTACCGTGCGTTAACATGCTTTTTCAATCCTTCCTGCACATTCTTTTCAAACTAAACTTTGCTTTAAACTGTTGTGTGCTTGGAAAAATATAAATTGTAAATGTTAAAAAAATCTAAAAAAACTTGACAGGTTAAAAACTTAAGATTAAATCACAAGACAGAAGTCAATGTCACAAATGAATAACTTTTATTTTAGAGTCACGGTTTGTTTATACAAGATAATACTATTAATATAATGTGACTTTTCTAGAGAATCATTATACATGAGTTTATTTTATTCAGGGTTTCCACAGTCTGACATCATTTCAGAATTCCCTGACTTTTTTAACTGACTCAGGATTAGTTTTCCCCCTGACAAAATAAATGCAGCCGCTTGTCATTTTTGGTAACTACATCAAAATTACCGCTAGGTGGACAAAATCACGCGACATCTGGTGGAAAAATCACCGTGCTTTTTCACTAACGCGAGAATGTGTACAAAACAACAAAAATGGCTTCTGCAACGCTTCTGGGTCGCTTTTCATCGAATGTCTGTGATTTTAAAGGTAATTTTGAGTGATTTTTTTTTTGGGGAATTTTTACTCTCCCAACAATAAAAACTACTTGCCCCAGGAGGTCAGGCGAGGGTGACATGTCCAGACCCTGTAAATAACCACAGCGCTGCAATTCAAACACATGCAAATATTAGCATTGCAATATCAAAATAAAGGTCCAAAATAGAATAATGTAAACATGCCAACATATATATATATATATATAGATATTGCAGCTGTCCATTTGCTCTGCATCTTTGGCTCTAAATTAAATAAAGTTGATACAATACATCTAGCTTACTCCAAATATAGGATTGATTAGTGTTTTCCAGAAATGTTAGATGTTCCAATTGTTGTAGCCAACGCCCGCTATAGTAATCTACACCAGTGTTTAGCAACCTTGTTTGACTTGTGTATTTTGTCTTACCATGAGTCCTCCTCTGTTAAAAGTATGGATGATTTTCCAAAAGTGGAATGTACAATAACTGATTATAAAATTAAAACTATTTGAGCATTTAATTCTAAAAGTTTTTTATGCTATCCATCTCAAATAAAAAAGCAATATGAATATATGTTTGCTGGATGTTAATAACTGCTTTGTTTTTAAATTCAACATATAAATATATGAAAAATATAACCACAGATCATCTGCAGGGGACAGTGATTCGCCAACATGTTCTGAATGCTGGCGTGCCATAAAGAACCACAAAGAATAAAATAAGAACAGTTCACTTTGTGTTTGCCTTCAAGTCGTTTGCCCATAGGAAGGCGTTACTTGGATATAACCTAACTAATGAATATCTTTGGAACAACTCCAAATTACCCAAAACTTATGTGGGTGTTTGCAGAACATGATGTAATAACGTAAAATCAAGGGGCCCAATGTAAAAAAACCGGGTTCCCCTTTAACATCCAGAGAGGGTTTGCATTTCATAAACCTAATGGACAAAAGAAGGATGGACTAAAATCCATCAATATTACCATGCAGAAGCTCTGGAGGTCATGATCCTAAATTCCACTTTGAAAAATATTAGGCACGAGCAAGTGGAAGATGCAGGTTGGAGACGTCGAGAATGAGGTATTTTCAGAGAAATATCCCGTGTGAGGTTGGTGCTTTATGAATAATCAGCCACTGCCAGCAAGCTGCTGTGCTTTCCGGCCAATGAGGGCCTGTATGGTTGTTTGAGGAAGGCTGGTATGAATGGGGGGTGGGGTGGGGGGGGGGCTTGAGCTAATCCCTCTGTGCCAAGGGATACAGGCCCAGCACCCATCCAGTGTCACCATGCCGCCTCCTCTGTAGTGGGTCCACTGGGGCACTACAACTCCCACTGAATGCTATCAGCACAGACGACACACTGCCCCCCCAAGCAGGGATTACGTTTCTTTCAGTGAAGCTGGCATGAGGAGAATACAACAGTAGGAGGAGGAGGTACACTTTCCTCTGGTAGGAGTGGAAGAGGAGAAGTGAACCGACATAGTGCTCAGTGGGAAGTGACCCCCCATGTTAAAAAGCAAAAAAAATGTGTGTCAATGTTGTGTTGAAGGTTCTCAGTCATCCAGGTCATAGTCATTCCAAAAATGTTAAAAAATAACTACAGGACTTTGTTTCTATGTTTGAAGATGTTTTGCTTCCCATCCAGGAAGCTGTTTAATTTCAAAATGTCAAAATAGTGTTGAGTTGAAGGCTTGATGTAGCCCAACAAAACCTTGTTTTGTTTGAAACATGCAAATAGAAATGAAAGAAGGGGTCCAATTCTCGCGGGCCTTTAGGGGACCAGGTTTGATTAACCTGACTGCGCCTAGATGGATTTGGGTTCTACATATTCATCTGAAACCTTCCTCGCTGAAGTAATTTTTGGGAAGGGGCTGGTAAATATTGGTTAGCTGATTGGCCTATGTTGGTGATAGACGGGCAAATAAACCAATCAGATCAACGAAGCATATGACGCACTAACAGAGCGACGACTAAGAGGAGCCAATTGATAGATCAAACTCCAGCCTAAAACCAGTCGGGAGTAAAGGAAAGCCAAAAACACTTTTCTCTTGGAGAAATGCCTCCAGAGCAGTGTTTTTGCTCTTTTTTCAGTGAAGAAATACTCTGTAATTCCATAAAACTTGCTCGATAGCCACGCTAACGTTAGTTTCATCAGCTGAAGCCGCCATGTTCTTGTGGACTTCAACTGTTGCGCTTTTCTCGCTGCTCACACCCTCACCCTCAGCACGCCTGATTGACGTTCGCTTGGTGAACGCTCCAAATTTTCTTAACGGAGAGTCTCCAGACTGATTCGCGAGTGAAACCTTGAAAGCTCGCGAAATCAGGATGGTCTCATGAGGCTAGGTTTTGATGGGCTAGTGGTTTAGCTAAATTAAGTCTTTTCTATTTCTTTAAATCATGAGGACAAGAAAGTAATTTTTTTGTCTACAGTCTTCTACAAAGCTATTTGTTATTTCCTGGCACAACATTTAATAGGTTATAATAAATATGTGTTTAAAAAAGCTTACTAACAACAAAAACCTGATAAACACCAATGAACAAGAAGGTGGGTCCCTGTGGAAAAAAGTTTTAAAGTCCATTTTGTTTTTTGTCAAAAAATATCTAGATTGATCATGAAGAGAACAAATATATATTTAATTTCAGTTGACATTCCTGTTTCTCTCCCTTGATAGTCATTTTCCTATACCAAATCTAATTTATGCAACTTTTTACCAAATAAGGACAGAAACTAATAAATCTAGCATCTGATGAATGCTTTTAGGTTTAAGGAATTTTTTTGCTCTGGGGAATCTTCCGCTGCCTCATATCTTCTGTGTATTCACTGTCTTTATACACATTCATGAATTCATCTGAGGCTTTAACACACCCTTCCTATTTTAACATGTTTATACTAAAGTGTTCAGAGATATTCCACTGGCTTTATATGACTATGTAATACATGAAAAATGTTGGTTGAGCTTCTAATGAAGTATTCCATAGCAGTTGCTGTTTTTCTGAAAATAGCCCTCTAATCTGAACTTGTACTTGTTTTCCAGAGCATGCTTTCAGAGCATTTTTGCATTCATAGCATGCTGTTTACCAGAGCATGTGAGCAGGGTTAACTTGAAAGCTAGGCAGGCATTCTGGGACGTTCATTAATTTTGTATGATATGTTCACTCCAACTACACACTTTTCTATGCCATATTGTTGCCAGAACTAGTAACATCTCTCTTTACAACGTAAGGGTCGATACTCAGAGTCATATCAAGGACTCTCTATATATAGTAGCCTGTCCTTCTGTGCCATTTATTTAAAAAATGTTAACTATAGCTTCAGTACTTACCTGAAAAAGCATGTATTTTATTAATGCTGCTGTGCTGGACAAATGGACAGATGTCAGCACCCAGTTGGAAGAATCAATAGCACTAGCAGATAGGTTGTTTTTCCTGGTATAAAACTAGTATGGAAAGATTAAAATATTATATATAGGTGTAAAATCTATGTTTATGCTCACAATCTTCAAAGCGGTGTAGGGGATAACGCATTACTGTAAAATATTATGTTCAGACAGTAACAAAGTAATGTAATGTTTTACAAAATAAATATTTTGGAGTTATTATTACATTTCCTCATGTAGCTAATGCATTACAGTCATTTTTGAAAAAGCAATCCACAGCTTAAATAGAACGCTTCTTTTATATTAAAAGAAGAAGATGGTTTTAAAACTTGTGCGTTTTCATGTGCTCGTGCACTCGTGAAATGTCATCAGCCTCAGCCCTAGTGCTGGTCTGACACTATAGAGTCTTTCCGCTTCCTGGGAACTAACATCTAACAGGACCTAAAGTGGGAGCTGAACATCAACTCCTTCATCAAGAAAGCTAAGTGGAGGATGTACTTCCTGCAGCAGCTGAAAAAAATTCAATCTGGTACGCTTGTGTCACTACCAAGGACAAGGGCAGACTGCAGCGTGTCATCTAGTCTACAGAGAAGGTGATTGGCTGCAATCCCTCTCTCCAAAATCTGTACACCTCCAGGACTCTGAGGCGGGGAGGGAAGATTGTGGCTGATCCCTCGTACCTGACTCCCGCCAGATGGATTTGCTCCGCATATCCATCTGGAAACCTTCCGTTGAAGTAATTTTTGGGAAGGGGCGAAATATTGGTTAGCTGATTGGCCTATGTTGGTGATAGACGGGCCAAATAAACCAATCAGATCAACGAAGCATGACGCACTAACAGAGCGGCGACGTAAAACACAACCACAAGCCAGGCTACCTTGCTGCTGCAGGTAAAGGCTCGTTAGCTCAGCAAATAAGCAACATGTCGGCAAAGAATATTTGCCGTTTATGTAAAGATAATTTGCGAATAAAAGGCACAATTTCAGGTGCCCGGTCCATATTCCAAAAGAAGGAGCCGCCATGTTCTTTTGACTGAACTGTCGGGCTTCTCGTTGCGTCACACCTCAACCCGCCTCAAACCCAACGCTGATTGGACGCTTGTTTGGTGAAACGGCTCCAAATTTTCTTTAACGGAGTAGCCGAGGAATGATCTGCGAGTGAAACCTTGAAAGCTCGCGAGATCAGGATGGTCTCACGAGGCTAGATCCCTCGCACCCCAGCCACAAACTATTTCAGAGAAGGTGATAGGCTGCAATCTTTCCTCTCTCCAGGGTGTGTATGCCTCCAGGAGTTTGAAGCATGCAGGGAAGATTCTGGCAGATCTCTTGCACACCAGCCACAAACTATTTCAGTCACTTCCCTCTGGCAGGAGGCTGCGATCCAGGACCAAAACCTTATGCAACAAGAACGGCTTCTTTCCATCCATTAGATATATAACTAATTTGTCTGCACAATTAACACCAAGTCAAATTCCTTGTGTGTGCAAGTGCAAACCTACTAGGCAATAAACTTGATTCTGAGTGATTCATCACACTTGCTCAAGGACATCAAACCCTAAAATCTGTAAAGATAGAAGAGTTCCTTGTTTTAAACTTTCTGGATTTCAGCAACCTCATAATTGGTTCAAATCCTGTCTGGGGGAGACACAAAAAAAATTACATCTTCTGAGGCATACAGTGAGCTGATGGATGTCAGCTGCTCTGGATGGATTGGGGGTGGCGGTCAATCTACCTCTGGTCCTTATTTATTTTTGCTAACAGTTAGGTTTAGAGTTAAGTTGTGAATTCTGTTTAGGTTAGTGTTAGGTATGCAATGGTTAGTTTTAGGATTATTGTCTGCGTTAGAGCTAGAAAGGGTTGAAAATGACTGAAAATCAAAGGAAGTCAACGTGAGCAAACAAATGGTCTTTACCAAATGGTATAGTGTTCAACAAATGGTTCAACAAATGGTATAGTCTTGTTTCTCCATATAGAAAGACGACACTATACATAACAAGACAAGAATGTGTGTGTGTGTGTGTGTGCGTTAGAGACTGACATTTTTTCGGGAATCCCACGGGTCACGGGATTCCCGTGGGATTCCCGTGGGATGGGAGTCAGTATTAGTAACGATCACGTGATTGGGACGGTACAGGATTAAACATTAACGGGAGCAGACGGGAGCGGGAGCAAACCAATAGTAACTAAAAAACTAGGATTGATGCCAAAAAAATAAAATAAAATAGAAAGAAAAAACATCCAGTACTGGTGCCACCATTTTGTAGTTTTTTTCCTTGAAGCATACACTATAATGTGAGTCAAAAAAACTACATGACCCAAAAACCAACAGTGCTTCCGCTCTGAGTTTTTCACCCGCGCTCAAAAACAACAATCAGGGACCAACAGTTAGTGGCGAACTCGACTTTTCGAAAAGTTTGAAAAAAGTGAAATCTTATTGAAGACAACAAGAATGGGAGTGGTGCAGGAGCGGGAGTCATTCTGAATGGGAGCGGGATGGGAGTAATTTGACCAGGAGTGGGACGGGACAGGATTTAGATTTCTACTCTGGCCCGGGATCTGGACGGGACACATTTTTTTCTGTGGGAGTGGGACGGGACAGGAGTGAAAATCCACTCCTGTGTCAGTCTCTAGTGTGCGTGTGCTCAAAAGGGATTTTACCCATTTAGAGGCCTAAGCAAACGTATGTCTAATATGAGTTGTGTTTTAAGAACCCTTCATTTGTTTGCCTGTCTGTTGTTGAAAATATCTGAAAAGATATTAGCTGGATATAGAATGACCCTTTAAACAAACCTTTACAAACACATCATTATAAAGGGGACATGAGCTCTTAAAAAACAGACCTTTACAAAATGACTATTTAATATTCTAGAGTCTATCATAGTTTTTCCTTTGTAAGGCCTCTGTCCATGTAGCCCATTTATTTGGGTCAATGAAATAGAAAGGTATGGCTGGTTTTCCACTTCAACCATTAGTTCGACTTTTTTATTTTCTTTAGTCCAACTTTTTTTAATGTTCTTTTTTTTCTGCATTTTTTTAATTTATTAATTTTTTTCCTACTTGCTTTGATTCTGTTTTATTTTCCTATATTTTAATCATGTAAAGCACTTTGCATTGTCTTTGTACTGAATTGTGCTATACAAATAAATTTGCCTTGCCTTGCCTTGCCTTGCCTTCCCTAATGCAATCAGTTTTCTGGGATCATTTTATGAATTTTTCTATATATTTCTTCCCACGCAAAGCAAAAGTAAAATATCTTTGATAGTATGCATATCTCTTTCATCCTCTCACATTTCACTACATTGGACTTTTGTAGTTATTTATCCTTTACTTCGGATATCACCAAATATCCAAAGAAATTATGCTTAATCTGAAAGCATTAGTTTTCTTGATAAATGGTAAGATCTCACTTAATGTTTGAAAAATTAACTAAACACAGTGAATAACATTTTTGCAAATAAGTGTAAAAAGGCATCCATAAGCGCAGTGTGAGCTTTTCTGCAGGATGTAGCTTATATTTCAGATCAAGCAAACCCCCAACAGACAAGCACACACACTCAAACATGCTAAATGTACTTACAGCCACTCATCTGCCCACCCATAAAAGTAAATGAAATCACAACTCACATTTGCTTGTTAAGAGCTTTTCTGTTTTGGCTGGAAGATGGATCTACTGAGGAAACTGAATATAAAAAATGTAGCAGCTTATTGCTGTTCACCCAGATAAGACTGGCAGAGGTGTGGGTCTCTGCCAGT
>JAGKQL010000068.1:5565039-5581240 GCA_018398635.1 Cyprinodon brontotheroides | reverse complement strand
AAAAAAAAAAAAAATACTACTTCTTCTTCTTCCTCAAAAACTTCTTTTTTACAGACTTAAAAACTTCTAAAGACGAGGGAAAAAATATTGATACATTAAAATATCCCAATATCTTCATATGCTGATATATTGCCATTTAAAAACACCATATCAATCTCTTTTACTAATGAAATATTGCTATATGTCATCGTTATGCTACGAAATCCCCCGAAAATTCACGAAATTTTGCCATATTTTTATATGTTGATATATTGACGAGGTATCGATCTATTTTACTAACAAAATCTCACAAATATTTGCAAAATATCCACGAGAGTTTGTAACAGAAATCCATGAAATTTTCACGAGATTTTGAAAGTAAAATAGATCGATACCGTGTTTTTAAAAATCTATTTGATATCAACATATGAAAAAATATATTTGAGTATATTTATTTTTCAAAGTGTCAGAAATGGATAACAAAACTGCTATTTTCCAATGACTACTTATTTTTGTCCAGCTTTAACATCGGTATCGATATCGGTTATCAGCTACATGAGTTTTAAAATATCGGCATATCGGATATCGGCCAAAATCCCAATATCGTGCATCCCTACTTTCTATCTGTATGTACAATTATTTGGCAATTAATGTTAAAGCAGGATTGCAAAAACAGGAATCAGTTTAACACCACGGGTGGCTTTTCTGGCCACCTACTGTACAACACAAGGAACAGTAATCCCACCAAAGTATCATGCATGGCTAAAATAACATCTGAGGTAATGAATAAAAACTGGGTGGTTTGAAGTTCATGTTTATACTTTTGAATTATTAGGAACAGCTGAAGTGGAAGTTGCCTAATGTTTCCTATGAAACAAACAGCTAAGTCCTGCTTGTTCAAAGAAAGATGGGTGCATTGTTTATTTGAGCCTGTATTGACTCTTGAGGGTGAATGGCTCATTCATTGCTGTTACAATGCAACTAATAACCCTTCCTTCCAAAGCAAATTAAAAAGCCTGCATGATATGCAAATGCAAAAGCTGAGTGTTTAATACTAACACACTGTCTTGATGGTTTTAGACACTGTACTTAAAAAAGTACAGCTAAATGGACTCTGAATGCAAATAGCCACAGTCAATATAAAGAAAAATTAAATTTAAAATGAAAATATGAAAGTAAAATCCTCCACAGTGACAGAAAAAGAAGTGCCCAGAAGTGTTTTGGCAACTCCTGTCATGATCTGGCCTGTTTGCTCTCCCTTAATTATTCATTCCTTTCACCTGTCGTTTTCTTTCCCTGCCTCAATTATAATTTATTCCTCTCACCTGTTTCCTCTTGGTTATATTAAGTTCAGCTTGAGCATTCAGTGCCAGATCATTATTTCTTCTTTCTGTTAGCCTGTCTGTTATTTTTATTTCATGGTTCATGTCCAGGATCCTGGCAGTCAGTGGAAAGAGGGTTTTTGTGTTTGTCTCGTCTCCTGATCGTCCACTGTTCCTCCCCCACGGAGTACTCTGGGATTTTGGCTCAATATGTGGGGAGGTTCAGTTTTTATTCAGTAAGCCTGGCTCCAGGGAGGAGACCAGTTTAAGGTCCTGCATCAAGTTCTGGTTCCACGTCCTGTCTCTGCTACCCTCAACATATTCTCATTATCAGTTCGTATGAAATCGTATGAAAAGTTATGCACACTATTTCGTACGTTTTGGACATTTTTCCTCAAAAAACCACATCAGTGCGCTGGCAGACAGAAAAAATAAGCAGATCCGCGGACGGACGTAAAAATGGGAAAAACAGTGCAATCATCACTTATTCATGTCTCTAACTACGTTGCTTGCTGTTTTATATCTTAGGGTCAGGGTTAGGGCTAATTGTAATTTATATTCTATATTCGTGAATGGTGCATCAGATGCGCATATGACGAAAAAAACGTCCAAAACGTACGAAATTACGGTGCATAACTTTTCGTACGATTTCATACGAACTCATAATGAGAATACACTGACCCTCTTCGACCGAGCCTGCTCATCTGCACCTGATCCTGTCTGCTCCTGTGCGTGACCGTCTGGTCATGCTTCAGAACTCGTCAGACTCTGAACCTGTCCCGGAGCTCTGTTAAAGCCTGGAAGCCTGGACCCTGCCACCTGTTCTGTTCCTGCCTGCTCTGCAACCTGTTCTGTCCGTTCCTGCCTGATCTGTATCCCTGATCAGGATGGAAACTTCCCTGCAACTCCTCCGGAGCTGCAGCACCGGGGAACACTCTAGGTGACCATGCGGCTCGCGTCAGCGGTCAGCCCATCGGCCGGATTGCACCCCTCTCTAGGGGTATGGACTGAACTGCTAAACCAGGTAAGTGACTCACTGAGAACATCCTCTTCAGTCAGATGATCATGGTCACTTACCTGTGTTTCTCCCTTAGAGCAGGGGTGGGCAATTCCAGTTCCTGGGGGCCGGTATCCTGCAACTTTTAGATGTGCCTTGGGTTCAACGCACCTGAATCAAGTACTCAGATAATTGGGAGGACTCTGCAGGAACCGACTGCATACTGAAGAGGTAACTCAGCCATTTGATTCAGGTGTGTTGGACCAAGGATGGATCTAAAAGTTGCAGGATACCGGCCCCCAGGAACTGGAATTGCCCACCCCTGCCTTAGAGTGTCTGAGATTGGGCGGTGCCCCGCCCCCCTCCTGCAGTGTCCGTGAGCTCAGCTCCACTTCAGTTTTTGTTTGGTTAATAAACGTTTTGAACTTTCCTACTGACTGTCTCTACTTGAATACTGGGTCCATCTGTCCGTGTTTCTTGACAACTCCTCTCTCTCTTTTAGAGGACGCCATGTAGCAATCTCATTTTCCCTAACTTTTTTTCTACTGCACTTGCTTTCAAAAACTCCTATCATGTGAAAGATGTGTTTAAATGTCTGTATTCCAAATAAACGGCCATGTTTTCTCATA
This sequence comes from Cyprinodon brontotheroides, assembly GCA_018398635.1. NCBI lineage: Eukaryota > Metazoa > Chordata > Actinopteri > Cyprinodontiformes > Cyprinodontidae > Cyprinodon > Cyprinodon brontotheroides. The sequence goes on along the minus strand of JAGKQL010000068.1, from coordinate 5,578,313 downwards.
CTAAAACAGTCTGTGAAATATTGTTTCCTTCGGCTTCTCCCCACCGCCGTGTCACTTTCCCTTTTTAACACTGCTGTCCGCCTCTGAAAGTGAACATGCAAGAATGAACACATCCGCAGGAGAGGGACAAAGGAAAACCAAAATGAAAACCAGCTCCCTATGATTAACTGTGTTTAGATACAAGGCTCTGGGTTTTGTATTCTGATATTGCTTCTTATAAACACAGAAGCTGTCTTACATTCCCAAAGCGGTGTTAAAAAGAGGTCAGAGGCTAAATTAAAATATATATCTCAGGTTACTCCTTTCTGAGTGCAGCAAAAATAGTTCAAAACCTTTTCTTTGACTATCTAGATGTCTGGGGTTTTTCTTCTACTGCCTCTTCTCTTAAAGAAAGGTGGGCATGTGTTTGACACATGGTCTCGCCCGAGACTGAATGCAAGCACAAAAGTCGTCATAAATCCTTTCATTCCTCCCAGCAGTTCATCCTCTCTCCACAGTATTTCTATTTCCATTGTGTCCGCTGTGACCCTGCCAATACACCTACCTACTCAAATATTTCACTGTCAATAGCTCAGTCTCTCTTGGTCATTTTATTCTGATATTTTAACACATGTCTGCAACATACACACAGAGCAATGCTGCCCACACACGGTCTTATCACTGAAAAGCCACAGAGAGGCAAGAGGCACAGAGGTCAGGTCAGAAACAGAATTACTGTGAGCCCTTTCCGAATCTTCTTTCTCCTTTACAGCTTATGTTGAGGTGGTTTTTGGAGACTCTAACCTCCTGCCTGTTGTTTATTGGGTCACCGGTCTCTTTACTTTTCCTCTCTTTCCTTCCTCCAGAGTTTTGCTTTAGTTTTCTTCTCTACGGCCCTTCAGCAATCCCACTGCCAGAATCTCAGATGTTTTCCATTCCTCTCTTTTATAAGCCCAGCTCTATCAGTGATTATCTCACTCGCCATGACCTGAATGTAATACAAAGCTAAAGCAGAGAGAATACATAAGGTAATTGATATTGGATTAATAGTATGTGCAATAAGTGCATTTAGGTGAAGCAACAGTTTCTTTAATGTTCTGCCAGTTAATTGTTAAGCTCTATAGTTATGCTGGGTATATAGGCTTAGACTGCTGGAGGGACATAGGGAGACCTCTTTTCATCATTCTGTTTCATTCTATCTCTATTCTCCCACTCTGCAGAATCTGTTAGTTCTGTGCCTAACATTATGCTCTCTGCTTTTTCTCATAGTAGCTTCATCTGGTCTGTTCCTGCTTGGCTGTGACTCCATCCTGGGAGAGAAATATGCGCCATCAACACCTTTGTTTATAGATGTCCCTGAGGTCTGCCTGTTTTTCAGTGTAGTCCTGTTTCTCTGACTGCGGCAGGCTGGATGTGCTCTCTTTTATCCTCTGACATGGGAGCTGGCTCGGAGCTCGTCTGCTTGGCTGTATTTTTCCTGGACTTTTACAGTTGCCTTTTGTTTCTCTCCTTCTGTCTCCTTGAACCCAAGTCAGCCTCGGCAAATGGCTGCTCACACCGAAGCCTTGGTTCTGCTGGAGGTTTCTTTCCTGTTCAAAGGGAGTTTTTCCACTCCACCGTCGCTACAAGCATGCTTTAGTCTGAGAGGGATTGCCTTGGAGGAGTCATATAAACAGGTCGAACCGCTAAAAGGCTACAGAATCTGGCAGATTTAGACATGTCAGTAAATTTACTTTTAGCACATATTCGCTAAAAGAACCGAGAACAATAGCAGAATTTGGAATGTGGTTGTTTTTCAGGATTTATTCAATTTATTGTCATTTTTTACATGAACACTTTTTGCTCATCTACGGCAGTGATTCCCAAGAGGGGGTACACACACCCCTAGTGGTCTTTGAGTGCATTTAAAGGGATAAATGAAAACATTTTATGTCCTAGGCAGTAAAATAAAATATGGCTCGGATCTTTTTTCAACCAAAAAGTAAGTTTTTCTTATATGTTTGAGTTCAGCTTCGGCTTTGACACTCATCCAAACCAAGCAGAGGAACAGACTGGATGTAGAGAACAGCCTTGGATCAGCTGTTTTTCACACTGAGCTGTCGGAGCTCATCAAAGCAGCTCAGGTGTCTGGATGAAAACAAAGTAAAACTAATGAAGTCAGTCTGACTATAATTTTTGTTTTATATTTTATTCCCAATTCATCAAGTTTAAATGTGATTATGAAGGAGTTAGTCAGAGGAGCTCCAGTTTTATAAATACAGGATTATAATATCATTTCATTTTGTATTTTGATTCCTTAATAACTTAGAGGTAACATATTTATGTTGTTTTTATTTGAGATGGAAAGCATGAAACGAATTAAAAAGAATTAAATGGTCAAATTAAAACATCAAGTGAAATAGTTTTTATTTTATATTCAGTTATTGTGCGTTCCACTTTTGGACAATCATCAATACTTTTGATTGGGAGAGGAACTCACAGTAAGAAGAAAATGTCCAAAAGGGAAAACAAGTCAGAAAAGGTTGAGGAACACTGCTCTGTGGCATTTTTGCTCTTCCTTCTTCCTCTGTCTTTATTCTGTGGCGGCGTTATCACACTGCCCACCACCATGTCAGAATTTTTACTCTGCCTGTTAAGATTCCTCTGGCTTTATTTTGACATTGCACTTTTTTGATGCGAATCTTCAGCTCGGTTCCAATGTGGCCTCAGTCCAGACCAGTAGAGAGAAGTAGAGAAAGATCTTTCCCCGAGTCAGTAAACATAGTCTGTTGTATGTTCATTATCTCAATAACATTCAGAAAGCAGCATCGGATTCACCAAAGTTCTCATTTATTTTACAGAGTGAATGAGAACTTAAAATTTCATCTGTAAGAAAGCTGTTCTGGTAACTGACTGAGGTAAGGCCAGCAGAACATAGCTGTTAGAATAGACAGATATCAGTCAAATAATAAAACTTCAAAGAAGTATATAAATGGATCTTTACCAAATAAAGATCTGAATTCAATTATCATGCCTCTCTTTTCTCCAGCCTCGGTGTGTTGGGTTAAAATCCTCATGGCTTGTGGATTATTGCCTTTCCTTTCCTCACTTCACCATATAAGAGCATACCCATGCACCTGGAGTCTTGCAGAATATTAGACAAAAGATCTCTCTGATAATATTTTTGTCAAATGTCTGCACTAAAGTTTAGTCTTGATTTTATTTATTTTCCGGGAGTTTTTTGTTTTTGTTTTGTCTTTTTTTTAATAAAAAAAATCACAGAAAAATCACACCAATCCTGCCTAAAGGGAAATATTTTGTACATCACTTTTATTTTTTTATTTTTAGACTAAATGTCTAAAGTGTCACTCCTTCTTTTTGCGGTATCATAAGAAAAATAGAAATAAAATAGTGATTTGTAAAGTAAAGAAGGAGCTGGGCTCTTTGTCTCAGGGATTAACATTTGCTTTGAAAGCAATGAAGTTTATGTACAAATGGCCCCAAGCAAGCCAACAGTTAACTAAAGTAATTTCAGGACAAAAATTCATGGTTTTAAAAATTTCAGCTCTCTGCCTAGAAAATCTTAACCTGACTCCGCCAGATAGATTTGCTCCACATATCCATCTAAAAAACCTGCCGTTGAAGTAATTTTGGGAAGGGGCGAAAATACTGGTTAGCTGATTGGCCTATGTTGGTGATAGACGGGCCAAATAAACCAATCAGATCAACGAAGCATATGACGTACTAACAGAGCGACGACGAAAACACAACCACAAGCCAGGCTACTCTTGCCTAAACCAGTCAGGAGAAGAGCAAAAACATCTTTTCCTCTGAGAAAAGCCTCCAGAGCAGTGTTTTGCTCTTCTTTCAGTGAAGAAATACTCTGTAATTCCGATAAAACTTGCTCGATAGCCACGCTAACGCTAGTTTCATCGGCTGAAGCCGCCATGTTCTTTAGACCGAGCTGTCGCGCTTCTCGTTGCGTCACACCTCAACACGCCTCAAAGCCAACGCTGATTGGACGTTCGTTTGTTGAACGGCTCCAAATTTTCTTTAACGGAGAGTCTCCAGACTGATCTGCGAGTGAAACCTTGAAAGCTCGCGAGATCAGGATGGTCTCACGAGGCTAAGAAAATCTATGCATAGAACTGAATGGGTGTGGTTAAACAGGGCAGCCTGCAAACCTCAGTTACATCAGTAACATCTCAAGAGGAATGGGCCAAAATTACAGCAACTATTATGAGAAGCTTAAGGGAAGCAAAAAAAACAATTTTAACACTTTTTAAAGCCAATAATAATACATAATACTAAACTACAAAAAATAATATAAATAATATAATATGATATAATAATAACTGAGGAAAAGAAAAGAAAAATCCATCAAGCTTTAAACAAACACGAATAATCTTGTTCCAAATTCCCCTAAAACATCCATATTTTAATGTAGTTTCCTGATTCATACAGTTAGAATAACATGTAATGTGTCTTTTTAAACAGGGTGTAAATGTCTGGTTTTGATTATATGATTCCTTCAAACTTCTACCCTAGAAAGAAGGAAGACTCAATGATGCTTGCACTGGTTCTCCCAAACATGTGTCAAACATTCTACTTACTCGCTTTACATTCATTTCTTACAAACAAACCCCCATAAAAATGACACCGACATCTGATCATGTGACACAACATGAAGAAGAGGAAAAAGTGAGCAGCCTGAAAGTGTTTTATTCTTTCCAGCTCAAGCCCCGCTGTCTGTATCCTATCTGCTCAATCCCCTCATCGTCATTTAAATCTCCCCCTACACCATCCGATCCCCGCCGTGGCCCTGTTTAAATCTCCCCCCCCTCCCAGTCCAACACATTTCTAATGCTAATTATCTAAACCTCTCTTTCTGCATTCTATCCCTCCTACTCACCAGCTTCTGACTGAAATCTCTCCCTGCCCATACTCCTTATAAACCTTGGCCTCAGATAAAGGCTGTTTCCTTTTCTGACTTTTATTCCTCCTCTTCCTTTTTTTTGAACATAGCCCAAACTTTAAAAAAATATATATATTTTTTTGTATTTATTAAGATATAATCACTTTATTAATATATATATATATATATATATATATGTATATATTACAAAAGCATGGGAATCAGACTTTTTGTCCGCCAGTTTTGCAAGGGTCACCATCTCAAATAGAATAACAAGCAGAACTGTGCAATCTGGGAGAAAATACAAACAAATCAATGTGGGAAATATAACTATTATATTTCTCTCATATTGCAAGCTTCATCACATCTATACTGGAATCATAAAGCACAACACTTTCTACTCTGCGGGCTCAGTTTGTCTATTTGCACCCTCAACTTTTACGCTCTCATTCAGATGGAGGGATTGCATTGTTTATTGCTGTGCAGAGCCACCTACACATAGAGCAGCTGAATCAGAGGAGTCCCATAAACATCACTCCTGATTACAGTTACATAAAAACTGGTAACCATTAGCAGCAAAAAACAGAATACAGAAAAAGCTTTACCTAAACGGACAAGCAGAACATCTGCATGTGTTAAATTGTTGCTCACAACCTCCTCTTCCAATTCTGCATGTAAAATTAAAATTTAGTAGTCGAGAGAAATGTATCCATTATTTTAATGAAGTTTAAATCTTCAGTTTTGTGAAAGCAAATGTATTTAAAAATAAAAATGTAGTAAAATCCCATAAAAAAGCAATGCATTGTGGTGTGAAAATAACATGATTACTGAATTTACCAAGGATCCAAATGTGTTTTTATTTTTGGTGATATAAAAACACTTAGATTTCTCAATAAAAATAAAGAGGACACCTCAGAAGGCGTGCTCACCTTGATACTCCTGTCCAGGGGTGTAGGTAGGGGGGCTTCCTGTGATTTGGAGGGTCAGCAACACCTCTCCACCACCCTCTGCCACCCCGACTCCTTCCATCTCCGTGTGATGGGTGCACAGGAAGAAGAACGGGTTAAAACGGGGGTAGAAGCTCGCCGGGGGTGCCCCGAAATCCACATTGCTGCTCCCCAGCGCCAGGGAAAGCCAGACACAGCCCAAAACACCCCCAAGAAAGGCCCGCACCATGGCCATTTGCCCCCTCACCAAGCGGGCGGCTGAGGGATTGGAGGAGCTGGAGGTGACTAGAGGGATGATTGGGAGCGAGGAAGGCACAGGTTGAGCTCCAGAGGACAGGTGGTGGAGTCCACAGATGAGTCCAAGTCCAGAAGTGGGTGTGTGAGAGTGTGTGTTTTTCCTGTCAGTGATATTTAGGTGTGCCAGAAAAACTGTTCCTAAGCTTCTTTTTTCCCCTGTCCTGCCTCCACTCTCAGGGAGTTCGGAGCTTTGCCTGAGATGTCCTGCTCCAGCGTTTAAATACCTCACCCCCCCCTCCCTATGTTACCCTCTCTCCTCCCACCCTCCCGCCCTTCTTTTCTCTGCCTCTCGTTCGTTCTAACATGAGCTCCACGCGTGTGCTGTTTGCGCCGTACAACACGGCCTCCCTCCTCTCTCACTCTCTTTCTCATCCAGATCTTTCCTCCTCCCTGTTGTCTAACAGTCTATCACTCTTCTTTTTCCCCTAATCTTATGCTCCCTCTTTCTTATCTCCTCTTTACCTCTCTGTAAAACACTGAGTTACTTCTTGGTGCTCTTCTCCAGAGAGCCTGCCTGTCTTATCTCCATGCATCTGTTAGTTTCTTCGTCCTTAACCAGCCCTCTGACAGATCCCTGTCACTCTTCTCTTCTTCCTTTGTCTTTTTGCCCATCCACCAGACTGTCTCCTCCTCTCCCACCCACTATCACACCTCCTTCCACCCTCCCTCGAAGCTCTCCTCTCTTTCTCTGCTGTTCTTCCTCTTGGCCTCCCCTCCCTTCTTTCACTCTTACGCTTTTCCAAACCCTTTCCGCCTCCTTCTCTCCTCACAAATGTTCAAGTTTGATTTTTTTTCCTCTCCTCCTCTGTTGCCATTTTACTGGGATTTCCATCAGAACCTCGTTTTCCACGAGATGCTCCAACTTTCCCTCCGTCTGAGCAGCATGTGCCACCACTCTGCTCCACATTAATCAAACCTACTTAGTGCAACACTAGCTTTAAAGCTGCTTTCTCCTCAGCCCACCAAATGATGGCAATAAGTAATTGAGTAACATATCCTTCCTTTTTCATACACTGCTCTCTATCTCTGCTCATCTGTCTCTTGCTCTGGGTGTAAGTGATACACTCTCCCTCCACCTAACCCCACCTCTGACTGATATTATCTACAGACATTGTGGATGAAAAAAGGAGTCCATCTCAAATGCTAAAAAATGCTTTGAGTACAATTCTTTTCAGTGGTGTCAAGCTGCAGAAGGAAACATTAAATAAATAATCCCAGCTAAAAAGGGGAGCTTAAAGAACTTGTTGTTGACTCTGCAAAACATCCAGTCAGGCATTTATCTTTCACTGTGAGGGGTTTATGTGGTGCTTGTTAAGTTACAGACATAAACACTCCCAAACCGACAAAGCTGCATACCCTCTCACAGCGGTTCAATGTCCAAACAGACTAAACAACCGTAAACAGAGCCAGGTCTGCACGGACAGATGCCTCCATTCCTGGTCCTGGTCAAACAAACCCATCGCCAAATGCACAAACACGTAATGCACACTTTTATTTACACATGCACATGTTGGGGTCTTGTTTGAATTAGATTAATATCTGTTGCATTCAAAGTAATTCTCCTGCCTTTGCCATTTCTTTTGACGCTTCTATGTCCAGGCTCTCCATGAGGTAAAATTGACCCAATTTAAATTTCTGTTATGCTGATCACTACATATGACCTCCTTTAAGATCTATTGGGGCATTTTAAACAACTCTAATTGTTATACCCTGCTTTCTAAGAGCTTTTTTAAAAGCTTTATGAGGATTATCTCTTTCTACTGTCAAAAATCTTTGAAGTTTGGTCACTGCATTTTATTGCTTAATTACTCATTTTAGATTAGTCCTTGGAGAACTTCCCTAAAATAGAGATTTTTTAAATATGTAGAAATTCTTTAAAAATTGGAAAAGGGATCAAGGGGTTGCAGGTTATCCAATAATTAATTGTGGTTGACTGAACTTAACTTAGTAGGGATTTAACAGATATCTTCAGAGACACCAGCCTGCTTATTTTTAGGGATTGCAAGATTTTCTTGATCCAAGAAAGGATGCAGTTATTGTGTTAATAATAATAATAATGAATTTTATTTGTAACGCACTTTAGATTTGACTTCAAATCTCAAAATGCAACAAAGTGCTACATTTAAAAAAAGGGAAAATTAAAACAAGGTTAAAAGACCATAACATTAAAAACAGAGTAAAAAGACAATCATTAAAATCAATACATTCAAAGGCATGCAGTAGCCTATTCCAAAAGTCTAAAATCAACATTGGCAGGTATTTCTACAAAGGGAAAGTTTTCAGTCCATTCTAAAAACAATCCACCGTCTGTGGGGCCCCTAAGGTGGTCTCTGGGAGGGCATTCCACAGACGGGGAGCTGCGGCTTCGAAGGCCCTGTCGCCCATTGTTTTTTAGCCGTGTCCTGGGTGGGGCCAGGCGGTGCTGTTAGCCTGACCCGGGTCCAGGAAGGGGTGTGTGGTGTGAAACAGTTCAGTGAGATAGGTGGGAGCACGCACCACGTAACACACAGTGATGGGTGTTGCAGAAGAATCTTTGTACTCTATAAGGCGTGAATAGGGAGCCAGTGTAAAGTGTGAAGGGATTGGGAGTGATGTGCTGATGTTTCCTCACCCCTCATCAGGACCCTGGCAGCGCTGTTCTGTACGTACTGGAGCTTCTGAAGGCTCCTGCCAGAGATCCCCATGAGGAGAGCGGTGTTGCAGTAATCCAGCCTGGAGGAAACAAAGGCGTGGAACGAGCTTCTCTGCAGCAGGGGAGGGAGGGAGGGGCGGAGGTTTGGAAATATTACTGAGGTGAAAGAAAGGACGTTTTGCAGATGGAGGTGACATGATTGTCAGAGGAGGAGGTGGGGGTCAAGCTTGACCCTGGAAGGCTTGTAACAACAGAGGGAGACAGGGGAATCGAGCATGACCACAGAATAAGAAACAGAGGTGAGAGTTGATGAGGAGTACCAGTTTAGAATGGCCTCTGTTTTTGAGGCATTAAGCTGCAGGAAGTTTAGACTCATCCATGCCTTTATATCCTCCAGGCAGGAGCTGAGGCGGGTGACAGAGTTGGCCGGTGGAGCTGGCGGGAGTCATTTTAATGTAAAGTTGCAGAGTCAGCATAGCAATGGAAGTTGACGCCATGCCTGCCGACGACACAACTAAAGGGGAGCATGTAGATGATGAACAGGGTAGGGTCGAGCACGGAGCCCTGGGGGACCCCGCAGGTGACAGTGACAGTGTTGCTCGCTCCCTGTCTGAGGCCTTCTTTCCGTTCCCTTTTATTGTGGCGCTGAATAAAATAACAGATCCACTCACTCTACCAGACCGTTTGGAAAAAGACAAAGTATTTAAGCAGGATGGATGGATGGATGGATGGATGGATGGATGGATGGATGGATGGAATAAATTAAGTGCAGGTTTGAATCATCAATAATTTTTTAGCTTTCTAAATCTAAATTCTCCTTTAAGCCACAGTGCTTCTGCAGCAGTGGAAGTCAGGTTAAATCGAGACAGACTCATTTGTTTATGCAGCAATTCATGTAAAACATGCAAATTAACCAACAAAACAGAAACATTCTGCTTAACTAGATATCAAAGCCAATGCAAAGTTATTATTTTTGCGTCAGAGACTGAATTGATCAGTCTTTTAAATAGTTTTTAGCTCTACAGGCAGGCTGTTTCAGCGTTAATAGAACACTACAAAAAAGAAAAGTCACAGAAAACATATTTTCTAAGTACTCATGGTCAGCCCCATTTCCTTCTGCCACGGGCTGTGAATCATTTCCCCCTATGTAATATAAAATCACTGGAAAGAACAAGTATAAAATCATCACTCTGGATAATAACCTTTAAGCCACTGAGGAACCTGCCTCCAAAGGAAAGGTCCTAAATAGGCCTAAACATGGAATTCAAAATACATCCTAATCAAATCTCAATCTCCCTCCGCTGATTGTTTTTCATTCAGCTCTGCTCTGAGCTCCCTGAGCCATAACAGTTACAGTTACTCTGACTGCTATGGCTGGTATCGGTTACCCGTGCTTGATTGAAACTGCGCTGAGTGTAAGTCTGAGACCAGCCTGGACCTCATTCCTAAAGTCATAATACCTTTGTCCATAAAACAGTTGAGAATTTTGAGAATTGGAACAGAACTGTAATTCAAAAGCTTTTTGTTTTGCCTCAGCACTTTTATCAGAACAGATCAGAGCTGGTCCCGCAGTAAGACTGAAAAGGCCCTCTATCCATTTTATGCTCCGTCCTACTATTATCTGTTAGTGGGGAGTGGCAGCTGAGTGTTTAGGGCAGGACTCTGCAACCTTTCATATCCAAAGAGCCATTTTGTTTTGAATACGACCAAGAAAAAGTTGTTTGGAGCCGCAAAATATAACATGAAAAAAATATATATATATTTATATTTTTTTATTAGATTAGTTGCCATATTAAACAAATAAGGATTTATGTATTTTAGCTTTTAAAATAATATTAAAGCACATAATTTCCAAGCTAATTCAAAGAAAAAAGGCTCTGTCAACAATGGGTGGTAAGGCTACTTAAGGACCCAGATGCGGAGCCGAGTGAAGCAGAGATAGTTCTGACAGGTTTAATTGAAGAACAAGGAAACAGAGCTACAAATCCAGAAATCTAACTAAAAAGTTTAACAAACTAAAAACCATGGAGACATCAGGGGAAAAAACGAGCCTGAGGAGCCACAGGGAGATGAGCTGAGTAGATGAGTACAGCATTGAGAAGGAACCAGCACTGAGTGAGTGCAGAGTTGGAGTACTTAAGGAGAACAAGGATGGACTAACGAGCTGAATGAGGAGCAGGTGTGGGTGGAACTGGCAAGAGGGAATCCAAGAGGAAAGAAAACAATCACAAGGGGGCAACAGAGAGTAACTAAAGAATGCTAGAATATTACGGAAAATAAAAACAAAACAACTGATAACTGAAAACTCAGAGTCACAACAAATGAGAACCATAACAGGCTCCTTAAACATATTTCTGGTTCTTTTTAATATCAATGTTTCCATCTTATATGAAACTTTCTAAAGCTTTAATACTGCTATTTATTATAGTATAATATTGAGGTCTTTTCTATCCATTTCACTACAAAACAATCAAAAATAAGTAAAATGTCTACAAAATTAAGTGTTTTTAGCCAAGTGATTTAAGTAGGTAAATGAGATAATTTGCCAATGGAATGAGCATTTTTACTCTTAAAATAAGATAATTAGATAAATACTTGAAATAAGGCAATGCAATTGTTTTTCTTATTTTAAATGTAATTTTGTCTTTATTTGATTGGCAGCATTTACTACTCGAGATTCAGAGAAAAAGCGCACTTGAAATAACTTATTGAGATTTACATTTTTGCAGTGTTAGCCACTATTAGCTGGGAGGAGTCAAAGAGCCACATGTGGCTCTGGAGCACGCAACCTGGTTTTAGGGCATAGGCTAGGATTCCTGAGGGTTCTGGGTTCAAGCCCAACTCCCGCAAACTGCGCTCTGGATCTCTGAGCAAGACCCTTAACTCACGCGCTCCTGGGCGACCCCATGATAACGGCCACTGCTCCCCAAAAAGATGGAGTTAAATACAGGAATTTAAAATTTCTCCAATGTGTGATCAATAAAGTTCAGTTAATATGAATTATTATTACGAAGCAGACTCAACTGTTCACCAAGTCCCTAACGCCTTTTTTTTCCAAATGAGAACAAAAGTCCTTGGTGTTACTGAGAAAATCCCTAAGATCAGAGGATCAGTTTATACATCCATATCAAGTTCAGTACCAAAGTTGTCTCCAACTGGAATTGATCTTGGCCAAATGTCCCAATTCAGCCAAATAAACTATAAAAGCTTAGAGGAAATCATTCAGCAGCTAAGTTCCTCCTCCTGCTGCCTTGATGTTCTACCCACAGCTTTCTTTAGAAGTTTTGCCTGTCATAGCATCTGATTTGACACAGATAATAAACACGTCCCTTCTGTCAGGTGTTTTCCGCCCAGTCCTAAAGCAACAAATATCAAACCACTGCTGAAAAGAACATTTTAGACAAACTACTACTCCAGAACTACAGGCATATCAAACCTCCTTTATCAGCAAGATTATTGAAAAAGCAGTGTTTCAACAGTTAAACACTTTTCTTAGATATGACCAGCAGCTTTGGCGATGTTCCAGTCGGGTTTTTCCGTGCTCACCACACAGCGCAGGGCACCTCTTATCAGGTGTTTAATGACATCATTATAAATACAGACTCTTGGAAGAACCACAGTGCTGGTACTATTGGACCTCAGTGCAACGTTGATACTATCGATCCTCCATCCTGTTAGGCCTGGAAAACTGAATTGAAACCTCTCTGGTACAGCTCTCAACTGGTTTAAATCCTACTTAAAAGGACAGGGGACTTTTTTGTGTCAGTAGGCAACTTTAAAATCGAGATGACAAAAATCACATGTGGGGGTTCCCCAAGGGTCCATTCTGGGTCCCCTCTATTCAATATCTACATGCTCCCTCTTGCTCGGTTAATAAAAAACAACAACATCAGCTACCATAACTATACGGAGGCGACACACAGCTTTACATCACCATGTCACCAGGTGACTATGAACAATTCAAGCACTGAAATGCTTAGAAAATCCAATGCCTGGATGTGCCATAATTTTCTTCAACTGAATAAAAACAAAACTGAAGTAATAATCTTTGGACCAATAGAGGAGAGATCTAAAGTTAGCACACAGCTTCCAGTCGCTTCAGCTAGTAACCACTGATCAGGCGGTAGGTGTAGTGCTGGATTCAGACTTGAACCTCCAAAGCATTTAAGAACAAATTACAAAGATTGACTTTTTCTATCACCTGAAGAACATTTCCAGGATTAAAGGACTAATGTGTCAGCATGATCTGGAAAACTAATCCATGCGTTTATTTTAGTCGAATTGATTACTGCGGTGTTTTCACAGGTCTGCCTAAAAAGTGGATCAGACAGCTGCAGCTGATCCAAACGCTGCTACCCGTGTCTCACTAAGACTAAGAAAGTAAGACACATCACCCCAGTTCTAAAGTCCTTACACTGAGCCACCAATATCTCAGAGAATAGACTTTAAAATCCTTCTGTTAGTCTATAAATCTCTGAATGGCTTAGCACCTAAATACATCACAGACTTGCTATCAGTGTATCAA
>JAGKQL010000068.1:5528852-5543852 GCA_018398635.1 Cyprinodon brontotheroides | reverse complement strand
CGATTTAGTTTTTTTCTAAACAATTCACCAATCTGGGGAAGCTAAGCTGTTGCTTTTGAATCTGCTGGACCTTGCATTGAATCGCTGCAAAGCGTCTTCTCCCTCTTGTGAGGGGGCAGGCAGGGAGAAACAGTCCATGTTGGGGGTGTGAGGGGTCATTGACCGGTTAGGCCGGTTCTTCCTGAAGTCCATGATCTCCTTCGTCTTCTCCACGTTCAGGATCAGGTTAGTTCATCTCTGCACCAACCCATCAGCTGCTCCACCTCTCTCTCTTAGTCCTGGTGCAGTCATGAATTAAACTTGATAGTGTAACCATCTTGGTTCTGTTGGTTTTTCTCCAAAGTTTTCAGTTTCAAGTTTATCCAGGCTTTTCCTTGTTTTCTAGCTTTTATTGGTGTGTGTTCTGGATTTATTAAGTTTCTTAGGTTTTTTCTTTGCTTGTCTCTGCTAGCTTCCCTCTTGTGTTCTCTTTTTCCCTAGCTCTCGCTTCCTGTTTCTGCTCTGCTCACACCTGCTCTCAATCTGCTTTCGTTAGTCCTCTCTTTGTTTTACTTTTTGTCTCACCCCTGGCTCCTTGTGATAGTTTTCCCCTGATAAGCCCCATGGTTTCCTGGTTTTGTGTGTTTAATTTTTATGTTGGATTTTTTTGCTACCTGTTTTGTTTAACTTTTAAGTTGAATTTTTGGATTCCCTGTTTTTGCCACCTGTGTTATCCCATTAAATCATCAAAAGAAACTCTCACCCCTGCCTCTAGTGCATGTATGGGTCCTCACAAAAACAACCAAACAAACCCTTGACAGAAGGAACCAGCACTGACCCCCAGATTCCACATACTCCGCCTCCGCCGCTCCGCTTCCGCTTCCGCCCCGCTGACGCACGTCGCGGCGGAGCGCTTTGTCTTTCATGGAAATCAAATGAGAGCTGTTCCCACATCCACCGCTACTCCTCCGCACGCTCTCCGCCCACGTGCGTCTTCTCCGTCCGCTTCACCGACGAAATTACGGAGCCGAAGCTATTTTTGCTCGGCTCCGGGTCCGAAGCTAGGTCAAGATCTGCAATTGTAACGCACCAAACAGGAAAAGAACATCGACAAATTCGGTTAGGTCAAATTAAAACATAGCAGCAACAGATCGGTGACTAGAAATTATAGCACAATTCATATATATATATATATATATATATATATATATATATATATATATATATATATATGGGCAGAAACTGAACTGCTATCTGCTGGATGATGGTGGGATTTTTAATATGTCATATTAAATTAAGCTCTCAGCAGTACGTCTATACAGGGAATGAGTGACTCTAATTTAATGCTATTTTAATGCCATCAACTGCGAAACCATGTACACACAAGTTATTAGTGTACATGAGTCATGAAGGAACTGTAAGCACAGTTCCATGACTCCCTGTATGTATAAACACACACACACATATATCTAACGTATATATATATCACTCTAGCTTTTGCCTCCGCCTGGAGATTAACTTCCGAACATTTTATGATCAGTTTCATAAATTAATAGATATTGATATGTAGGGACTTGTATTTTTATAAGCATTTTTTTATTAAAAATTATAAATACTGTCGATAAAACATATTTAAATAATTTTGTAGTGCCAATTAAGGCCTTGACAATAAAAGAAAAATGAAATGAAATTGTGGAAAACCCTGGTTCATTCCTGCAAGTATGTATGCCTCTAAAAGATTCTCCAAGAAATCAGAACGGATGCTGGATCGGACCACAGCTTGGCCCGGCTGGCAAACTTTTACTTTGCGCGTATGTCTGGGCGCTGTGCGAGGCGGAGGCGGATGGAGGCGAGCCGGACGAGTATGTGGGATTTTCGGGTGAGAAACTGTATAAGAAGTATATTTATGGGAGACTTGAATAACAAAGAGAGGACTAACGAGCAGATTGGGAGCAGGTGTGAGAGCAGAGCAGAAATGCGGGAGCAGGAAGCTGGGGAAAAGGAGAACACAAGAGGGCAGCTTGAAGGACAAGCAAAGAAAAACCTAAGAAACTTAAATAAATCCAGAACACACAAATAAAGCTAGAAAAACAATGAAAAACCTGGATAAACTTTGAAACTGAAAACTTAGAGAAAACAAACAGAAGGCAAGATCGATTTACACAGGTCCACCATCATAGTGTCGTCTGCAAACTTCACAATGTGATTGGTGGTGAACCTGGGGACTCATTCGTGCGTCATCAGAGTGAACAGCAGGGGGCTCAGGACACAGCCCTGAGGAGGGCCTATACTTAGGGTGATGACATCAGAGGTGTTCTGTACAACCCGGGCTTAGTGAAGTCTTTCTGTGAGGAAATCTAGCAGCCTATTGCTATAAAGGGGTGTATTGAAGTCCAGTTGTTCCACTTTTCGAATCAGAAAATGCACTTGGGGGTTCTTTTCGTCCTACGTTCATAATGTCTGGATGATATTAAGAGTATCAACACCTTTTGGTTAGATTTTATCAGTTTGTCTTTGCTAATGTCATTTGAGTAGAAATGTTTTCCTAAAACAAATGAAAAAAATTGTATAACTATTTTTAAAAATAAATTTCTGTCCCACGTTATTGTAGTAATTTCTCACTTCTTTGCCCTATTGTTTTTCCTCAACAATTCCCCTTTATCTGAGCATCCCCCCTCTACTGCTTCATCTCATATTCTCTCTTACTCCTTGCACTCTGTTCTGTCCTTATTCTTTATGCCCATTTCAAGGTAAGCCTTTCACTCTTGCCCTGAGGGAAGCACTTGCTTTTAACTCAATGAACCAAAAGAAAAGGAAAATCTATTTTCTACTCTTTTTTATTACACTCTGTTTGTTTCTAAAAACTAGATGTGATGTTTTTGGTGGTAACATTTATGTTACTGTGTCACTGTGTCAAGTTAAAGCTGACTTTGCTCAGTTATGTGTGGTACAATACAGTGGCGGCTGGCCCATAAAGAGCGCTAGAGCGCCGCCCCACTCAATGACCTTGACTAAGACATAAAAAAACAGATAAAATTAGATTATAAAATTAAAATATTTTTAGATGTAAAAGTAAATATCTAATCTTTAATGACGAGTAGAGCTGTTTTGTTCATCGTCGGATTGGTGACGTATTTCCGCCCTGGGGAGCAAAAATCTTTGTCCATAGACTTGTTAACATTAGACGTGTTAAAAGCTGTCCATGTGCAGTAGTTCCTCTTCAATGCTAAAGATAGGAGCATCCTGGGGAGCAGCTCTCCTGCACCTAGAGCTGAAAGCAACTTTACTTGCACACCACCTCCTGCCACAGCGCTGATGTCACAGTCGTCTGTTAGAACGTGTGGCTGATTGACAGGTTTAAAGAATTATTTAGCTACAAGGCTAGGCTAATTGCATGCAGCGAGGCTAACGCTTTATTCTGCTTTCCCTACCTTCTTTTTTGAATGTCATTATCTCATCCAGCATGGATTAGGACAGGTATAGTCATGGTTTTAGATCTGTTTAAGTTTTATCTTTGAGTTTTTATTGGTTTTATTTCGATTTTGTCTTCTAGTTATTTTTTTATCGTATTTGAGTTCTCTTGTGTCAGTCTGCTTTTCCCCAGCTCCCTTCTAGACTCCTCTGGCCACACCTGCTCCGAATCTGCTGATT
Source organism: Cyprinodon brontotheroides (assembly GCA_018398635.1). NCBI lineage: Eukaryota > Metazoa > Chordata > Actinopteri > Cyprinodontiformes > Cyprinodontidae > Cyprinodon > Cyprinodon brontotheroides. The sequence goes on along the minus strand of JAGKQL010000068.1, from coordinate 5,540,222 downwards.
AACCTGGTCTTTGTTTCTGTCTCCCATGTATACACCTCCTGCTCAGTCAGTCGTTGCTGGTTTGTTTCTTTGCCCCCTTGTTGTGAGCATTCCTGGTTATCAGTATTTTTAGATTTTGTGAATTTATGCTTCTATTATCCTTTTTGTTATTAAATCTGCAAGAAACGGCTTAAGCTTCAGTCTCTGCATTTGGATCCTCTTTAAACCTTAACCCAACCTGACAGGTATGACTGATTTAAAGCTACAGTGTGTAATTTTTCAGCGACATCTAGCGTCCAGACTGCAGACTGCAGCAACATGAACATCTCCCCCACCCATTCTCCCCAAACAGTGCGGCGGCGTTCACGGGACAAAATGTCTTCCATGGCGTCCATCACCTACCTTCTCAAGTTATGAGGTTTGTTTACATAGATAATTTTACAGATAGTATTTCATTAGTCTGTGTAGGGTATAGATTTCATGTAGACTTAAGATAATAAATATAACCGTTATTTTTTTCTACATCATTGTGGACGTTTTGGTGAGCTGTTTTGCATGGTGATATAAACAGATCGAAGTAATTGTAGCCATTAAGTTTAACAGCGAGATTGTGTTAAGCTGGAAGAATATATATTCCCCGTTTACAGAGTCAAGTCTTGTTTGTAGCACGGGGTTACAAAGGCGTAGGAAGAGGGAGAGGAAGAGGGCAGAGAGGCGGGGTGGGCGTGCAGCCAGGGCCAGGCGAGGAGAGGTGCCAGCGGGGGTGAGAGCAGAGGAGGAAAGGCTTGAAGATCTCCAAAAGAGCCGTAACGAGAAGTAACCAGAGGTATATATCCAGAAAATTATTTTACAGAAAATTACTGAATCATTACCTGTGAAACGTCAGGGATGTTGCTGAATAAGTATACTGGAGTAACAGCATCATCACGCCCAGCATATTATTAGCAATAGAGGCGATCTCACAATGTCGCTAGTTTGTTGGCCTCCTGCTGCCGTGGCGCCAAAAGATGTCTATACCTCCATGGCTCGCGAGACCACGCTCCTATGTAATTATAAATAGCGAATTCTAAGAGCAGCGTATTTAAAAGGTTAGAGGCTGAGCTGCGTAGATGATGATAAATAACATAGTTATGTATATAATATATTACATTTCTGACTGTATATCCTGTAATTATTGCACACTGTAGCTTTAAAGCACTTTTCAAAACCTTTGAGAATGTTGTTTTCTGTTGTTGGAATTCATGTAAATATAATGGTGTGATACCTTACTTTACATTTGATTTTTTTTTTTTTTACATTAAGCTGAAATTAATGAGCACCAAGACATACAGCAGACAGGTTTAGGATAAAATTGTGGGATTGCTTAGATAATTTAAGCTTTGAATAAATCGGAAAGAACTGCACAATGCTTAATCGAAACTATGTCTCCACCCCAAACTTAGAGAAAACATGGCTGTCTAACTACCCTGACTTCCTGAGCCAGGAGAGTAATGCAGCCAATGACACTAAATCTATGGAAACTCTGAGGAAACTGCAGAGACCCACAACTTAAGTTTGAGCAACTATTTACATGTAAACTAGCCATGAACTTGAGATGTTTAGCATTTACAGAGTTTTGGCAAGGAGAAAGACATTTTTAAAACAGAGATGCATGAAGTACCTTCTGCAGTTTGCCTCATGCAACATATAGGAAAATGCAATTATAGTAAAGAAGGCGCTCCTAGTTAAACAAGGGGAAAATGTACTATAAACAAAAACAAAAAGCATACATTTTAGCTTGTATATGAAATGTTCACTAGATAATATGTGAGAAAACCTTTTATGGTCTGCAAAAGACAAAACTAGAGGGAGCTCACCTTCCAGAAGGATAACAATAAACATACATCCAGAGCCGTAATAGATTCCCTTCGATGAAAGCTAATCCATGTCTCATATTGGTCCTATATGGGTCAAAGTCCAACCCTAAATAGAAACGAGAATCTATGCCAAGACTAGAAACCTGATGATCCCATCCATTTCATTGAAGAAATAGTAAATCTCAATCTCTAAATGTGATAAACTAGTAAATACTCCAGGGGCTTCTACAAAGTATTGACTCATTGTGGCTACCCAGAAATCAATGCTACAATTTTCAGATTTTTTTTTTTTTTTTTTGGGTGGAAAATATTTTGTCATTTATTATTTTTCAGCCATCTTTCAATTCTACACTGCTTTGTATTGATCTAATATATCAAATCCGAGTGAAATATACTGAGGTTAGTGGTTGACAGCATGTGAAGTTCAAGGGGGGATAAATACTTTTGAGAGGCGCTGTAATTCCTTCTATTAAGAATAAGAAAAAAAATCAAAAAGAACCATGATGGTGGGTGCAGTACTAAATTAAAAAGAGCTGTGGGCAACATGGATACAACAGCATTTAACTATACATCCCTCACAAGAAACCCACACCTCACACAGACAAGGCCATGCCTCATTAATCTATCATTCCAAACATGCTCCTCCTTATGCCGTCCCCACTTTTCTCCACTTAAAACTTGTCCTGCTCTAGCGCCTCCGATTTACAACCTGTCCCCCATCAGGCAGTGCTTTGGCTGATATACTGTAAGCAGTAAAAAGGGGAAAAAAAAGGTACAAGGAATGAGATTTTTAGCTCTCTCTTTAATCTGCTTCTCTGTCGATGAGTTTTGCTCCTCTTGTATTAGTCTGGCTCCAAAACCTCATTGGTTCTCCCAGCAACAGCAAAATGTGATTTTGACTAATGAAGGGTAGATTCTCATGGCCAAACATGAGCTTAACTGCATTTTTTTTTGTTTTCATGATGGCATAAATGTACGGGCGTCCTCATGTTCACTGGCATAAACGAAATGCAGATGCTGCATCAAGGTGACCTCAGCAGATTAGGATAGGCTGCAAATGAGTTCAATTAAGCAAGTTGCTAATGACTTCCACCTAATGACTAAGTTAAACGCTGGCAGCTTTTTGACGTTTTGTGCTGAAAGACGTCCCTACAGGTACATTTATCTAATATCATAGACTATTATCAAATAGAATCTCTTCTTGACATTCTTTAAAAGTAGCATTTATTCCCTAGGTAGGGATGAGACATGATTGTAAAGAGACAAATTATTGTTTTGTTTTAAGAAAATGAAGAACCAGATGGTTAAAATTTTCAATTTGAAATTCCTGCCATGTCAAAAAAGAAGATTAAATATTTTCGATATGCTTAAAATCTGATTTCAGCAAATAAAGCTTGTACATAATTATCCAGTTCCGAAGGCACTACATTTTTATCATTTAGAAGATTAAGACAGAGACGTTTGTTTTCGTTTTTTTGCTTTGTTTTTTACTGCAAAACGCTGATGAGAACAAACACATCTGCTCAAACTTTAGTTTGATGATTTCCATGCAATTAAATGGATATTCCAATCAGGACCTGGAAGAGCAGATCTCATCATCATTTATGGGTTATGGTCCTGAGCTTGGAGTGGGGCTGTCACAAAGCCAGAACAAGCTCATTCACTCCAGCTGCCGCCCTGCCATTGCTCCTCTGTGCATGTGCCAGACCCTTCAATGAGCCATTACACCGTGTCATTACTTTTGATGTCACAGCAGGGAGTTTAAAGCCGAGCTGCACATGGATTCAGGGGTCAGCAGGAGAACTGGAAGCATTGGTGGACCCTTATCAACAACTGGAAAGATGTGAAAATATGTGCACTTAATTATCGGTAAGCCTTCTAGAGGTAGAAATACTCCTGTGTACACAGGGGAAACAATCCCATAATGGGAGGTTAAAGGTCAGTTGAGCTCATTTAATGCTAGAAATATTCCCAACGGGTCTATTCTTGTCACCCTGATAAACGAAACACAGTTTTTCTTTTTAATTCTGAATAATTATTCCATAAGAATACCAATTCTGACTGACATGTGAGCATTAAATCAGTTAAAAATAATAGCAGTTTCAATCTTATAAAGTCTGGGGCTAGTTGGGTGAATGCAAATTGTTATTTTGTCAATGAAAGCAAAGGCTTTATGAAATGTTCTTACCGTCTCAGTGTAGCAAACAAAGTAAGAGCTTGACAGCTCTGTTGTTCAAATGATAACACCAGGTACAGTCCACAGTGCAAAGTTACAAGAACCAATGTCTCATATTCTAGATAAGATTGTTTTATCATTAAAATCCAACAAAATAATGGCATATTAAATGTATTTGTGGCTCATGTAATGCTGTATAGTAGCCATGTGTGATATATGATTAGCTTTAACGGTGATATTGAAAGTACAAATGAGTATTGTCCACCATGACTGGTCTTTCCTGTGGCCAAAAATGGATTCTGAAAGGCCGTCAATTTGGAGTCAGAATATGTTAATCACAAAGTTTAAAAATGACTTAAAAACAATCTTATTATGAACAGAGAACATTGGTTCTTATAAGCAGCTTTGACTATCCATTAGAGGAGTGGTTTACTAAATAGGTCCTCAGGACTCGCTGTCCTGTATGTTTTAGGAATGTCCCTGCCTCCACACACTTGAATTAAATAAATGGATGATTAGCAGGGGGGAGTTCAATCATTTGATGCAGGTGTGCTGGAGCAGAAACGTTTAAAACATGCAGAACAGTTTGAAAAGCACCGCATTAGAATATCACAGCTGTTAGTGAAAGAGTGTTGTTTTATTCCGTCTCTGCTGGGTGGCAAGGGACAGAAAAAAATAAAAACTAGAGAAAAACAATATAAAGTCAGAAACACTCGATGGAAAAGGAAAGTTTATCAGATTTTGTACATCCCATAATTTGTTTTCCTGCACTTTCAGTGACAATAAATATCATAAATAAACTTTGTGTTACTAGACAACCTCAAAAAAACAAAAAAACCCAGAAACATTGTTATGGACATGTATGCCAATCAAAAACCATGCATGGTTCAGAAGAACAAACTATATTCACATTACCATAAATACACCCTTACAAGGATGAAACATGGTGGTGGCAGCATTGTCCTTTGGCAATGGTACGGAAGTAAGAGTTAAGTTGAGCCAGAAACCGTTTTCTTATGCCCTATTTCCACTAGTGCTCTGAAACTGATCCATGCCGAGTTCGGATCGAGGTTGGATCAGTTATTTTTGCCAAACTTTGTTCTTACAACCATTTACACATCATGCTAGCACGGTTCCTCGCCTCCTGTTGGCAGTCCATGATACTACAGCTCTCAATAGGGGAATCACTTAAACAAAAATGGCGCCGCCCACAACGTTGAGGTACTGATGTGCATGGATTCCGTCCTCTGCCCAAATTTCAACGAGAGCCTCAGTCTCGGAATTATCCAAGGTTGCACCAAGCTCTTTTGAGGCCATGTATTGCTAATAGACGCAAAAGACGTTTGTGTTGTGAACAGGTGAAGAGATCTATGAATACAAAGCTAGACATGCCACAAAACTAGCTTTGAGATGATGCGGTCTGCTCATGTGCTTTTTGTTATCATAGAACTGAGCCACAGATGAACAATGCCGAGCCCTAATGTTTAAATAGTACTAGATTTAGCGCAATTCGGTTGTGTGTGGCATGATCCAGTTTAGTTGCGTTCCTCGGTTAACATGCTTTGACCGTTCTCTGCACGGTTTCAAAAGGCTGGTGTTAATGGGGTTTGTGTGTCCCTACATACATTATTTTACTTTAAAATAACACATCTTTTACCTTTGACTTCTGAACTATGTCTTTCACGTAAGCCCCATTTACACTAGCCTATGAAAACCGATCAGTGCCGAGCTTAGATCAGTCACCCGTGCCAAGTTCGGTTCCTTATGACCACTTACGCACCACACTAGCACGGTTCCTCGCCTCCTTGTGACAATCTACAGTTCTACTGCTCTCTAGAGGTAAACAAGCAAACCAACATGGCGGCTCCCGTAACATTCAAGAAGTTTGCAGAGAGTCAGGTGGACAAGGCAGCCTTTGGTGAATTTACTTGACAGATTTGACTTTTGGGAAGTGGATACGAAAAACAATAGTCTAATCGGGCCTTACAGACACAGGAAACAACAGGAGTCTTGCTGCAAAGCAGAATCATCAGTGGAAACCGTGTGGCACGGTAGGGAAGCTTGTATTTTTAAGAATGTCTGAAATGTAATGATAACGGAGGCTAACTGTAAGGAGATGATGCGGTCTGCTCATGCGCGTTTTGTTATATGAGAATTGAGCCAGAAACGTGCTGAGCCCTACTGATGAACTAATACCAGTTTGGTGAGGTCAGGTGTGCCTGGCATGGTCCGCTTCATTGTGCGTACCATTTACACTCAACGGTTAGCTTTGTTACGGTGCTCGGACCGATCTCGGCATAGTTGCAAAAGACTTAGACTGAAGGAGCTCGTTGTACTGTCATGATTATATTCAAAGGTCTGACCAAAAATGCAGAAGACCAAACAGGAGACCAGGGAAAAGTTTAAACAGGTTTATTAGGAATGATGTGATGAATCCAGTGCTGCTCTGAATGAAATGAGTCACTGCTCAAACACTGCTCAGCCAGAACTGGAAGGTGAGGGGAACACTGCGGTTAGTTCAGGATCAGCGGGGAAATTTGAATCTTTGATTTTTGAATTGGAGGAAAAAGGTTGCAGGCTCACTTCTCCAGAAAAGGTGTCCTTTATGGAATCCAGTCTGTGAGGGAAGGTTTCAGTGATTGTCTTGTTTGGTGTTGGGCGGACAGGGTTTACTCAGACTGACGCTTGTTCCTAGATGAATGGAGAAGCTGAGCTGCCACTCCAGATTTCCTACTTGGGTACTTGAGCGGGCTGTGGTACAGGATGATGAAACCTTTGCTTTCGGTACGTGAAGCTCCAAAGCAGCCTCTTGAGGGAAATTGGATCCAAACTTCCTGTCTGGGTGAACAGTGAAGCTGACTGCCCACTCAGATTTCCTCTTGTACCCAGAGCGGGCTGTGGTACAGATTAAACCTTTGCTCTGCGTAGAAGTGAAACGACCTCTTGGGGAAAATGGATCCAAACTTCCAGTTTGGGATCCCAGGTCAGTCAGAAGCTCAGATGTACCTTCCAGAGAGAGAAGGTCCGAACAAATCAAGTTAGCAGGATGACTTCCTGCCGAGAGGCAAAGACAAAACAAAGTTGATACTCAGGTTGACAAAAAACTCAGCTTAGCTACAGTATCCAAGACTGGCAAACCAAAACTCAGGTTAGACTCTGTTAAACTAAGCATGGCTAGAGTACCCTATATTGGCAAACACTCTGGCCCGAGGTAGGCGTGGCATCCAGCAGCTTAAAGGAATATTACACCCAAAACATGATTAGCCTTCATTTCTACTCACCCCCATGCTGAACAACACTCTAGGAGTACTTTTTGATACCTCAAATGCATCTCTGGAGATCTGGGAGGCTTCTTGCTGTCTGCTGACATTCAAATAATGGAGGTCTATGGTGACGGAGACAGAAAGGTCCATAAAAGTCCACAAAAAGCGTGTCAATATTATTCCTCCATACTGCTTTCGTCCAATGTATTCCAAGTGTCCTGAGTGGGTAGCATCCAAGAATTTGCACGAAGCAGTCATTTAGAATGTTTTAGAGCATAAACAGTAGTGTATAGGATTTCCCTGAAAGCGCACGGCTGCGCGATCATGGCCTTCTACGGAAGCCGGCAGACCAAACCAGATGAAAGTCGCATTCGAAAGCGTCTGCCTGATAATGCAAAGCGTAGAAGAAGAATGTGCTGTTTAGCTGTGCAAAGAAAGAAACAACGAAAGAAAAATGTCTACGAGGACTTCAGTGTTGAGGAAGAGCATGAGTTCTTTGCCGAGCTGAATCGCACTGGCTGGTTTGGTCTGCCCGGCTTCTGGCGTCGTGAACGCGCATGTGCGCTTTCAGAAATCCCTATACACTACTGTTTATGCTCTAAAACATTCTAAATGACTTAGTTTTGAGTAAATTCTGGATGCTACCCCACTCAGGACACTTGGAATACATTGGAAGGAGCAGTATGGAGGGAATATTGACATACGTTTTTTTGTGGACTTTTATGGACACTTTCTGTCGCCGGGAGCCATAGAGCCTCCATTGTTTAGAATGTCAGCAGACAGCTCAAGAAGCCTCCCAGATCTCCAGATGCATTTGTGAACTCAAAAAGTACTCCTAGAGTACCCTGTAGCATGGGGGTGAAGACTCTGGCTAATCATGTTTTGGGTGTACTATTCCTTTAAGAACACTCCACAGGTATTGAGGCAATGAGCTGCAGGTGTGCAGGGAGACCCAATGAGGACAGGGGCACCACCTGGTGGAGGAGGAAAGGAAACACAAAAACAGACCACACAAACTGGATTCCTGATAAGTTATACTCATAGCAGCAATGTGTAAGCGAAAGGACCTTGTTGCAGGTATGGACGCATATTTTTTGATTTCTGCCCAAATTTGTATATATCCGCTTAACTAGCTGTTGGTTCATATATACGGCCCAGGCCCTAAAGAAATGGAAAATGCAAGGGGCAAGTTTAGTGCGATAATCGAGGGACATGATGGCAAAAAAGGGTCCCAGCGTTCTCGCGCGCCTCACTCTTCTAGCTGGTCCATCTTTACGAGTCGTTTTCCACGATGGCAGCTTCATACAAACAAAACAAGCTGGTAGTGTAGAGCTGGATTTAGATTTGGCCAATCAGAGGCCTCCCCGCCTCCGGTTGCCTGCAATTTTGGAGAGGTAGCACCAGAGTGTGTGCAGAAGGGGCGGTGGCATATCTGCATTAGGTGCGACACACATGCAGATGACCTGGTTTCTGAGCATAAACCATCCTTTTGACTTAGACTTTATCGTCATTTTGTACACACAAAATGACGATAAATATACAAAAAAAAGAAAGGTAGTGTAAATGGGGCTATAATGTCCCAGAATAGGGATTAGAAACTATAATGTGACAAAGCAGGAAAATATAGGAAGTTATTTCAGGGTTTGAAAATTAAAAGAATATTGCATCACATTATTCTGTCCTCCAGGATACGATTGAGGACAGGGCACAATTGTAGTTCCCTTGTCCAGCAGCAGGCCTCTAAAAAGAGGCACCTGTGGGAGATTAAAACTACTCCAGTGTCACTCTTACAACCCACAGCGATGCCGACACACTTCCTCTGCCAAGGACAAAAATGTTTCCCCAAGTCGTCCACTGGGGTCTGAGTCTCTTGCCATGGATGAACAAGTATGAATAAATCATACCAGTATGACTGAGAGTGTGAGCAGCCAGAAAGCCTGAAGGAACAACAGAGTGGGTTCTGAGCTTCTTTCATATTAGCAGACTGCTGGACCCATGGCTGGGGGAACTGAGCCCTCCAAAGCTCAGGCTGTTGTGAGAGAAACACTGAATTATGCATCTGAGGAGGGAGGGGCGGCTGGTTGCCGGCTCCGATACCTCCCCCTCCTTTTACCTCCATTCCCATTCACTGACAGATAGATGGGGCTTTTGGATGAAGTTTCACATGGGGTCACTTCCTCAGAATCAGGGTTATAGAGACTGAGAGGGGTGTGTCTCTCTCTTTTCCGTTTTATGCACCATTTCACAGAATTGGAAGACATGCCTCTCTAGGCCTTTCATTCAACAGGGGGGCAGGTGGGGAAGGTCTTGTCACTCCTGACAAAGATGTATGCTGGATGACAGCCTGATGACGCATTTGTGCCCGAGAAATCTGCAGCGGCTGGTCATGAAGCATGCTGCATTGATTCTGGGGAATGAAGACCATCTCCTGCCATGCCGTCGATGAACGATGAGGTCAGGGGGTCACGCTTTCTGTTGCTCTCTCGCTCTTTGAAAAATCAATTCCTTATTAGAACTTCATGGTCACCAGAGGAGAAATGAAACTGTGTTAAAATGAAGACGGAAGATGTTCACCTTTATCAGATATGACTATGGATGCTTTCTGGTTTCTCTCCTGTTGTTATGAAGGAATTTCACCGCTTCGTTTTCTCTTTCATTGGCTGTGCCTGCACTCCTCCTCTTCATTTGAACTTCTTCCCCTCCCTTGTCTCTTGACACCTCATTGCCAGGCTGTTGGCTCTATTTCTGTCCATTGCCACAGGCTATACAGTCTGCATACCGTGTGTGTACGGATAGCCCCTTATGAGACACCTGCCTTCAACACATTGTAAAAAATCACAGTATGAGGAAGGATTTTATCAGGATTTTACCATCCAGTGCCTTGAAATTGATCAGAAGACTTTATGTTGGTTGGGTAAATTGCCAAAGCTTATGAATTAAGGTGAAAGAAAAAAATGTTATGGTTTCTCAGTCGATCCCCCATCTGTCTACCCAATCAGTTTGTGACATGATGTCCAACACATCCCTCATGTCCTTTAGGGGTATTTTTACCTGTGGTAAAAATATGTTTACAGTGAAATAGTTTAGGACAGATCCCTAAATCAATTGTAAGAACCAACTATTTCCCGTGGCTAATATAAAAACAAATGATTTTAATTCTGAAACTGAAGAATTGTGTAATAATTCTATCTTTATACTCTTGATTAGCTGTCATATTCCCTGACTGGGGTCTGACGGGCACCAACAAGCTCTCAAATAAAAATATGACCAATAACAACATATATATATATATATATATATATATATATATATATATATATATATATATATATATATATACAGTGTTAATATAGTAACACTACTGTGCTTAAGTATATTTTTGAGGGTACTTCACTTCACTACATTTACGAACTTAATTGCATACTTTTACTCAGATACATTTTCAATGTTTGGTTTCGTTACTAAGTAAAAAAAAATGAGCGAAAGACGAAAGAAACGCAAGTGTTTTGACCCCACCTACTGACTATGAAGTCTTAAGTTTTAAGGTTGTTTTACAAAAAATGTCTTCCTCTTCAGATGCCAAATAAGCTGCAGTTCCCTCACATTTATTTTTCTTTTGAAAAATGACCTGTTATGTGTGTGCCTTTTGTTTGTGAAGTACAGTTATTTACAGCTTTTTTTTGCTTCTTCATGTTGGCTGCGTTTACAAAAGGGGCTTCAAACTGGACTCCCTCTTCAGATGCCACCTAAGCTTCCGTTTTTTCTTTTCTTTGTAATGATGTCAATAATAGTAGCAGTAATAAAACTTGGTTGAAATTTATCCTACACTTGGTTGTTTATAATATTTTAAGTGAATTTAACCTTCAAAGCTTGCCAAAATGTAAAAAAACGTCATTCAAACTGCACTACTTTTTACTTATACTTTTCACTACATTACTTGAGTACATCTATTTTTACAGTAATTCTTATACTTAAGTACAAGCCAGTTCAGATACTTTAAGACTTTTACTCAAGTAACATTTCAGTCAGTGACTTGGACCTTTACCAAAAGTCATATTTTGGAGAGGTACTTATACTTTTACTTGACTCCGACATT
>JAGKQL010000068.1:5505571-5516067 GCA_018398635.1 Cyprinodon brontotheroides | reverse complement strand
CTTTTACTCAAGTACGGAAAGTGAGTACTTTTGCCATCTCTGCTGAGATGTGATATTTCCTTCTGTTATTTGCTTTTAAAAATATTTTTATTTTTTACATCAAGTTAGTCTTGTGTGTATCTAAAACGACTTCCAAGGTGTATAAAGAAGATCAAAGATCCGGTAAGTTGAAAACGTAATTTGTCGGTTAATAAAGTTGGTTCTAAGCCCTTTGATTGTTGCTGAAGTCTTGTGTGTACCTAACTAAAAAGTATTTGTACTCTAATCCACAGATAAATGATCCCAATTGCTCAGGAGTTTCTCAGTTTATTTTATTGAAACTCAAACAGTCGATACCATTTTATTAACTTAACCATAGTAAATGAAATCATTTGAGTTATAGTTTAAGTTCCAAACACACTCGGCTGTTATGATGACCGAACTTAAAGTCTGCCTTAGAATATGCAATGTGTTTATGAATTTATGCTGACCTCTCATTAGCAAATACTGGAAGGCAGCAGGAGATTGTCAACATTCACTGTTGGCAGCAGGACAATAATAACAAACCCCCTCCAATCCACTGTGCATGAAAGATAAATAAATATCAGCAGCAAATATTTCAAACATATACACAATCATTAAATTCTGGGAAAAGCACCAACATTTGGGAACAAAATTAGTTGCAGAGGAGGGGGTTGCTTATCATCAATGGCGCCGTTGTGCGTTTGAGATTTCAGGAATGACTGTTTGCAGTTCCAAACTACCAATCAAGAACTCGTCAACACCATGTGGAGATGCAAAGACCGTTTTACAGGCAGGCACAGGCACTTGTACTGTACACGGTAGAGACTGAGAAACAACAACCTTCCAACGACCAAGCTTATCGCGACACACAGGCTCTCTGTTTCTCCATCTTTGGCATTCACTCATTGTTTTTCTCCGAGGCTTGCACACACACAATGTCTTTCATTCCCAAACTGACGAAGGCAAATTTCTCTTATCCTCTTCCAATCATTCTTTCTGTCAAGCTCTAGACATTGCCCATGGTTTTGTGTTAGCAGAAAAATCTTTATTTATAATGAATATTTTATAGAGTATCAATTTATGTTAGGTCAGCAAAGAAGTTTACATCTTTATCCTTGGTCTTTTTTGCTGGTTATTGCTGAACTAGACTGATATATATAGTTTAAAGACAGTTTTTAAAAAAGGAACAATCTAAACCAGACGTCTTCAGCATTGGGATCTCAGAGGTACTGCAGGAGAATTAATTAAATATTTCTGCTACTTCTTGGCCAGGCTTAAAGGAATTTTAAATTTGCTTTTCTTTACCACAACTAAATCTGTCAAAGTATCAAATAAATACAACTTAATCTGCTTGAAAAGTTTGCATTAGAAAGTTGAGAAGCTAGGAGTCTTTAAGAGATACAATTTTTCCGACAACAATTACTCATACAAGCTTACTCTCTAAAAGAAGATTAGCAATTGTTCCACTATGTCAGACTCAGCACCAAGTGAAAATGGAGACGAGCACGTACTGTAGGACGGCCTTACGTAAACATATCACCAGAATGATTGACAATTAGGACCACTTTTTTTGATGATTCAGCCTGAAAAAGAACATCCTATACTATACCTTTACTGTACCTTTAAGTGGATATTCAATCTGGAAGACTTATCAGCTTCACCTGAAACATCTGCAATGTCCCTTGTATAGCCCAGCCAATCAACTCGGGGGGCAAATCATCTATAAAGCAAATCGTTTTTCAAGATACTCTTTGTTAGACTTACTTGTGCATTCTTATGTGCTTGTTGTTCTCGCCCCTCCCTCTTTACCCAGCATGCATCAGAGCCCCTTGTCTGTTCTCAAGATTGACAGCCGCCCCAGATGCACCATGGCAGCAGCAGCAGCTTTGTATAGTGCCTCACAGAGCTCATAGTATCAAGTTTAAACTTCACTTTTTTGTTGCCATTGTTCTACAAAACATTTTAAGATCATTTTAGGCGAAAACATTATAATGTTAAACTTCTCTAGGATTTTTTCCCAGCGTTTTATTATCATCACACTGCCACACGTACAGAGCAACGGAATTCACCTCTGGCTCTGCTTGAAAAACCTAGACGTAACTCCATGACGCGGCTCCAGACTGGATCCTTCAAAGTCCTTGAAAATAAGGAGACCGGAAGAGTTTAGGCTGTGAATTCGACCAGGTCTCTACCCTTTGGCGGGTTTTACCGCCGTATGCTTTGTTGCTTAGCAACCGTAAACGTTGACACACAAAGCAGGAAAAGAATGAATCACATAAAGTTTTCAAAACTGTTTATTTTATTTTCTTTTTATTGTGAAGCATGAACAAAGACTACACTCCACAAGAATCCAGAGTGGAATAAATGTTCCAACCACCGGGAGCAGGAACAAATAAAATCAAATGTAATGATAGAAACCTTAGTCAGTTAAATAACCTGCCACTGTCATTCTGCACATCTCTGATGCTGCTGCTATTTTCAAATATCCATCACTGTAAAATGTCCATAACTGCATATTGGTTATTTATTCCCCAGTTTTTATATTGTTAAAACACTTTTACAGGATTGTATTGTTTATATTTTGACTCTTCTATTATGTTATTCTTATACATTTTTCTAAGGTCCACCTCATGTGTGTGACCATTTTTTCAATAATCTTTCTGCTGCTGTAAATTTTTTCACATTGTGGGACAATAAAAGGGATTTTTCTATTCTATTCTATAAAGGGGGTAGAAAGATATAAGTAAATCTAAACAATGTATGTATAAAAAAATATATCTGCTAAATCATATTGTGCAAAACAGCAATAAAAAGATAAAAATCCTATCAGATTTTATAGCCCCACCCTGCAGATATATTAGAATCTGTCCTTTAATTACAACCAAACCCATTTACACAGTAACAGATTAAAACCTTTAGATAAATCAAACATTACCGCCACATATTTGACTCAATAACCATTAAAACAACAATTTTTCATTAATCTCAGACGGAACTATTAAATGACTTGTATTATATTAAACTGAACTTCCACTTTTTCACCACTGTTCGGGCGCCAAGTAACCTTTCCTCTGATCACGGCTTGCTTGGTCTGCGCAATGAATCCTGGGATATCCAAGGATACGGAGGATACATCGGACCCGTCCTTCAAATCGGGCAAAAGAAGGCGATATTTTAAGGCCGCATAACGAGGACTCTTGGAATCCACCAGACCTCGGCGCTAGCGCTATGACGTAATCGGCCTTCTCGAATCTGGCCTTCTAAGGACGCTGCGTCCCTAGGTTTTCGAACAGAGCCTCGGTGTTTAACCCATCCTCTAGGGAAGCAGTGGGCTGCCATTGTGGGGATTGCCGGGGAGCAGTGTGGGGTTAAGGGTCTTTTGCACAGGGACCCAGAGTGGTAGCTTGTGGGGAGTGGGTTTCAAACTCACAACCTCAGGATTCAAGGCTCTATGCCCTCCACTCGGCCGCCAATCTCATTTACTGAATTAGTGTGCAATAAAAAAAAAAAAGTATTATTATCTAGAGACTATTAATAACAGGAAGTGAAATGCAGCTCCAGATGAGCAGTGTGTGGTGACCTAACGAGTCGACCTCTGTTCCAATTGACCCAGATTTATGCTGTATGCTCCCATTTTCCCTGAGCCATACTTTCCTTTGTTCTTGTCCAGAACATACTTAGTGAGAACACGAGTCCATACTTGCATTCTTGTGAATTGAGAAACGACCTTAGTTGCTCTCCCGCCTGCAGGCAAACTTTCACCCACCTCCGTCCCCTTTTCCTCCCTCACTCTCAGACCATCCTCAGACCCACGCACCCTCTGGCTTACTCTACCACCAGTGTCTGCACCCCGAGGGGAAGACTACTCTAATCCTTTTCTAGGTCACTCATCAAGCATTTGTTGATTCACAGCATTAAAGACTTCTGACGATGCCGCAGCACCAAAGAACTTATGTCATAATCTGCATTTATCTCCTTGAACCCCAGTCAGCCTCAGCAGATGGCCGCTCACACTGAGCCTGGTTCTGCTGGAGGTTTTTCTGTTAAAGGGTGTTTTTCCTCTCCACTGTTGCTGCATGCATGCTCAGTGCGAGGAATTGCAGAGAGTCAATGAGTCCTTGGAATAAGCTGGGTTTCCTTAGATAGAAACATTTTGAACAATCTGACTGCATTACCTGTATAAATACATTTAATTGAAGTATACTTTTCTAACTGAATACAAGAATAGAATTCAACTTTATTGTCCTTACACTTTCACAATTACAAAGGAACTAAATCATTCTCTGCATTTAACCCATCCCATTGTGGAGCAGTGTGGGTGTTGGTGCTATTTTCTATTTAGTAATTTACGTTCATATTTAGTTGGGGTTAAGGATCTTGCTCAGGGACCCAGAGTGTCAGTCCATGAGAGTGGGGCTTGAACTCAGAACCTGTGGGATCCAGACTCAATGCCTAACCAATAGGCTTTGCATTCCCTTTACACCCCTTTTCTCTGTGTGAGTTTGAAATGATGGTGTGTTTTTTTTTTATTATAGTTTTCCATAGATTTGATTCACTTGTATATCATATGGTATATTGTAATAAATTGTAGTACACTGAACTAATAAAACTGTGGAAATTCTAGCAATACTCTGCTTTAGACTCCATATATGTGTCCACTCTCCTCCTTTTTTAATACCTACCCCTTCTTTGGTCTCTGCACAGCTCTTTGACACTAATAACAACGAAATTTCGTATGGCAAGACCTCCAAAATATGAATGAACATCAAGGAAATGATTAAAGCGTTGACAGAACACAAAAACCCACATGCAAAACAACTATAAAAAATAAAGTTGCAGTTGTACAATTAGAAAATAATAATGGAAAGAAAATGTGGAGTTGAATCAAATCTGTGGTTTTCTACATTGTTTTTAGTTTTCCAACATTTTTGTTTGGGAGATGAGCGCTGTGCGTGTGTTTCAGTGGAAACTGGTCTTTGGAGACTTGGTGACATAAAAGGTGTGATAATTAATACTTCTATAAATATTTAATTTAACCTCCTCCTCCAGTATTATAGAATAAAATATTCCATTGGTTTAATACTTGAAGCTGTTGTTGGAGTATTGTTAGGACTTTACTGACCTCCAGTGGTCAAATAACGTATTGCATTAAAGTACCTGTGTTACTTTTAGAAAGAAAACTTTGCTGTCATTTAAACAGAGAAATCTGTTTTGCTCAAAGACCTGTTTAGTTTTTTGACAAAAGAAGTTGATCCTTTTTTTAAGCAGAGGTATTCACACTTAGATTATAATATAATAGGGACATTTTAGTACAAAATGTTAACATAGTAGCACTTTAAAATTAATTATGGGTTGATAAGATTAATGGCAAGAAAATGGGTTTGAAAGTTAGGTACAAGGAACTCAAAAATCAAACAAATTGAGAAAACCTTAATCCTGCCCTCCTCTCTTAATTGTAAGCCACATTCAGATTCACTGAATGATTTGTGTGCTGATTTGTTATTATTATGGTGAAAATAAAATACTATTCAAAACATTTCTAGTAGATAGAGAGGTTTGGGTGTTTTCCAGTTATTAATAGAATAACACATTTTGAAATGCCTGTTTTTTGACATTTTGACCAGAAGACAAACCAGGTTTGTTTTTTATTAGTAATGACAATAGACAGAAGAGGCCTTATCACCGGTAGCCATGTTGAAATCTAAATAAAATTCTTTAGAATATCTTTCATGGTTTATTGTAGTTGATCTTGCCCAAATGTTATCAGTATATCGATTTAAAGTATTAATTCTGTTTTTTCTGCATCTAATAATAGCAAACCAAAACTTTTCTTCCTTCCAGGATATAAATGACACAATTTGCTGCTGTATCATTGTTTGCTAAATCTTTTTTTTGGATTTAAACATTGCTTTCCAGCTCTTTATAAGCTTGATTTTGTTGCATTGTTAAAATCTGTGTTTCTGATCATTTCAATGTTCAACGGTTTATTGCTTTAGTCATCATTAAGATTTTAAGTCACATCTCTTTTATAAAGGGTGATTCGGACCAATAGGAGGAGACAACCATCAACTCATATGGGACCAGACCCTTAGTAAAGGCATAATCGGGATGCTCAGAGAAATTAGGTGTTTTACATATTTCAAAGGAAAACGTTTCTTCACTCCCTCCAAATGTTCTCTTGACAGCATCCTGTGTATAATTTTTGCAACAGCACTGAGCCAAAAACAATAATTCATTGTAATAATGATGTAAAAATCATAATAGTTGACATGATTTATTTAAGGATCTGACCCAAAATGCAGTAAACCACTCAGAGAGCAGGGCAAAAGTTTGAACAGGTTTATTGAGGTTGAGGTTGGATTCAGGAAACTCAGTGTACTCAGAGGGCTGGTGAACCGGAACTGGACGGGAGGAGGGAAGTTCAAAGAGGTGAGTTCAGGTACCGTAGGAATCTTGGTTGCCGTAAGGATAATTCTAGTAAGGGACTCACGTTTTGGAGGGTTCTTCTCACGCTTCGAATCCAGTTTGTGTGGGTTGACCTAGTGAAGGGGGGTCTCGTTGGAGAGCGGACAGGTAGGCCTTCGTTGGACCCGGGGAGTATTAGGGGAATGTCACTCGGAAATCCTGGAGAACTTGAACTGAGCTTGTGGAGATTAATCCCCTGCCGCTCAGTGTGAGACTCAAACAATCCTTCCAGGGGAAGAAGGCCAAAAACGAGCTTGCAGGATGACTTCCTGCCGAAAAGGCAAAGACAAAAACACAAGGTTAGGCTCAGCGAAAAACAAAGACTCAGTTTGACTCAGCAAAACTCAGCTTGGCTAGAGTACCCAAAACTGGCAAGCACTCTGGTGGCGCCGAGGTAGTGACAGTCCACTGCTTAAATAATCCTCCAGATAATGATCCAACGAGCACGCAGGTGTGCAGGGAGGCCCAACTGAGGACGGGCACCACCTGGTGATGGAGAAAAAGAAACACAAAACAGACCACACAAACTGGATTCCTGACAATAGTTTCCAGATCTTCTTTTCTTTTTCTACTTGCAGCATTTTTCTGTGTTTGCAGGATATTTCTGCTTTGCTGCTCTTTGTTTTCCTGGATTGCTTCATTTGTCCTTTGCAGGATTTTTCCTTTGCATGTGTTTATCTGTTGCTCTATTTTTTGAATTTGCTGGTCTAATTTTTGTGCTGTAGTTTTTTGTTTGTTTGTTTTTTTTTGCAATGACAGATTTTCCAGTTACCAGTTCCAGTTACCATTTATTCCAGTTACCTCCATTGGGCTGCTAATATCCTATTTCAAGCCATCTCGGGGACTAAATCAGGAGAAGTTCTTTAAATAAACATTTAGATGTTATGACTTTAAAATTTAATTTTTGATGTTTTTAAGTAGTAAATACCAGAACGCGATGCTAAAAGCACTTTTCCAATTTACTCAAACAAGTGATTAACCTCTTAACAATTTTGGGAAATTCTCGCCTTCCAAATGGAATGAGCAAATAATGTAATGTAAATGTTTCCTTGGGCTTGTGCAAAACAAAACATGTTAAAATATTTTCTCTGTTTTCTTTAAACGTAGTTCCGCATATTTCATTTAAATCTGATGATTGACCCCTGAGCAGCGATAACCAAGGCAAAAATTGAAGAAATAAAGCCAAAGTACAAAGAAGAATGTTTTTCTTTGCTTTTTTTTTACGATTTTATTGATCTGTGTGTAATGTATCTTTCATAAATGAAAAAAAAGCTGTCATATGTTGATGCACTGTATATACTGTATATATCCCATGCACCTTTTTTCCTTTGGCACTTTCTTCTTCTCGCCTGACAAATTTGAGCTGATGTACTACGAGTAAAATTTTCTCCGTACTGTAAGATCAATAAATTCAATCAATCAAATAGGGAGATCAGTATTGTTTACGGGAAAACCCATATGTTCGGTGCGTACTTTGCTGGGTCATTTTGTTAGCTTCTGTCTGGGCCCGCGATAACCAACATGACGCGTTGAACTAGATCTGCTATTTTTGGCAACAATCATAATGCAACAAATAACACGTTAGGTTCTATAATGCTGTCAGGGAGAGTGATAGAAAACATTTATTTAAACCCTGAGAAATGTTTTGAAAGTGAAGTCTTGTAATCGAAAGCAGCAATTGAAGGCAACAGTGACGTGGAATGATTAATACGAGTGGGGCAGTGTTCAGATCCCAGGGGGTTATCAGATCCAGGATTGGTCAGGACTGGATTACTGATCTGAGACGTGATTCAGGCTAGCAGCAGAGGAGGGGAACCGGGTTGGGTCCAGAGGCTTGAAGTTGGAAGAGGGCTAAGCAACGGCAGGGCTTGACTTCAGACTTGTTAGTGTTCAGACCTTGAGTTTCTCCAAGTTCTCTTCTTGAGAGCTGGCAGGCAGGTTCAGACAGTTTGATCTCCAGGCTTGCTTCTGAAAGCAGGCAGGCAGGTTTCTGCTGAGAAGCTCTTCCAGAGCTCCAGGTTTCAGTCAGGGTTCTTCCTAGGAGGCAGAGAGGACAAAAACACTGATTAGGTTTAAAGTCAGGTTTTCAGGGGAGTCAGAGAATCAGACAGGCTGGTTGGCTCAGGCTTCGCTAACCATAAATGGCTTAACACGCTGGCGCTGAAGAGTAGTCCTGCCACTGCTTAAATGCTGGTCTCCTGATGAGCAAATCAGCCGCAGGTGTGGTAGTCAGCTTCAGCTCCAGGAGACCTAGGGCGCCCTCTGCTGGAGAAAGGTGGACAGACCTCCAGATCCCAACAGTGAATCTGAGTAGCAGTGGCTACAGCGTCTGAGGCTGGAAACTCTGCAGGAGAGAAACAGAGGTTAGTGACCACATAAATCTAAGGGAGGAAGATTGTGAACGTGAGCCACTAACCTGGTTTACAAGTTCAGTCCATGCCCAGAGAACGTGGTTGGATTCAGCTGTTGGGCTGCCATTAAGATAGGCGATTTAAGAGAAGAGGTGGAGCAGCGGGTGGTGCAAAGATAACAGCCTGATCCTGAACGTGGGGAAAAAGGAGGTCATCTTGGACTTCAGGAAGAACTGTCCTAACCATCGCCGGCCCCGGGGCACAGATCTAGCCGTAGAGGTGTTCAGCAATTTGTAGTAATTCCAGTGTCCAGCATACCCTCAAGGCCCCTGAAATAAAACAACACCCCACCAGCGCTAATCAGCCACCAAGTGGTGGCAACGCATTCGCCTTTTCCGCTAAGGAATACCAAATCTCTGTTGATCTCATCTTGTAGGCACGCCCAAACCTTCAGATTCCCGTCCGAATGAATTTGGCCGATGATCTTGAAAATGTCCGCAACCTGCCGAAAATGATTCAAACCAAAGTAATTCCAGCCACCTTGTAAGGTGAGGGAGCGCAGCTGAGATTTGCGAAAAATGTAAAGAAAAGCCCATGAAAAGTCGAAGTATGCAAAAAAATATCAGAAAAATTCTCACTTTTGAGTACAGTAACGTAAGTATTTGTACTTCGCTGGCGTCTGTCCACTTTTCTCCCGGCAGCAGAGTGGCGCCCTTGGTCTCCTGGGGAGCCGAGGCTGGGACTTCTACACCTAGGCTCGTTAACTCACGCAGGGAGAGGCACTGCATGGCAAACAATGGCAGCGCCAGCTACGCCAGTGCACCAGGAAGTAAAGGTTTGGGAAGCCACGGTTAAAGCGCCCGGTTTCAACCAACCCGCCCGACTCTCGCACTCCTTGAACCCGGAACCTGAACCTAAGCGGTTTTTTGTCCTCTCTGCTTCCTAGAAGATTCCCACCGAAAGACCGGTTCCCTGGAAGAGTTTCTTTTCTGTGTTACCTGTCTGATGATGGAGAGATCCTGGGATGACTGGTTCTCACGTGAAACCTCGCTGTCGTGCCCGCTCGCCCGGTGAAGGAATACATCATTCAACATCCGCCTTCACCCCTGGTTTGACCCTAAGTAATTATCCTAAACGCATCAAGAATCTTGAAGGGGAGGGCGAACCTTCTGCCTGCCGCGAACACCAGTCCCGCATCAGCTTCCAGACGTATTTAACGAATTTGGCCTTTGTCTTGAACACGCCGCCACCGGTGGGTTGGGTTCTTGATAGTTTCAAGTTCCAAAACAAATGTTAAATATGCCACCACCCAGCTTTCCAGCGCTGTTCAGTATCGCCCCGCTTCGCAGAAGGGCGAAAAACGTTTCTGTAGTGCTTTATTTATATCGATGAGTTTAGTTTACTCCCGCCGGGACTCGGGGAAAACCTTGAAATGGGCCTTCAGCTGAAGCGCAAGCGCGCAAACGGCGTGGTTTTCTGGTGTGTACCGGTGTCGCCTTCTTAAATAAAACTACTCCCCTGTAAAAACCCCGAAAATGTCGCAGGAAACTTTTAGCCCATTTTCTGTAGTGTCCAGGATGAAATCGAATGATCGACACCAAAATTTTGACAATTGGTCCTGTCTCTGCTATTTGGCTCATGCAGAATCCCCCCCTGGCTGCTTCAGAATGGCTTCCA
>JAGKQL010000068.1:5495240-5505547 GCA_018398635.1 Cyprinodon brontotheroides | reverse complement strand
GTTCGTCCGCCCACCGGAGATGGTAAAGCAAAGCGCCAAAGCCGAAACGGCACAGGGTGTCCGGCGTTTCACAAAACTTTAAACGCCGCAACAGCCTGAACCGGTGAGTAAAGCGCGTTATTTTGCAAAGAAATCGTTGGCGGCGTTATTCTTTAGCGACATTTTTCAGACGATATGTACACCGGTGGGAAGTCACGGCCCCTTTGCGCAGCCGGGATTCTCGTGCGCAAGAGCGAGCACCGTCAACGCAGTAGCGTCATCATTCTACTCATCCTGGAATGGGAAGTACGGGCTGGCAAACCCAAATCTGGTGTAGAAAACGTGCCAGTAAGTAGCAGATTGGAACGTAGCCGCCATGTTATACCGTACTTGTTTTGAGGGGAAGGCTTATTTTACGCTGGCGCTGAAATTCCGCGCTGTCTGAAAATAGAAGCGGCCCCGCGTGCGTCAGCGCATTTATTCAAATTGTGATTTTTATCCACAAACATTCATTTTTATTGCATTTTTCGTTGAATACATGTGTAGTTGGTTGTTGCATAACCTCCTTGTGTTAAATGCTGAGTGTTGCTCTGGTATTCGGGTTAAAGGGAGATTGTCATCCAGCTGAAAGCAACGCGGACGCGCATGTGCTGCTGATGTGTTTGCATCCGATGCGTCGTCAGTTCGTTATATGTTGACGCAGCGTTCTCATCAAGGTGTGTGTCATCGTTCGCACGAGCACACGCGCGCGTGGCTGGCGCACAGGCTGTGGGTCCGTCCACCATCTGTGCGCCCCTCCCTCTGTGACTCGCAGCATCACCGGCAGCTCCGTGGATGCTGCTGCCTCACCATCCATCCCTGCTTCACGGCCAAACAGAGGCAGGCGTTATATCTGAATGCGTAATTTGCAGTGGGACGCTTTGATTCGTGAGCCGCTGCGTCCTTATTAGTGAATGCGACCCCATTTGGAGACATTTACTAATAACAAGCTGTTGCTTTCAGCTGAAATTCATTTTAAAACGCGTCTTTCTCGGTGGGATTTTTCCAAGTTTGTCCAAATGCGGCAGCGATGAGCTGCGAGCGAATCAGAGGGAGGCGGTTTGAGTTGTCAGAGTCACATCCAGGGTTCAAGCTCTCCTCACTTTGCTCCTCTGCCTGCTTTTTGGGGGATGCGACGTCATGAGCTGATCCCGCCTGACAGATGTGCTGCAGCTGCACAGGCACAGATAGTCCGATCCTGATATTTTTTATTATTATTTAAATGATAATGCTGCAAAAAGGAAGGAGGGAGAAAATCTTCTTATGAGATAAATGTGAGGTTCTCTCGTTTTTCCACTGACGGATCGCAAACCTTCATTCATTTTTCGGCTCTGCGTAAGATGATACCTGGATCTGCCGCATCAATGCTACCATCTGCAGAAGCCGCGAAATTGTACCAGACCAATTACGTCCGCAACTCCCGTGTAATCGGACTCCTGTGGGCCATTTTCACGATCCTGTTCGGCATCGTTAACGTGACCATCTTCTCGCAGCCCTATTGGATCGGGGATGGCATGGACACCCCGCAGATCGGCTACTTCGGCCTGTTCCACTATTGCATCGGGGACGGACACTCCAGGGACCTGGACTGTCAGGGCAGCTTCACCGAGTTCGCCGCCATCCCCTCCACTGCGTTCAAGGCCGCCTCCTTCTTCATCGGAATGTCAATGATGTTGGTGGTCACCTGCATCGGCTGCTTCAGCCTCTTCTTCCTCCTCAGCACCTCCACCGTCTACAAAATCTGTGGCTGGATGCAAGCAGCATCAGGTAGGTTCAGAGACCCGAACATCAGGTATGAAATAAGAACAAAACATTCAGCTTTACAAGTCGAATATCCTTAAAAACCCTCTTTCTGTTTCTAATGTCTTTGAACCCTGGATGGTGAAATGGGTATTGCTTAGATCCAGTGGCGGTTCTAGACAAAAATGTACCGGGGGGCCCCGCATGTTTCCATGGGGGCCAAGAAAAGCTTGAAATAAAAAACAGAGCAAAGGATTCAAATATATTAAGATAGCCTGATGAAGTGAAATTTCTGTTCAATTAGGTATAATTAAAATTCCATGTCTTATTAGGTCATCATACATTCATAATTCAGAATTTTACATATTTTTTTTTTTACTTAAAGCTACAGTGTATACACAATCATAGGGATATACAGTCAGAAATGTAATAATATATTATACATAACCATGTTATTTATCATCATCTACTGTACGAGCTCAGCCTCTTAACCTTAATATTTGCGTTGCCTTAGGAATTGCTATTTATAATTACATAGGAGCGGGTCTCAAGCAGCCATGGAGGCAGACATCTTTTGGCGCCACGCAGCAGCCCAGAGCCAACAAACTAGCGCATTGCTGGCGCAGATCGCCAAAACGTCACTGCCACAACGATGTAGAAAAAAAATAACGGTATATTTATTATCTTAAGTCTACATGAAATCTATACCCTCACACAGACCAATGAAATACTATCTGTAAAATTATTATCTATGTAAACAAACCTCATCACTTGAGAAGGTAGGTGATGGACGCCGTGGAAGACATTTTGTTTGTAACTGCAAGATTGTTACAAGTGGGAGAGTTGGGGTAGAGCGTGTTCTACGTGCAGTCTGTAGTCTGACCGCTAGATGTCGCGAAAAGTTACACATTTTGACTTTTAATTTAAGTTAAAATTACAGTTTTCTATAAAATCTGAATTAGAACTCAAGAAAACTGATAAATTCAGTCTTAAAATCTGTATTTTTTCTTTTTGTTTGTTTAAAAAACAACATTTAGCAGATAAAAACTGGGAGCCTATCTCAATTCCACTGAAGCTATCACCTTATTGTTTTTAGATAATTAAACAGAGTTTGTAAACAAAAAAAAATGAAATAGATCCAAAGGACCTATCATTAACCGTGACTGTGACAGCGCATATCATCATTAGAATTTTTATTGAGTTTTATGTCTACAGTACAGGGGCCAGGACATGGTCTACAGGGGCACTGGCCCCCTTTGGACCCTGTCTAGAACCGCCCAATGCTTAGATCATAACTGTCATGAGCTGATTAGAACAGCTCACCTAACAGCCTGATCGAAAAGCAATTTGTTTTATGTGTTTAAATCACATCTAGCACTGAAGTAAACATTGCAAAAAATATTGCTGTCATTGCAACTGCCAGGGGCAGATTCTTTTAGGAAATTTGGGGCCCTAGGCAAAGACAGGAGGGGGGACACACTTAATATTGTAAAGGACTGGTTATACTTCTGCAGCAGTGTGTCGCAGGTATGATGCAGCATTATTTTGATTTATGCTCAATATTGAAGCGCCATGTTATTCCACGCCACAAAGCAAAAGGGAAAAAAACGAACCAATCTGTGGGTCTATAGATATTGCAGACACGGGCTTAAAAAGAGTGGGGGATCCAGGTGGGAAAAGGGTCCCAGCTGCTCTCGCACACCTCGCCTTTCCAGCTGGTCCATTTTCTTTTCAGGAGTCATTTTTTCACAATCGTGCGGTCATACAAACAAAACAAGCCAGTAAGGAGATGCATAGTGTAGAGCCGGATGTAGAATTGACCAATCAGAGGCCTCCTGTCTGCGGCACTGCTCTTGGCGGTCACCTACAATTTTGGAGAGGTGCACCAGAGTGTTCTGCGCAGGGGGCGGGGACGCCTTCGCATTCACCTGGGCGCATTAATCTTCAAGTATAAATCAGCCTTAAGCTTTTGAATTGTGTGGCGGCTGGTGGAGCTTTCTCCAAGGGGGTGCTATAAATTCAAAATAGATGTATACATAAAAACCAATCAAACGTTTACTAAGTTATCACAAAAGTATAGGGAACAAAACATAATTTAATGTACAGGTTTACTTTTTGTACATAAATCTTACATTTTTTTAATGTATAAAAACTTTTTATTTTCTGAGAATCTGTTTATTTAAGGGCAGCTATGCAAATTAACAAACCTCTAGAAAAAGTACACTATATTTTATTTTTTTCCATGTGAATCCCAGATTGTTTATTCATCTTTGCCTTTTCTAAAAAGTGCTTTAGATCAGTCCTAGCTGTCTTTATCCATGCTGGCTCAGATCTTCAGGTTTGAAAAAGGAGGCAGGTAAAGCAGGATAAAGTGTTAGCCTCGCTAAATGCAGTTAGCAAAGCTTTCTTGCTAAACCAGGTCCTGGAAAAGGACCGTTCTTGGGCCTCTTTCTCTCTCCAATGCGTCTCCAACTCAAGCGACTCGACCAGTCAGTCACCCGCAAAACGTCTGCACTGTCATGTGTATTCTCATTATCAGTTCATATGAAATCGTACGAAAAGTTTATGCGCAGTATTTCGTACGTTTTTGACGTTTTTTACGTCGTATTTCGGCGTATTTTTACATCTTGCCTCGAGACAAGATATCTGTGCGTATGTGCATCTTACGCACAATTCAATAACATAGAATTTAACATACAATTAACCCTAACCCTAAGATACAAAACAGCAAGCAACCTAGTGAGAGACATCATGAAGTAATTATTGCACTGCCCGTCCCAGTTTTACGTCCATCCGCGGCTCTGCTTTTTTCGTCTGTCTGGCTGCGCATGAGCAAACTTTGTTTGTGTTTTTTCGAGAAAAATGTCAAAAACGCATGAAAATACTGTGCATAACTTTTCGCACGATTTCATACGAACTGATAATGAGAATATGTTGGCACTGTGGCGGGAGGTGGTGAGCAAATAAACTTCCTGTCAGCTCATAACGAGCTGCGCCCCAAGCTCTCCTATAGCTTGGTATTACAGAGGAGCTACTGCGCATGTACAGCTTTCAACGAGAGTCAATGGACAAAGATTTTTGTGCTGCATGGCGGAAATACGTCATATATCCAACGAAAAATTTAATACGCTTTACAAGTCAAAAAATATTAAATATGTATCTTGCACATCTTACATATTAATATATTTCAAAATATTTTAAATGTTAATTTAAAATTAAATTACAAAAAAAATGTCAGTTTTTTATGTCTTAATCAGGGTCATTGGGTGGGTGGGGCGGCGCCCTAGCGTCCTCCATCGACCTGGTTCTGATGGCATTTTAGGGAAAGGATTTTTATGAAAAACACGATTAACGTGCACAAATAAGGAATAGTTGTATTAACCATACATGTAAACAGAGTTTTATGGGGCCCCCAGGAACTTGGTGCTCTAGGCAACTGCCTAATATTGCCTAATGGTTTTGCAACTGCAGTAATAGAAAAATATACATTAAAAGGATTTAAATGTCACGTTTAAAATACAGATAAAGAAGTTGATAGGCAATAAAACATACATTGGCTAAATTTTGGTCTACTGCTAAATTATTATTATTATTTTTTTAATGTTCAGGGAATTAATCAAGAAATATTTTTTCATGATGTAGATGTAGATTGTTTTTTGTTATTGTTTTTTTGCTGCTAAAATAGTCGGCTCAAGGTTAGGAGCGTGTGCTTTGAAAGATAAAATGAATCTTTGTTGCATAAAAATATAACCATTAACCAAATTATTTCTCCCATGGTTCTTGGTGCTATTGTTATCAGGAAGCGAAGTTCGATCATGCTAATCTTAAATAACCGACTTTTAAGTATTTGGTTTTTTCATGTCACTGCATTAGGATCAGTGGTGTCAAAAGTACATACATTGGTTACTTCAGGTAGAAGTATAGATACTGCAGTTTAAAAACACTCTGGTAAAAGTTGAAGTATCAAGTTGACCTCTTTACTCAAGTAAAAGTGAAAAAGAAAGCTCCAAAAAACTACTTAAAGTATAAAAGTATAAAAGTAACCTTTAAGAAAAAGGCCAGATAACACTATATATATGAATTGAAAGCACAATTTTCCACTATTTAAAAACATTCTCTGAGATAGAAATGCCAAGGATGAGGGAGGTCTGGTTGGTCTCCGTCTCCTGATGCGCTCTCGCCACATGTCCGACCTTTCAGACATTTCAACATCTTTTCTGCTAAACTCAACATTGTAGCATGGCATAGACAATTCCACGCTAGCAGCTCTGAAGAACACTGCTGAAGCTTCTGGACGATTTCCTTTAGCCAACCAATGAGGGTTTGCGTAATAAGTATGACTCATCCATGGCATGAAATATATATTTATAAACATTAAACCAGGGTAACTAATAAAAATCAGTGGGGTCCGAATAAAGAAAATCAACCAGTAAATGTCCGGAGACATTTTGTATACATACATTATTGTATGAGTTACGTTCTGTTCCGTTTTATTTCTCTTTCCTTGTAAGTCTGAAATGTCCCATGCTCCTGAATGCACCATAGCTATCTGATGCTCTCTCGCAGCGAATGCATCACTGGTCTGTGTAGATGGCGGGTTTTGATTTTCAGCTGAAGACAAAGCTTTGCAGTTTTAAAACCTACGTCGGATAATCACTGTTTATTGTTGTGTGTGAATAACAAGAGACTACAACAAATAAATCAGCTTTACCTCAGACAAAATCTTTGGATTTAATGTTGTTCATAACATCGCAGTCCGCTAATCCGCGACCTGTGCTTTAAACCGAAGCCAAAGAGTAACAAGTAATGTTTGTTTTAAAAATGTAAGAAATAAATAAGTAAAGATACTTGTGTGAAAATGTAATGATGTAGAAGTCAGAAGCAGGAGGAAAAATAAGTAATGGAGTAAGGTATAGATACCTAAAAAGGTGTTACACTTAGTACAGTAACGTAGTATTTGTACTTCGTTACTTGACACCTGTGTTAGGGATACAGTAGTTCCTATTGTCACCTTGAAGCATGAAGGTTCAGGATTTAAATCCTGGTTAAGATCCTTCATTGTGCTGTTAGCATGTTTCCTCTGTGCATCCATGAAGCATTTTTCTTCTGTTAAAAGGCTATTGAGTGATGTACAAAGATGCCAGCAACTCTGTAATGACTGCATATAGAAATATAGTATTTCTAAAGCTCTGAATGAGGCCTACAGGGAGGATTTTTTCCTCCATAGATTTGCTTGGTGAAGCCAATAAAGAAATATTTTAATTTGGTGAAGATTCTCATCCAGATCATAGTCATTGAAAAAAGAGAAAACAAAAAAACAATCCAATGGACTTTGTTTCCAAGTTTAAAGACGTTTCACTCCCCATCCAGGAAGCTTTTTTCAATTTAAAATACTAAATAGTTGAGCCCATCAAAACCTTGTGCTTTTGTTGTTTTTAAATACTTAGCAACCTATCCATATCTCTTCTATTTGCATGTTTAAAACAAAAACAAGGTTTGATGCATAATAAGTAAACCCGAACTCAACGTTATTTATTTATCTCTGAATTGAAAAGACCCGGGAGAAACTAAACAAAGTCCAGTGATTGTTTCTAATTTTCTTTTTTTGGAATATTTTAAGTTGAAGAGATGGAAATGAAAATTGCATGAATACAATAAATTTAATGCGAAAATAGCAACCCTGACCCTTTAAAAACTATTCAAGTGCTGTCCAACGTGGTTCTGGAAATATTTTGAATATACATTTTATCCAATTCAATTCCATTTTAAACTCAAAAAATACTTTTATTAAATGCAAAGTGGAAATTAAATGTTGCAGTAACTCATACCTTTTATTTTTTAAACAGTTGTTGTAGGTGTTGATAGCTGTAAAGCAGGAAGGATCTGGTAGCGGGATCTGTCTTGCACCGGATCTGGATAAACTTGGGCATTAAAGGATACTAAAAGTTGACCATAATCTTCTTCATGTTATGAAAAATTCTTCTTTGTGTATTTCTGTGAAGAATTCTTCTTTTTAGCATTTAGCATTAGGCTTTCTTACAGAATAATGTTCTACTTCGATTTGCACTTTTGCACTGCCAACAATAATGGCAGTAACTATTCACATCACTATTCTAACGTTTAAGACAAAAACAAAGAATTCATGCTCTTTTCAGTTCTGTTTTTGGAAAGAGCAAAAAATAAACACTACGCCGCGATGCAAATGAATCGAGCCTGCATTATCACACTGCATTTTCCACAGTTGGTAAAGTTCGTGATTAGTTTAGATTGACCCTGAACTGGTTTTGCAGTGCATTATTACAACCCCTGCCAGTCTGCCACCCTCTTATCAAAATGGTTCTGGCTGTGCCACTGCTTGCACTAAATGATCATTTAGTTCTCTAAAGTTCGATTGAACAAGATTGCATGACGATCCTGAAACCTTTTAAAGTTGCTTACATAACACAGAATGAATGCAGCCCAATCACAAGCTAACATCACTAAGGGCGATTTCTGTATAATCTTCTGCCACAAAGAGTAGTAGCCTAGAAACAGTAGCAATGGTTTTAAAATGGGCATTGAAATAAAGTGCTATCAATGGTTCAGAGAGTGACAAAGCATTTTGGCATCACTGCTGACTTCAGATTGCAAATGTCATAACCCATGAAATGCCACCTCCTCATCTGGGGAGTTCTGGCAGTGATCAACACAAGTCCTCTCAGCTGAACCAGTGGTCAAAGCTTTGAGTTTC
Organism: Cyprinodon brontotheroides; assembly: GCA_018398635.1. NCBI lineage: Eukaryota > Metazoa > Chordata > Actinopteri > Cyprinodontiformes > Cyprinodontidae > Cyprinodon > Cyprinodon brontotheroides. The sequence continues at coordinate 5,497,059 of JAGKQL010000068.1, read as the reverse complement.
ATGCTCTAACCCAAAATGATAGGAGTCTTTGGAATGGCTCCATCTCGAGTCACTATGCTAGCTAGAATTAAGGCAATAAGCTTGTCTAATGAGGACACTGCTGGGCTGTGTTGCTCTACTGCAAAGAGATGAAAGAAAAAGCTAAGAGTTGAGGCGTTGGTTGTGGCAGTCTGACCCAAGGAGTCCTAACGAGAAGGTCTAGCTTATTAGTGTTGTCAAACATCATTATTCTTGGCTGATGTTTAAAGTCACACCTTAGCCGAGCAGCCCATGGGGAGGACAGGTGGCCAATCAAAAACCCCACACCATCAGCATGATAGTGATAAATGGTATGACAGAGTGCCAAGAAGAGAGCAAAGGAAAGAGGAATGTGTTTTGCTTCCTTTTGCAGTTTATCACCTTGAAATATTTTTGGAGCACAGTACACAGTTTATGTCAAACTGCATGTTATTAAGACAAACCAAAAGGAAAAGTGACTGTGGATCAGCTTTAGGTTGTTTTCTGCTGTGCTGCTGCTAGGAGGCTTGGAGGACGTTAATGACACAGTCAGTATTCAGGGCACTGCTCTCTTCTACATGGCATCAATCTTTCTTTCTGCTCCTGCAAGCATCATCACGGGTCATTCCACAGACTTAGATGCACATCTTTTCAGACTGATGGTACAGCTTTGAGCTATCCTACAAACAACAATATTGTTTTTTTAAAACCAATGAGTGGGGTATGTGTTGCAAATGCATGTCTGTCTGCCTTAGATTGCATATATTTTACTTATAGTACTAGATAGGACACATTTGAATGTAATTAGCTCTGTTATGAGTATTTATTTACTACACAGTGGCCATACCATAAAGTACCAGGCATTTGCACTTTAAGTAAACGTATTGATGTCTATTCAACATTTTATAATTTTTCCTGTTATACCTAAAAACTGTATTTTGTTTTATTTTTTTTGTTGTTTTATTATTTTTCATTTTATAAAAGTGTCACGATTTGGCTATGGTTAGTTGACCCAAAAGCAGACGCAGGGAGGTAGAGGTGAATCTCTTGTGGATTTAATAGTGAGTTAACAGAAAACAGAGGCAGGTTATCCATAAAACCAAAAGGAAAACAAAGTCCATACAAACATGAAAACCAGGGAGTCCAAAAATCGTAAAACATGAAAACTAGTCAAAACGTACCAGAAACTAGTTGAGACATCAGGGGAATCACAACTCATAAGGAGGAAGGCTCAGAGAGAAGGCTTTTGAGCACACTTGACGAGGACCCAGCAAAAGAGAACTCGAAGAGAGGGCTTCTTTAAAGGAGACTGAGACAAAGAGAGGGGCTACCGATGGAAACTGGGAGCTGATGTGAAATTCAGAAATCAAGAGAGTGGAAAAGTTGCTAGAGAAGAAGGAGAAATCACAAGAGGGCAGCAGAGAGAGCAAACAAAATAGAAAGCTGAAGGCTTCAAATATAACAATAATACTAAAACTACTACTAGAACTATAAAAAAACACCTGGAGAGAAGGAAAAACTAAAACACTAACACTAGAAAACAGCTGCGAAGCAAGACTGGATACTTTAAAGAAAAACATAACAGAAACCCTGACACAAAAAAGGTTACCCAGAGAGATGTGCATAATCATGAGCCCAAAAGAATATGACATTTTCTATGAAACTAAAACTCAAAAAAGTAGGGTTAGCATTTGCATTTAGCTTTCTGTACCAGAAATGACAAAAGTACTCACTTTCCGTACTTGAGTAAAAGTACAGATACTTGTGTTAAAAAGTACTCTGGTAAAAGTGGAAGTACTGATTAAACTTCTTTACTCAAATA
>JAGKQL010000068.1:5436396-5459733 GCA_018398635.1 Cyprinodon brontotheroides | reverse complement strand
GGGGAAACAAATGTATACATATCCATGTACACTCGTGTTTCCACATATATAAATGCACACATTCATTTTTAAAAAGTTAGTTTTAACTTTACATTAATACAAAGAATCAGAGTTATATGCAACAGGCAACAACGATATGATATGATTTTATAATATGAAAAGTTCCACATCTAATATGCAAATTCAGACTCTTTCCAGCCAATACAATAAGGGCAGCTAGAGCTTATTTGCTTTTTTTTTCTTTGGAAAACTGTTTGATTCAGGGAAATAGTTTGCTTCTAAACTTGACATCTGAAATTTAGAGGTTCAAAGCAAATCCTTCTAATATTAAAGTCAAAATTGAGATAAAATTGTGATTTTCTATAACTGGTAATGCACTCCAAATACAAATGATAGTTTAGACTTTGAAGTCAAGTTTTAGCTTTTTAAACACCGATTTAAAAACCTGGAGGAAAGCGATAGCTGAGCAATCACAGTGTGACTGTCAGTGCTCCAGTCTGTCTGTTTGTTTTTTTGTGTTTGTCTCCCTTCCTCCACCAGCAGGAGGCGCCTGGTTCTGGTCCGCCTCCTCACACACCTGCTGATGGTTACCTCATTAACGGAGTGTTCTTAAGCTGCTGATTGCCTTTACCTCGACGCCAGAGTGTTTGCCAAGTTTTGGGTACTCTAGCCAAGCTTGAATCTTTTTGCTGAGTAAGACTGTTGGAGTTCTTTGACAACCTGAATTCTCTTTAAAACTCCTGTTGTTTTTGTCTTTTGTCTCTCGAGTTTTGGGAAGTCATCCTGCAAACTGAATCTTTCGGACCTTCTCTCCCTGGAGGAGTTCAACTGAGCCTCAAACTGAGCTGGGATTCAAACTGGAGGTTTTGGATCCAGTTTCCCAAAGTGGAAGCTGTTTCAAGCGAGGGGGGCTGATGGCTGGGTTGGAAAACACATGACGTCATTATGTTGAGGGCTGTGGCTGACGTTTTTAACATAATATTGTAGGCCTACATTTGTCGCCAAAAACTGCCATTTAAAATGCATCGGAACAAAGCATGAACATTTTAAACTTTATTTCTTCTCTTTTAATCATTCAAAACAAACAACAGCTCCCAATCAACAGGATCAGGAATACTTGAATAAAACATGGCCTAAATATAGCCTAAACTGAGCATTGAACGTCTTGAAAGTCCATTCGACTATGGATATGGGGAATGATTTCATATCTGAAACAAAAAACACACACACACAAAAAAAAAAAAAAATTAACTAATTTCATATTTTATCACTAAATAGCTTAATACAGACATAATATTTAGTGATATGCAGCCTTATTCTAGCGTAGACTTCTTCTGTAGCCCCAGGGACTAAGATGAATAGGCACATAAATAATGCTAAATGCGGCCAGAGTAGAAATTAAAACCATTTCTTACCTCGAAATAGTCTCAGGAAATGCGCTTCTGCTGCCTATTGCTAGCCATGCCTAAACTTAATGTGGTATGAAATATTAAAAATAATGAATCATTAGTTTATATCTTATACACAGCCCATCATTTTAATCCCATATCAAACACAGTCTTTAAAAAAAATAAATACATAAATAATTCTCATGTTTTAAGTACAATATTATGGTTACTCCACAGCCCCCCACCTGATGTTATGACGCAGGGAGGCTGATGCTAACAGGCAGCACCCCTCTTCCCCGCAAGGCCACCGCTCCAGAAGACTTGATCAAAGCACTTTACACACTGAGCGCTGAGGCGATAATTCAATAACGCATATATGACGTCGATCGATAGACGTGTGGCGCTAATGAAAAAAAGAAGGGCCTGGCTAAAAGTTCGAGCAAAAAGAAACGCGCAGTTTTCCTTCCTTCTCATTGTAGCCTAGCGTAGTAGGTTTATGCTAGTCGCTGCTTCCTCCCAACCAATCACAATCGCGGACCCAGGCATGAAGTCACTGCTAGCGCCGCCCTCTCAAACCACAACACAGAGCACATGAAGCTGTGCAGCAAGGAAAGAGGCGAAACGGTTCCAAAGAAGGTTTTTTGTAGTTACGGCAGTCTGGCCCAGTATTTCGGTCATGGAAGGTCGGGACCAAAACCAAACCACAGTCATCTGTAAAATGTGTTAGGGAACCAGTGAAAACGTAAGTCTGGTAACACAACCAACTTTTTTTTCTTTTTATCATTTCAGCCGGCGCTCCCGCAGGAAGTCACCGAACTCTGCGTGCCTGGCGGCGGCTCTCCTCCACGAGTTTAATCTTGAAAATATATATATTATTTTCAGTTCTGAAGACAGTTTCCCCAATGTGGTGGAGAACAATATGGAGGATAAAAAATGCTGAGGGGCCATGAAACTTCAAAGCCAATAACTCAGGTTTAAAACGGGAAGCGAGGGCGTGCTTTTAAAATTATACTTTATTTATTTGTTATATTTACTTTTTATTTTGGTCACTTCTCTGTGGTCACTTTAGTTTATTCCTTGTCAGTATTTAATAACATAACCCAGGTCTCTTAGTTATTTTTCTTTAAAACAATACCCTCTTGTTATGCATACTTAAAGTTGGTTAAATAAAGTATTTAATTGAAGTCTGTGTTTGTGTTTTTATTAAAAATTAAATCATTTAGCAATATTATAAAAAGTCCAGGCAGAGCTGCACATAAAATATGGTTTCAAATATTTTCAATAATTATTCTATATAGATCAATATGCATTTTTTATCGATAGCTTTTTCTATATCGCCCAGCCCCATAGTTTACACACACTGAGCAAGTGGAATCATCTCCACTAAGGCCTGTTGAAGTACCGCAGGAAAATTCCTGAGTGGCAGTCAGTTTCTCTGTTCACCTACAACCGACCATGTTCTTGGGTAAACGCTGTTCCACCCTCCACTGAATCAGACTAACACTGGAAAACAGCACACAGATTGAAGTCAAAGATTCAACAAATCCAGATCCTCTTCTCCAAATCCACCGAATCGCGAAATTTCCTCTACTGAGCCTGCAACCTCCACCGCTGTGCCTTCCCCTTACCTTCCAGTCCCGCCTGAGCAGAAGTTCACAGGAGCAACGCTGCATCGCTTCCCCAATAAAACTAAGTTCAACCTTTCCCCCTGGTCTCTTTGAATTGGTTTCTCTGCATGTGGGTCCGAGCTTTAGATAACACTACTACAGTGGTTGAGTCATTTACTCTTATGGTGACATGGTTGACTGCTTACATCTAAGTCGATATAACAGAGCATCCTCACATACTGCCAGAATAGCTTTTATTTTTTCTAATTACTTTAATTTTGTCACTAGTGATCATCTACCCCTATGGTGAGATGCAAGCAGACCAGGACTCTTACAGAGCGCTCATAAATCCATTCATGGATGCCGGTTTGTTAAGTCTTCAAACCAGCTGCCACTTTAGATTTCTCTTAAATTTTTCCTTTTCTCACCTTGGCTGCCTTTGTATTATATTTATTAAAATCCTAAAATGTCAACAATGTCTAATAAATCTGTTAAATTTATTTTTATTTTTACATTTAATAATAAATCTATTTTGTACAGGAAAGAAAGCAGGTAATGCTACTTGTCCAAGTTTATTTTTTTCTCGCAGAAATAGTGTAAATAAAAACTTCTATAGGCCACTAGTATTGAGTAAGTTTTACCTGGAGGACGTGGAAATGTGCAGCAGAGTGTAGATTAACTGGACTGGGATGAAAAATAACAGGTTTGAAGAGTTAGAGCACAGTGTCTGCAGGTGGAGCAGCATTGTTTTATTGCAGCTCTCTAAAACAAACACTCCGTTCAGTTTTATTGCTAGTAAATCTGTCCTTTTGCACCTTTCTATGAACAAATTGCCTGGTTAATAAAAGCGATGAGTTAAAGAAGAAGGTGTTTTTAGGCCATCTCCTCTAAATGATTCATGTTTTTCAGTCCTTTTTATCAAAGATGTTTTCAAGCAAAGACACACATTGATTTGTCCTGCAGCCTGCTGTAAAGTTCAGTCTCTATATTGATGAGGACAGGGAGGACTAGGAGTACTGTGCCTCACTCCACCAATCCTTTGACAGCAAGTGATATAAAACCCAAGCAGCTCCCAAGGATAGAACAGGACAGACAACTTCTATTTTAACTCACCTCCCTCTTCTCTGTCCAGTTCTCCATCTGTAGGTCAGACTTCTCCTGTGAAGCTTTCAGGATGAGAAATTCTTCAATGTTTGTATTTTAGAAAGAATTCTACTTCAACAGTTTCCAAAATAACAAGAGGAAATAATTTCCCAAAAGATAAAAACTAGTTTGTCACAAAACAACAGTTTTAGTAGTTTTGTATTTCAAGTTTCCATCAGGTCACCAGGGAGGGGGGCTGGACCTCAAGTCTCAGAAAATAAAAAGCTGAAAAGGAAAACATTTGAATGAATTTATTTTCATTTTGTAGCTATTGCTGCTCTATACTGAAGATTGCCACAAAATCTAATTAGTGTTTTGCAACAAAAGGCAAGAAAAACCTTGATAAAATTGCGAACAATTAGTCAAATGTTTATTCTCTATTGGGAAATATAAGGAGCTTATGACTGACTATTGTCGTCAAAAGAAGTTTGAAGGTTTTTAACTTCAAAAGATTTTACTTTTAAAGTAAATCATTTGAGACTGTGCCTCGGTGACTCATCTTTCTATCTATCTATCTATCTATCTATCTATCTATCTATCTATCTATCTATCTATCTATCTATCTATCTATCTATCTATCTATCTATCTATCTATATCTATCTATCTATCTATCTATCTATCTATCAAACATCCTCTCATCCTTATTACAGTGAATCTGCTGCATAAGCTGCCCCTCTGGTATCTACAGGAACAACCAGTAGAACCATCAGGCTAAGATAACCACTGGTTGCTATGGAAACCAACAACACAAGCTTGGGTTGAGACAGTGCTAACGTACCGGAGGCACATCAGCTGCTTGGCATCAGAACAGTTGACAGGTGGGGTTTCCTTTCTAAGTGCTGTGTGATTTCCTAACATCCAAACATGCATGAAAAACAACGTATTTATTTTTACTCTTTTAGCTTTTATTGTTGGGTACTTAAGATTGTCATTTTTTATTAGACAAAAGAAAAAATAAACTTCAGTAAATTGTAAACATTGACTAACATATTTAGTTTCAATTGTAACGCACCATAAAGTGTCGGTGTTGTGAAGCATCCACTGAGGCCGCTCTCATTCAGTCTGAAATGAAAGGCTGGGATGGAGGAACGTGGGCTCAAAATGTATTCAGCTGCAACCAGTCAGCCGCCCCAGGGTCTTAGACACCAGTCACATTTCACCACCCAACTAAATTTGAGATGTGAATAAATCACCCGAGTCAGCAAAAGCTCAGAGGAGATAAATGGCAGAGTGTGAGAGGGAGAGTCGGAGGATAGATTGAGAGAATTTATCATGGGCAAAAAGAAAACAAAGTTCAACTGTAGATAGCTTGAGTAATGAGATATGATTAGGGCCACTGAAAAAAAAAAAGTTAACAGATTTTTAAATTTTTATTTCAGTTTAACGTGCATTTCATTAAAGTCCAAATTCTGACTTTTAATCTTTTCTCAGAATTCTGACTTCTTAATCTCAGAATTCTGACTTTAATCAGAATTCAGAATTCTTTAAACTCAGAATTCTGACCTTTTTCTCAGAATTCTGACTTTTTTCTCAGAATTCTGACTTTTAATTCAGAATTCTGAGTCTTTAAACTCAGAATTCTGACCTTTTTCTAAAAATTCTGACTTTTTTTCTCAGAATTCTGATTCTTTTTCTCAGAATTCTGACTTTTAATCTCAGAATTTTTGACTTTTAAACTCAGAATTCTGACCTTTTCTCAGAATTCTGACTTTTTCCTCAGAATTTTGACTTTTCTCAGAATTCTGACTTTTTCTCAGAATTTTGACTTTAATCTCAGAATTCTGCTTTTTTCTCAGAATTCTGACTTTTTCTCAGAATTTTGACTTTTTCTCAGAATTCTGACTTTTTTCTCAGAATTCTGACTTTTAATCTCAGAATTCTGACTTTTTTCTCAGAATTCTGAGATTAAAGTCAAGAATTCTGAGAAAAAGTCAGAATTCTGATAAAAATCTCTGAGAAAAAAGTCGAATTCTGAGTTTAAAGTCAGAATTGTGACTTTTTCCCCATACTATACTGAAATAAAATAATAAAAAAGATCTGTTAAAGGAATAGTACACCCAAAGCATGATTAGCCTTCATTTTCTACTCACCCCTACATGCTGAACAACACTCTGGAGTACTTTTTTGATATCTCAAATGCATCTGGAGATCTGGGAGGCTTCTTGCTGTCTGCTGACATTCAAATAATGGAGGTCTATGGCCGAGGCAGAAAGGTCCATAAAAGTCCACAAAAACGATGTCAATATTCCTCCATACGAGTCACGGAAACCGCCGCAGACCAAACCAGATGAAAGTCGCGATTCAGCGTCTGCTCTGCCGAAAGTAATGCAGCACGTGTTTAGAAGAAGAAATGTGCTGTTTACCTGTGCAAAGAAAGTTAGAAACAACGAAAAGAAAAATGTCTGAGGACTTCAGTGTTGAGGAAGAGCATGAGTTCTTTGCGAGCTGAATGCGCACTTTCGTCTGGTTTGGTCTGTCAGCGAGTTTCCGTAGACTCTTCGCGGAACCTCGCTTTTAGAAATCCTATACACTACTGTTTATGCTCTAAAAACATTCTAAATGACTTTGTTTCTCGAGGTAAAATTATGGACGCTACCCACTCAGGACACTTGAAATACATTGGGCGAGCAGTATGGAGGAATATTGACACGTTTTTGTGGACTTTTATGGACCTTTCTGCCTCGAGCCATAGACCTCCATTATTTGAATGTCAGCAGACAGCAAGAAGCCTCCCAGATCTCCAGATGCATTTGAGATATCAAAAAGTACTCCAGGGTGTTGTTCAGCATGGGGTGAGTAGAAAATGAAGGCTAACTATCATATTTTGAGTGTACTATTCTTTAATCTCAGAATTCTGACTTTTCTCTCAGAATTCTGATTTAAAGAATCAGAATTCTGAGAAAAAAGTCAGAATTCTGAGAAAAAAAGTCAGAATTGTGACTTTTCCCCCATACTATACTGAAATAAAATAAAAATAAAAATCAGTTAACATTTTTTTTTCCAGTGGCCCTAATCCTCTTCTGTAGTGGAGAAAGAAACTGTTAGGAGGTCAAGAATTTCATTTACATAAGGAAGCTTCTGCTAGGAGGCGGGGGGGAGAAGAAAAAATAGCTCAGACATATTGAAGATTTTGTTTTATTGCTAACGTCACAGATCATGTCCTACTCAACAAAGAGACAGGGGACAAGTCATTAAAAAATGACACCTCTGAGCGTCTCCACTGAAACATCCAAGGCTGTTTATATTGGCCCTCATTTCAAACCACGAATAAACAACGTTGATGCGTACAGAGCAATTCTGTCTCTCAAGGCGCACACAGCAACATAACAATTACCTCCAAAATAGCAATCCCTCCCCAACCTCCATCAGAAAAGGAAAACTATTCAAAGTGCTGGAAATAATACTGGGAGGAAATGCAAACTGCCGGGTGATTTTATCGAACACCCAGTGCTTCTGCACCAAAAAAGGCCTGATTGCGTTGGACAGATGTGATCATTTCATGCCCATTTAATTCCCTCTCCTACCATCTTATACTCCCTCACTCACATCACTTCACATGCATGAATCTTTTCTTTTTTTCTTTGCTCCTAGAAGCTTTGATATTACAGCTGTGATTAAATACCTCCCAGATTCCCCATTATTTAGCAATTGCTCTGATTAACTATAGTTTATCTATTAAATGCAGCAAAGAAAGAAAGAAAAAAATCTGCTTGTCTTTATGGCACCGTTAAATAAATGCCTTTTACATACATTTCAAATTAGGCCACTAATGGCCGACTGCAGGGACAATAAAAACTATGCTGTTATAATAATCATTACTTTCATGTTATGCAGCTGTAAAATAATTTCATATCACATTTTTATTATAAGAGCTAATTACTTTTTTATGCAACGCTAGGAGGGACTCTGAGAAAAACAAGTCGGCTGTTTAAAAGCAGCAGAGCTACACGTAGTGAAGTGTTTTAACACATAATTTGCACTTTATTATGCTAATTAGTGAGGTTTTTAACCCATCAGTCAGAACCCCACGCTTCTTTTTGAAGCTGTTTCTGCTTTTCTTCTTTTTATTTTAGGATGCGCTTTTAATAACATCATCACTAATTGCATCAAATTATATACAGTCTATCCTGGCAGCTTCAGATTTAAAGTACTCTTTTACATAACCAGCATTTTTCTTCTGATTCAATTCAATTCAGTTCAGTTTATTTATATAGCCAATTAACAACACATGTCATCTCAAGGTACTTTTACAGTTCATCCGGATCATACTGATTGTATACTCATTGACTCAAATACAATCCCTCACACTAAGCATGCTTGTAGTGACAGTGGAGAGGAAAAACTCCCTTTGAACAGGAAGAAACCTCCAGCAGAACCAGGCTCAGTGTGAGCGCCATCTGCTGAGGCCCACTGGGGTTCAAGGAGACAGAAGCAGAGATACAAAAGCAGCTGTAAAAGGTGCCTCATCCAGGAAACACACACACAGTCTACGGTCAGAGAAACAGGACTACACTGAAAAACAGGCCGATCTCCAGCATCTATAAACAAAGGTGTTGATGGCAGCAGCACAGCTGATATTTCTCTCCAGGATGGAGTCACAGCCAAACAGGAACAGACCAGATGAAGCTACTATGAGAAAAAGCAGAGAGAGCAGAACGTTAGAGATTGAACTAACAGATTCAGAACAGGTCCCTATGTCCTCCAGCAGTCTAAGCCTATAGCAGCAGAACTATAGAGATAGCTCAGGATGTAGACACATCAGCAAATAAATACACTGAGATGGTACAACTAGCACACTTTTAGCTACATTATTCTTATTTACAAAACCTTAAACCTTTTGAATGTTGGGATGTAGATATGAACATTTTTCCAAAGAATAATCCACATGAAGTTTCATTCAGGCGCCTTGTGACTCATTCTAAAAGGTTACGTCTATTAAGACACAGTTAACTAAACTTAAAGGAAAAGTCTAGTCAGCAAGTAATAATCAATGGATCATTAATTATAGCTAAAACTAATGCACTTGCTGTGATTTAATGAATTTAGCGTTAATCGTTAAAAGAAAAAGAAAAATACTAATTTTCTCTAATAATAATAATAAAAAAGTTTTTATATATATATATATATAAATAACTTTTTATTTTTTTATCAGAGTCCTGTCTGGGGCAATGTGTCCATTTTTGCTCAAATATAGTAGCCCCTCCCTCCTGCCATCTTCCAGCAGTGTGCGTCCACGGTGCGGTAAGCCTAAGCCCATTCTCCCTCGCTTTACAAGCTAAATCAATGGGAACTACTAGACACATCTGCAATCAACAACAATTATTGAAGATTTCCAGAGGACTTCACCATTGAAATTCAGCAGAGATGGCAAAAGTACTCACTCACTTTCTCGTACTTGAGTAAAAGTACAGATACTTGTGTTAAAAAATACTCTGGTAAAAGTGGAAGTACTGATTAAACTTCTTTACTCAAGTAAAAGTAACAAAGTACAGGCTTGTAAATTTACTTAAAAGTATAAAAGTAAAAGTAGAAACCACTTTTTTTCATGCGTTTGCGCTGCCTACATTTTAAAATGGATGTCTGCCAATAGGACTAGATCTCCGCTTGTGTTCATTTTCAATCATCCGCCGCCCATGCTACTATGCTAGTTAACGCCACCGCCACCAAGCTGCAATGATTTGCCGCGCATGAATACCGCCCGAATCTGTCGATTCATCTTGTAGTGAAAAGGCCAAATGCAACGTAGATTCCCATCCAATTAGATTGAATTTGGTATTGATGACGTGAAAAAACAATAACGGTAACTCCATTGAAATGATTCAAAACTAAAGTAACGAGACAATTTTTTAGAAATGTAAGGAGTATAAAGTACAAATATTTGTGTAAAAATGTAAGGAGTAGAAGTAAAAAGTCGCCATAAAAAATAAGTAGTAAAGTAAAGTAAAAATATCAGAAAAATCTACTTGAGTACAATGTAACAAGTATTTGTACTTTGTTACTTCCCATCTCTGAAATTCACCAGAGCTATAGTGAAACTGACAATGCCCACGTGCATGGCAGCTGGATGCTGGAATACATCGGGTAAAAAGTGGAAAAAGAGTTATTCCACCTTTCTGATTCCTGATCCTCCACGGACGGGTTGGTCGTTGGATGCGCCAACTTGAAGAGGGAGGATTTGCCATCAACTTCTGGCCAGAGAAAAACCCGTAATATGTAGCCAACATTTGGAAGAAGAATGTTTTCAAGATGACTTGGATAATGGCGCGTTGTGACAAACACCAGATACAGCACTGGGACTTGATCAACGCGCCCGATACCGCACCGTGACGTCACAAACCAGTAGGTGGCAGTAGTGTTCTTTTGACAAACATGGATGCCTCCAGTAAAGCACATTCACATGAAAATTACTCTGAATTAAAAAACACATCATTTATTGAACAGGATGTAATAATTTCATATTTAATAGACTTTTAGATGTTTGAATTCTGAATATGAGCGGACTTTTCCTTTAACACATCAATGCAAGTATTGTTAGGCAGTAAGAAAGAAGGAGGGTTAATCACATGGAGGAAATGTTTCATCAGTGCTTGAATCCTCTTCTCACTCTGGCTCTATCCCCTTCTGGGTCACTCTGACTTGTTTTCGCACCCTAAGTGGTAAATTCTGTCTGTGTTTGGCTATTATAGATGTGCTGAGCAGCAGAACTGGAGACTATTTAGATCTAAAGCAAGATATCTGCATTACATCTTCAATTCTACTTTGCTAAACTGTTCAAAATGCCTATAAGGAAATCTTTCATCTAATCATGATCTTTTTTTTTCTTTGTGATTTGCAATCCTTAGGCTCCGACTATAATTTTAGTTCCAAATCTCCCAGCTGGGCTAAATCTGTCGTCAGCCTCCGGTCAACATCCGCTTCTGGATACCTGATAGATCTAAACACAAAGCTCTGTCTGTCAGGTTAATGTGTGACGGGTCTGTGGTCAGAAAATTTAGATTTCTCTTATTTCATATATTGATTTATGCTATATACTCAGTCTGTATCACCTGCAATGCCACACAATGAGGGGTGTTTGTAGACAAGACATACTTCTTCCCATAACAAGTCAGATTCTTTCTCAAGGTTTATTCATAACATTTTACTGATTAACCAAAGTTTCTGTAATTTGTTTTGACTCTGACTACTTTCCATTATTGTAAGTAAGATCAACGAACGCGGTCCAGATCAGAACAGGGCTGATTACCGTGCAATAATGATGAACTGTTCTCTCTTTGCAAAGATAAAATAAAATTGTTCTCCGTTTATTTAACCGGAGTAAATAGTTGAATACTTTTTTTAACAGAGGCAATATGAATAAAAAGATATAACAAAAGCACATTTCTCTCTCCTTTATTGTGAAGCATGGCCCAAAGCTCTGCTTTTATAAACTAAGCAAATGTGATTTATTTTTCCTGTAAAATCAGGCTGCGTTGTAGATTTATAAACAGAAATTTCATAAAACCAACAGCCTGAGGAGTAAACACAACTGCTTTGGATTTTGTTTTTTCAATAAAACAAATGAGCAAAACTTTTTTGTTCACTTCAATTCAAAAATACTTCATTAATCCCGACGGGAAATGAAATATTGTATCTCGAAGGGGTTTCTGTAACCAGCTGTTGGAAATACTGATGGCTGTTTATGATGTGTAATACATTTCCTCGTATAATTTCTCCAATGTATGACAAAAGAAATGAACGTGAGAGCCAAGTACACAGAACATGCGCACATTTTTAATGCACCGTTATTAGTTATGTGTAACATTTGAAATACTTAAGTTCAATATAAATAACGTACCTTATTGAAGCTTGTCTGCATCATGTTGGAAGTTTTTAGATGAGCCAGATGCAAACAGCAAGGCAGCAGGTGCAATTGTGGAAAAACAACGAAACGGTGAGAAAACAAATAAAGAGGACGGAGCCACAGGACTATGGAGGATAAAAAGTGCCAAAATTAAATAAATAAATACAGCATTAAATAAATAATTAAATGTGTCAATAATTAATTAAATGTGGAATTAAATAAATAAATGTAATTCATTCATTAAATAAAACCACGTCACTAATATAAAGTGCCACAATTAAATAAATAAATACAGTGATAAACAATTAATTAAATGTGTAATTCATTAAATAAATAAGGAATTAAATATATAAATGTTTCATTAATTTAATAAAATACGTCTTCATTTTATTAAAAGAATATATATAATCATTTTAGTGTGCATTTAATTATTTCATGGTCCTGTGTCGCAGTGCATCAAAACCATTAAAAGAATCTGTCAAACTCACCCATCAAAGTTAGCGGGGTTAACGCTGAATCGAGTCTCTGTAATCGATTTGCTTTGCCTTAATGTGCAGGATGACCAATCAGGTGTTAGATAACCGCCCCCTAACTTTGATGGGTGAGTTTGACAGATTCTTTTATAACACATATAAACCCAGTCGTTCTGCAGCATTATTCCTATCAGCAAATAACTTGTGATCCACTTTTCTTGATAAAGAAGCTAAAACTGATTTGGTTATTTTTATCTTATATGACTTTATAACCATTTTCTATCTGCACTCTTAAGAAAAACGTCAGATATCTGAATGTTTCTGCATTGCTGACATACATTACCCTTCTTATCTCTTAAATTAATCAAAAATCAGGACATAAGGCAGAAAGGTAATCCAGGAAAAGTCTGACTGTAAGGTACGTTAGGGTCTCCCATGAAAGCTCGAATTCTTCAGTGTTTATTTTTACCAGACAATCATTTCCCATCACCTCCTGGGGCTTCATCTGACACTGACCCGCTCTATGACCTTCCTGCAGAGAGGCCAAGGGAAAAGAGAACAGAGGATAAATATATAATGCTGAGGTTACTGCTGGTATACTGAGCAGTAATCAAGAGAGCAGGGCAGTGTGGGAAAGAGGAGACCGACGGGCACCGAAGCTGACAACAGAGATCGTCAAATTCCCTGACAATGTGCTGACACGTGAATGCTTGAAGGACAATCCTGCTGAATAAGAGCTGAAGTAGAACGACGACAAAGGATGATGGAGTAACAAGCATGAGCAAATACGTTGGACCCTTTAGTAAAGAGACCTTTAGATAAATGGGTCTTTAACAGCAGCAGCGATATCTGATGGCAAGCAGCTTATAAAAACACAGTTTGTAATTTGAGAACATTGATCCAGGGGACAAAAAGAGCCATGTTAAGATGAGTTGTCTTCCTGGATTGTCCAAAAGCTCTGTTCTTTTCAGAGTGTAGATTTAGGGACAAAGGTGGAGCAAAGGTTATCTGATGTCTGGGTAACTATTCCTCTTTCAGCATCTTTATGAAAGACTAGACTTAAAAGACCTTTTTTTATTTCTTTTCTGGCAGATATCAAGTTTTTATTGAAATCTCTGATCACTTAAAAGAGCCTGTACACCACAGGACCCCCAGAACCTATGGAGAAGATACAATCCCACAGTATCACCCATCCTCTACTGTACTTCAGGGTGCTTATGATGTAACCTGACTCCGCCAGATGGATTTGCTGGATTTGCTCCGGCATATCCATCTGGAAACCTTTTCCACGTTGCGAAGTAATTTTGGGAAGGGGAGAAAATACTGGTTAGCTGATTGGCCTATGTTGGTGATAGGCGGGCCAAATAAACCAATCAGATCAGCGAAGCATATGACGTACTAACAGAGCGACGATTTCGAAGAGGAGCCAATTGATAGATCAAACTCTTGCCTAAACCAGTCGGGAGAAGAGCAAAACATCTTTTCCTCTGAGAAAAGCCTCCAGAGCAGTGTTTTGCTCTTCTTTCAGTGAAGAAATACTCTGTAATTCGATAAAACTTGCTCGATAGCCACGCTAACGCTAGTTTCATCGGCTGAAGCCGCCATGTTCTTTAGACTGAACTGTCGCGGCTTCTCGTTAGCGTCACACCTCAACCCGCCTCAAAGCCAGCGCTGATTGGACGTTCGTTTGGTGAACGGCTCCAAATTTTCTTTTAACGGAGAGTCTCCAGACTGATCTGCGAGGTGAAACCTTGAAAGCTCGCGCGAGATCAGGATGATCTCTCGCAGGCTAAGAGAAGCGAGGGAAAAATTACAATTTCAACAAAAGTGGCTGGAAAACGATGAATCCTGTCGGCGGGGACCTGTTGGTCGCTTTAAAATAATTTCTAAGAGCATTAAAATTAATTAAGTTATGGTTATTCATTCCTGTATAAACCCTGAATATGTTCACGGTGATTCAATGAATTTAGCGTTATCAGTAAAAAAATGGAAATTATTTTTGTTACGATCACCGAGTCATCTTCCAGCAGTGACGTAACGGTGCTGTAAGCCTAGCGCCATTCTCTCCGCTTTACAAGCAAAATCAATCAACCTTTGGAGAAGATACAATCCCACAGTATCACCCATCCTCTACTGTACTTCAGAGTGCTTATGATGTGCCTCTCCAGAGATCTATCTTTTATTTCACCCCAAAAACTCACCTGAAGAGATTGCTGTCTGTAAAACACAATCTTGTTCTTATTTAAAGGAAAAGTCCGGTCAGCAAGGAATGATCAATGAATCATTATCTATACCTAAAACTAATACATTCACTGCGGAATTTACCATTAATCGGTAAAAAAAATAAAAAAACAATTTTCATCGCTGACTCCTGCCATCTTCCAGCAGTGACGTCCGCGGTGCGGTAAGCCTAGCGCCATTCTCCCCGCTTTACAAGCTAAATCAATGGGAACTACTAGACACATCTGCAATCAACAACAATTATTGAAGATTTCCAGAGGACTTCACCATTGAAATTCACCAGAGCTATAGTGAAACTGACAATGCCCACGTGCATGGCAGCTGGATGCTGGAAAACATCGGGTAAAAGTGAAAAAGAGTTATTCCACCTTTCTGATTCCTGATCCTCCACGGATGGGTTGGTCGTTGGATCGCCAACTTGAAGAGGAGGATTTGCCATCGAACTTCTGGCCAGAGAAAACCCGTAATATGTAGCCAACATTTGGAAGAAGAATGTTTTCAAGATGACTTGGATAATAGCGGCGTAGTGACAAACACCAGATACAGCACTGGGACTTGATCAACAGCCGATACCGCACCGTGGACGTCACAAACCAGTAGATGGCAGTAGTGTTCTTTGACAAACATGGATGCCTCCAGTAAAGCACATTCAAACAAAAATGACTCTTAATTAAAACATTTATTGAACAGTTTGTAATAATTTTATATTAAAAGTACTTTCAAGTTTGAATTCTAATATAACCGGACTTTTCTTAAAAGTCCCTGTAGAAATAGTCAAACTCATGTTTGTAAAGAAGGGGCTTTTTCCTGTTGCTCTACAAAAACCAGGAGAAATGTCTCTAATGGTTACCATGGCATCTTGGTGACCCTCAAACTGACCTTTCTGCTGCTGCAGTTCTCCACCAGTGATCATGAATTTCTTCCCCCCTTCACTGTGCATGTTGGCACTTTTCCAGTTGCCTAATTGACTTCCTGTTGATTTAGTTATTTTAAAAAGTTGGATGTTTGTCTGCTAACACACTCACCTAAGTTGGCATTCAAGTAAAAATAAAATAGGAATTCATCAAAAGGCTACTGGAAGCACATTAGTAACCATCATGAGCTGATGAAAACAGAACATGGAGATAAAATGGAAAATGTTTTTTAATCATTGCATCGACTTTTGGAACACAGAGATAGGAAAGGAATAATTGTTCTTGATGTAGAAGAGCAGCAAAAGAGGAGGCAAACAGCAGACTGATCTGTTCTTGTGTCTCTGATTTCTATTGGAGGGTTCCGGCTCTGGCAGGTGACCAGGTCAGATACGTGAGACTCCTACCTCACCTGAGCTCACTGCCCGTTGT
Source organism: Cyprinodon brontotheroides (assembly GCA_018398635.1). Classification (NCBI taxonomy): domain Eukaryota; kingdom Metazoa; phylum Chordata; class Actinopteri; order Cyprinodontiformes; family Cyprinodontidae; genus Cyprinodon; species Cyprinodon brontotheroides. The sequence goes on along the minus strand of JAGKQL010000068.1, from coordinate 5,443,697 downwards.
CATGCCGACACATGACACGGCCACATGGATCGCATGTTGCCTCTGGGCACGTCTGCATAGAAGAGATTTTGAAATAAACCTTATTTCTAGAGTACAATATCCTTTAAAAACTGACTGTAGCTGTAAAATCAAATTGCTATCATAGTTTTCTTAAAACTACTGTTTCAAAACCTCAAAGAAAAACTGCTCCCTTATCCTGCACACAGCTTTTTCATTCTTTATTATTTTTTAGGTTAAATGCTACAACTAGTCAGGCATTATTTGGAAGAAATAATTAGAAAACAATGACCTTAAATAGGAGAAATGTTTCAAACACTTAAAAAAATCATTTAAAAAAATTGACTTATTGATATAAAAACACTTTTCTTTAATCACTAATAGGGCTCAGGATCCGCGTTGCATTGTGCGACGTGGCGGCCATGTTGAATGCTACGCTCTGATAGCACAGCTCTTGTGAGAGAAAAATAAGATGTTAAAATCCCGAAAAGGATCTGGAATTTACCGAGACATGTTAAATAGAGAAGCCAGGGACCGGTATGTTGACAAAATCAAGCATTATTAATAATTTGGATCCATATGAAGTTCCAAACAATGAGTGGAGCACCGACGAGTGAGCGCCCTCCCCAAACCCTCCGGGTTTCTCACGTATTTGAGCCTTTTCCCGCTGCCGTTTTTATTATTTTCCCGTAAAAGATCCCAACTTTGAAGGAAAGAAACAATGTAGGCTATAAAATAAAACCGTGCATCTTTAACTTACCAGAATGAAAATGCAGGGAACACACTCTCATTGACATCGGGATACTGCGAAAGTTATGTTCGGGTCGCCTTTACAGCCGCGATCCAAGCTAGCCGACGACTCTTTATCTCTGACACTTGGTCTCCGTGGTTACGCCTCCAGGCAGGAAAGCGGCGATCATGTGTTGCGCTGTTACAGCCCACAATACAGCAACAGTTTACCATGGTTGAAATCAAGTTAAGGTGAAAATAATCAAATTAAAACATGACTGAGAGGGAGTACAGTACGCGGTAGTCATAGGCAGTAGTCTGAGCAGCGGTAAAAGAGGCCTTCAAGATGGCGGCGACGCAAAGTGCTTACGTCATGACGACCAAGCCCTATAAATGACTATGTGATGTTGCCGATCTGCTAAAAGTCTCTATGTTGCTGGTTTTGCAGCATAAATACAATTCTTATTACATAAAACAAAATATTTAAACCATCTTTACTTGATGAATAATCCCGTCACCAGATTAGCTACAATGATCTCACAGCTAGCACTGAGAGAATGATTAACAAATAATTGGCAGCCGGAGTAACATACAGTGGTGGTTCTTGTAAAGGCACCCAGGCTGAGGCTCTTATTTCATCTCACTACATTATTTAATTCTTACAAAAAAATAGAGAAAACAGAGGCTTACAACTGAGGGTGGAGAGATTGCTGCAAAATCTCTGCTACCACACTGGAAAAAATCCAAATAATTTTTTTCTTAAAATAATCTTAAAATGTTCTTTGATTGAGTACATAAAAGTGACATTTTGCCAATGGAACAATTTACTCTTAAAATAGGAAAACACAATTGCATTGTCTTATTTCAAAGTGCATATTATCTAATTATCTTATTTTAAGAGTAAAAATACTAATTCCATTGGCAAAACTACCTCATTTACCTACTGAAATTAGAGGTAAAATACACTTAATTTAAGAAAATTTTACTTATTTCTAGACCATTTTTCCAGTGCAATGATGCACTGCGAAAAAAAAATGAAATCTAAATAAGTCATTTTTCCTTTAAATAAGTGCATTTTTCTTGAATTAAGGATTTAAGTGAGGCACAAGACAAATGTTCACTTGAAATAAGAAAAAAAACAATTGCATTCTCTTATTTCAAGTGCATAATATCTAGATACTTTATTTTAAGAGTAAAAATACTCATTCCATTGGCAAATCATCTTTTTTACATGCTTAAATTAAGGGTAAATACCCATAATTTAAGACATTATTGCTCATTTTGAGATTGTTTTTGCAGTGTAAAAAACTTTCTAATTGCAAAGATTAACATAAATCTGTTTTTAATCTAATGTGAATCTAAAGAATATTGATTTTATGATATCCATCAGCATATGATTAGGATCAGTGAGTATTAAACTTTAAGGTGAAATATGTTTTTTTTTTTTTTTATCAGGAATCACTCCTCATGTTTAAAAAACCTTTCGATTCACAAAAAGCGATGAACATAATTGTGTTGGAATAAAAGCTTTATTCGTCACATTGCTCCATTTTACAGTCACAAGAGGAAACCTTTAAGAAGCTTGTCTGAGGGCAAGATGGCTACCTTACAGAGCAGCTAAAGAAGTGATTTTAACTTGATATGATCACAGCATGTCCAAATAAAGCTGCTCATTATGAGACATTTAAAAAGGCTGATGCCAAAGCTGTATAAGTAGATTTGAAGTTATTTGAGATCAGATCATTTCAGCACAGCTTCCCCATCAGAGTCAGAGTGAAGCAGAAGTTGGAAGATGAACCCCCGCTGTGGAACATCTGACCTTGGTCTTTTCACGTTGTTCCACTTTCATTCCTCACAGCGATTAGAGGTAAAAGCATGTAATCTAAGAAAGAGCGCTTTGCAGGGAAGTCCAGTTTCTACCCACTCATTTAACCACTTCACTAAGCATCAGCTGAAGAACAAGATCAGATCTAACTACAAAAGGGATTATTTAACGGAAAGGTCTGCTCATATTCAGAATTCAAACTTCTGAAAGTACTTTAATATAAAATTATTACATACTTTTCAATAAATAAGTGTTTTAATTCAGAGTAATTTTCATTTGAATGTGCTTTACTGGAGGCATCCATGTAGTTTGTCAAGAACACTACTGCCACCTACTGGTTTGTGGCGTCCACGGTGCTGCATGCTCGGCTGTTGATCAAGTCCCAGTGCTGTATCTGGTGTTTGTCACAACGCTGTTATCCAAAGTCATCTTGAAAACATTCTTCTTCAAATGTTGGCTTACATATTGCGGTTTTCTCTCTGGCCAGAAGTTTTCGATGGCAAATCCTCCCTCTTCAAGTTGGCGTCCAACGACCAACCCGTCCATGGAGGATCAGGAATCAGAAAGGTGGAATAACTAGCTTTCTTTTTCACTTTTACCACGCATGTATTCCAGCATCCAGCTGCCATGCACGTGGGCATTGTCGGTTCAGTTTCACTATAGCTCTGGTGAATTTCAATGGTGAAGTCCTCTGGAAATCTTCAATAATTGTTGTTGATTGCAGATGTGTCTAGTAGTTCCCAGTGATTTACAGCTTGGAAAGGGAGAATGAGAATTAGGCGTGGAAGCTTACAGACCGTGGCGATCACTGCCGGGAAGATGGCAGGTGATTCGCGATGAAAAATTGTTTTATTTTTACCGATTAATGGTAAATTCCGCAGTGAAGGTATTAGTTTTAGGTAAAGATAATGATCCATTGATCATTTCTTGCTCACCGGACTTTTCCTTTAAATAAGACCAAGATTGTGTTTTACAGACAGCAATCCCTTCAGGTGGGTTTGGGGTGAAATAAAAGATAGATCTCTGGAAAGGCACATCATAAGCACTCTGAAGTACAGAGGAGGATGGGTGATACTGTGGGATTGTATCTTCTCCAAAGGTTGATTGATTTTGCTTGTAAAGCGGAGAGAATGGCGCTAGGCTTACGCGCTACCGTGGCGACGTCACTGCGGGAAGATGACTTCGGTGATAAGTAACAAAAGATTATTTCCATTTTTTTTTTACTGATAATGGCAGCTAAATTCATTAAATCACCGTGAACATATTTAGGGTTTGCTACTGGAATGAATAACCGAGTAACTTAATGAAATTCCAATGCTTGTTTAGAAGTACATTTTAAAAGCCACCAACGGGTCCCGTCACGACAGGCTGCAATTTCTTGCATTCCTCGTTTTCCAGCCTCGTGAGACCATCCTGATCTCGCGAGCTTTCAAGATTTCACTCTAGAAGATCAGTCTGGAGACTTTCTCCGTTAAAGAAAATTTGGAGCCGTTCACCAAGCGAGCGTCCAATCAGCGTTAGCTTTTGAGGCGGGTTGAGGTGTGTGGCGCGAAGCCAGCGACAGTTCAGTCTAAAGAACATGGCGGCTTCAGCCGCTGAAAGCTAGTGTTAGCATGGCTATCGAGCAAGTTTTATCGAATTACAGAGTATTTCTTCACTGAAAGAAGAGCAAAACACTGATCTGGAGGATTTTTCTCAGAGGGAAAAGATGTTTTGCTCTTCTCCCGACTGGTTTCGGCAGAGTTTGATCTATCAATTGGCTCCTCTTAAAATTAAAATTAAGCTCTGTTAGTGCGTCATATGCTTACGTTGATCTGATTGAAGTTTATTTGGCCGTCTATGCTATATCACCAACATAGGCCAATCAGCTAACCAATATTTTTAAGCCCCTTCCCAAAATTACTAGCGGAGGAGGTTTTCCAGATGGATATCCTGGCGGAGCAAATCCATCTGGCGAATCAGGTTACCGTTCTCTAGCTTTTCTGAACATACTGACTTTATAGCGATCAACGGGAAGCAGTTCCACACAAATATATATCGTGATATAGATGTCTTGAGGAAATTGTTTTTATAAACATTTTTAAAAAGAAAGCATTTTAAATTCCACAATAAACACTTTTATTGCCAATTAAGGCCTTAATTTAAAAAAATTATAATTTAATGACATTTCATAAGCCGCGGAAACCCTGATATTAGTTTTAGGTATAGAATAATGATCCATTGATTATTCCTTGCTGACGGACTTTTTACTTTAACTGACAATTGAAAATTATATTTTAATGAATATATTTTAAAGGCTAATAAATCCTTGTCTGCTCTTCACTTCCTTTATATTAATTAAAAACAATCCGTTTAGCCTGACGGTGAAAAAAAAACAAAAATCAAAGCTTCTGATCATTTTTCTTCCTCTTCCAGCTCACTATGGGATCCAAGTCTAAAAAAATCCGGCTTATGAGAGCCTGACAGATTCTGAGATCCGCTGGATGAGAAGGAAGAGAATTTAATTAACTCTGTGTTAAAGTACACCCTTTCCTCCCCTCAGACATGTCCGCCTCCTCCCCTCCAAACATCAGCTGACGGAGGAGGTGGGGGAACAAAGAAAAAGGTTTATGATTACCTCAGGAATCGAAAGGCTCCACGTGTGAAATTATTGTCATGGTTGAATGGTGCACCTGTGTGCATGTAGGCATGAGTAAATGTTTGAAATGATGCCAAATGCAGGACTGTCAGGAGAGGAGGGAGTCATTTAGGGGATGATTACAATTTACCAGGCTCTATTACCCTGAGAGCTATTGTTCAAATACAGAAAAAAAGTATTTTCATGGAGTCATTTTCAGCTATATTACTGTAATAATCCCAAATTCACTGCAATCCACAAACAGCTGCCACACAAACAAGTGGTTCTCTGCATCCGAGTTAGCATCCAGGAGTCCTGGTAAACACTCTCACATGGCTCGATGACGTCATTCACGCAGACCCCTCGAGTCAGAATAAATGAGCCACATACTTCAAGGAAAAGGACGACTTCACATCCGTTTGGATCCGAGACGCTCCGAGGAGTTAAAGCCAGAGGCGCTGTTTGTTGACGGTAAAAAGCTGCGGGGGTTTCAAAGTTAGCGTCAGTTCAAGGGAAACAAACCACCCACACCTTTTGTTTCTATTTGAACTCAAATATATGGCAGTAATGAAGGCTCGGCTTCGTGTTTGAAAAGGGGGTTTTATTTTCACAGGAGCAAAGCGTGCGGCAGATGGAAAATAAAAACAAGAAGAAAATGTTTGAGCAGGTAAAATGTTTAAGAATTATTTATAAAGCTTGTAAGTAATTGTGTAAAACCTTGGTATAATTCCAGTGTTAGAAAATCATTTCAAATCACATCCTTTTTTTGTTAAATCAGAGTATAAAACTATCATCTTAATGAGATTAAGAAGTCTCATATTTCTATAAATGTAAAATCAGAAAAAAAAAACATAAAAAGGCACAATCTTTACCAAATGTTGTAAAAGTGAACGGAACTGAGATGTTTGGATTATGAGTTGAACAGGTCACAGATGGTCAGGTGGGTTTTAGACACAGAGAGGGCAGGATAGAGAGGCTCGGAAAAACTGTGCTGGAAAGAATGCAATAAAGCAAGACTGCCCCCTGGTGTCACATTAAAAAAAGACAAACTGCCCTCTTCAAAGTCGAGGAACACCCCGACCCTTTGCAGCCCCTCCGCCCTCACGGGAACCGCCTCCTTGTTGTGCACGGCCTCCAGCTTCCTCTTGTCGCAGGCCAGGCACCAGGAGTAGCTGTTGAAGCCCAGGCGAGAGCTGTCCTTTTGGCCCTTCCTTTCGATTTGACCTTCGCACAGACCCACCTTCCAGCGCCCGTCGTCCACAGACACGGACACCTCCCAGTACCAGGGGCCGCCCTCCAGCGCGGAAGAGGCCAGGACTTGTGGGAAGGAGCTGAAGCGAGCGTCGTGCTCCGTGTAGCCCTGCGGGGATTCGCTGTAGATGACCTTCCTGTTGCTGGCAGACAGCTGCAGCTTGGGATGAGCTGTATCTCTGTCCATAGCAGGAACGGTCCCATCTGTACACAGGAGTGAAGATATATATATTTTTTTCATCCTATATTAAATAGCAATGATTGAGAAGTGCTTAACTAACAGTTGTCTTTCTTACACAGCAGCCTGTAGAGATCTCTGTCTTTTCCTGGCATGCTGATGACGACAGTGTCGAGCCTCTTCTCCGTCCACCTCTGCAGGCAGCTCAGTCGGGCGTAGTCCACTTCTTCTGGAGGCTTAAAGTCATCATTCCCCAAGTCACCGGTGCTGCTGATGAAGAGCAGAGTCAAGATAGAGGAATACAAGGAATACAACAACCAGCGTGTAAAATTAGGGGGGGAAAAACAGGGTTCCCTACAGCATAAGGAAAGTTAAATTAAATACTTTTTAATGCCACTTGAAATAAAAATTTAAGACCAAATTCACAAGAAAAACCTGCTTGCAACAAAGCTTTTCCCAAAGTTTTATTTTAACATAAACCACTGCTGCACTAATGTTTCAAATTTTGAAAAGCTTCCCCATACAAGAAGAAAGCTAAAAAACACACTAATGAATATTTGAACAATTATTTAACTGAATTCACAAACTTTGTTTTTAGCAGGGAACAAAAACTAATCAGTTTTAAAGCCCCAACATAACCAGTGCTAAGTCTTTTTAGCAGCTATTTTTCTTTGTATGGTTTTCTTAGTATGTTTGATTTGGTG
>JAGKQL010000068.1:5421519-5436367 GCA_018398635.1 Cyprinodon brontotheroides | reverse complement strand
TAAAATTCAGTCCTCATGTTAATTGGATTACATGAGCCACTGTTCTGTCAGACCAGCATACCCATGGTCAATTACCTGTTTATCACTTTAGTTTATCCCTTTAGGTTTCTACGAAAAATAAACTTTAAACTACTTCAGCGGGCGTGTATCCCTTTAGTCTTGTACAAAAAAACTATTTCATTATTTAGTTTTTGGTGTTTTTTGAAGCTTATGATGAACTCACCTTAAATTGTTTTGGTTTTTTGTACATGACTAAAGGGATACACGCCCGTCGAGGTAGTTTAAAGTCTATTTTTTGAACAAAACTAAAGGGATTAACGCAAATCTGACGCCTTGCACATGCATATTGACTATGGGTATGCTCATCTGACGAGGTATGCTGATCTGACAGAGCACCACCCTGGCTGAACAGTATATTCAGACCATATTGTCATACCGAGGTTATTGTGATGATCAAATCTGAAAGGACTAATTGACGTGCAGTTTTGTTGACTTATATTATAAAGTTGCATGAACATGCCGAGGTAATATTTAGCATTTTAAACACACTCCCACAGCAGCACATAGCTGCAGCTGACAGAGATGATGGCGCCCGGAATGCCAAATTTCACTGAGTTTTAAAGACATACTATGCAACATTTTTTCAGTTAATTAATGTGTTCCATAACGTTTTTGATGATTAAATTAGTCATTTCAGGTCGAACAAAGGTTTTCTTCGCCGCCCTGGTGGTCTGTAGAGGAAATACCGTACTTGCAGTTTGCAGGAGCCCTCGCCCAGCACTCCACAGGCTCACAGAAGTGTTCGTGCATGCGCGAGAGTCGGGTTCTTGCTTTTTACGGGCGAACTGCCACACGCTTCCGTAGTGAAAGGCATGCTCAAGTGGTTAGCGCCAGTGGCGCATATTTGCAGCAGTTATCATGGCGGAACCAGGGAGAAAATACAGCTTAAAGCCCATGTCGAAAACATGCTAAATTTTCAAACTCGAAAATTGGAACAAAAAAGTCACTTACCGCAGTAGACATGGTGATTCCCAAACTCAAAACAACCGCCTGCCATTGACGGAGAATGGAGAAACCAGGAGAACAGCTGAGCATATTTAACGACAGTGCACTTTTTACTTTCGCCTCTGCCTCGCACATTTTAATATTTTGCAGCCTGTTAGTCTTTAAACACTGGAATACACTATCCCACCACGAAGCGTAATGTAGGCAGCAACATACAATGTATTGTATGCTTTTATGCAGCGAGGAAAAGAGAACTGATAGGACCAAAATTACAGTCCAAAATGTTTTCAGCATAGCTAACAGTGCTCACAGCAGCAACAGTAAAGCAGTAAGTCAGTATCATGCTGCTGTGGTCTGTTGTTTTTAGCAAGGAAAGGTTGATCTAAAAATGTGAAAAGCGGGTCAACTAATGGAGAGTTGAAATCACTGACCCAGGTGGCTTAGAAAAACCTAAGCACAGCCCACCTTTATGGTTGCTTTGGTAAGCAAAACATTTCAGAATATATGTCAATATGGAGATCTGACGCATTTGAAGACTTTTCATAGCACTGCTGAAGCCAAAATGATTGGGTCTGTCATGAATTTCGCTGACCTTGCTTCAGATTGCTGCAGCTAAAATCACCAACATGTAAAGATTTGATTCCATTGTACAGAGCTTATTTCTAGGAAAGTGAGAGCTTTCTCATATCCCTTTCCTTCTCATTGGAAGTGGTTTCCTTTTGGGGATTTTTTGGGAAAATGATAAATGTTTTATGAGGTAGCCAGCACCCAGGACATGTTAGAAGTCTCATAATGTCTATTTGGCAGCCAAAGCTGAGTCCACAAATCTATGATGCATCTATAATGCCCTAGATGGAGTTGGATGCTTTTTTTCTGGAGCTATTTCTGGACATCTGTGCAGGTTCACTACATGCAGATTGGTGGTTTTTGTTTTTGCTGAATACCTTCACATTAGCTCTTTGTTCCAGATCTCATTTACCCATCTCCTTTTCTATTATTAAATCTATACAGTATCTGCTGTTCTTTCCCCTTCTTTATTTCTAGCCACGAGTCTCCTGTCGTCTGCAGACCAATTAAAGAATACAATGAGGTCAGTTATAATTACCTCTATGTTTCATATCTATAAGGACTAGTTATTCCTTTTTTGCATAATGTGCCACTTTCTGCAACATTTCTAAGCTTAGCGATTGCATGGTTGGTACTAAGGCTGCAGCTTATGATTAATTTGCTGAATAATTTATCCATAGATTTTTTTTATTAATAGATTAATAATCTGATAGCAAAGTTTCCTTGAACCGTTTTCTATTAAAGATTTTCTACAGATTTTAAACCAGAGTATCTAAAATGTAACCACTTGCTGAGTTCCGGATAGAGCACATTGAGACAAAAAAGGCTTTTTATCATGAATACGAAAAGGTTTATATTAGGGATGCCCCGATATAATGAACGCCCCTATCAGTATCGACCTTAAAACTGAATATCGGACATCAGCCACCCACCGATATTTAACCCGATATTTGATCAGTTTCTGAGTTTCTAAAGTCTAAAAAAAAATTAAATACTTTTTCCTCTTCCTCAAAAAACTTCTTTTTACAGACTTAAAAACTTCTAAAGACGAGGGAAAAAATATTGATCCATTAAAATATCCCAATATCTTCATATGCTGATATATTGCCATTTAAAAACACCATATCAATCTCTTTTACTAATGAAATTTTGCTATATGTCATCGTTATGCTTTAAAAATCCCCGAAAATTCAATAAAGGCTTTGCCATATTTTATATGTTGATATATTGATTGTGGTATGTCGATCTATTTTACTAACAAAATCTCACAAGAATTAGCAAAATATCAAGAGAGTTTGTAACAGAACGATGAAATTTCACAAGATTTTGAAAGTAAAAGAGATCGATAATCCGCAGTTTTTAAAAATCTATTTGATATCAGCATATGAAAATATATTTGAGTATATTATTTTTTCAAAATGTCAGAAATGCATAACAAAACTGCTATTTTCAATGACTACTTATTTTGTCCAGCTTTAACATCGGTATGCGATGTCGGTTATGACTACATGAGTTTTTAAAATATCGGCATATCGGATATCGGCCAAAATCCCAATATCGTGCATCCCTAGTTTATATTTCTTTACACATCTGGTATAATTACTGCTCTGTGTGGGTTGCTCCTATAGCTGATGGAGCTTATTAGAGTCTCAGTGAACAGTGAAGCCAACCTTAGAAAGGTGACATTAGGGGAGTGGCGGCCTAGTGGTTAGGGCATAGAGCTTGGAATCCCGAGGTTTTGAGTTTGAGCCCCACTCCCACAGACTGCCACTCTGGGTCCCTGAGCAAAAGACCCTTAACCCCACACTGCTCCCCGGGCGCCGCACAATGGCAGCCCAGTGCTCCCCAAGGGGAAAGGGTTAAATACAGAGAGTTCATTTCATCGCTCTGTGCTTGTGACAGTGTAATGACAATAAAAAAGCTGGAAACTTCCACTAAAGACTAAACACACACAGCTGTTTATCAGTAATTTCATTTGACCTTGTGAGTAACTGTATAAAGCGCTGAGCAACTAATAAGGGTAAGCAGTTGTTAACAAGTGAGCAAATAAACAAGAGATTAAAACCAATCAGAAAAACAACATTGGAGAAGGACAACTGGAAATATTCAGACATCAGAGCTCAGAGAAAGCAGATTGATGCTGAACTCAGAACTTGGTGTCCATCCACATATCATCTCTTCATCTCTGTCTGGCTTTTACTGTGACGGTCCATTAGCTCTATAGGGAGGCTTCTCTGAAAGGGGCTTTAGAGCCTTGTTGAATGTAGAGGTGGGGAGTGGCAGATCCATCATAAGAGCAATGGTCATAAAGCTGCAGCTTTATGGGATAGGAGCTGCTTCACTTTTACAGAGTTAATGCAGGGAATGAACAGCTTTTGAAGGACACCCTTTCAGGCTCTTAAAGCAGATCATTGTGGCAAAAGGAAACTGATTCTAAGGGATGTTATCTTTTTGTCATGATGTTTCAAAGTTCAGACCCAAATGCAAAAAAACAAACAGAGAGACCAGGGAAAAGGTTTAACAGGTTTTTATTGAAGAGGTTTAGCAGAGGGAGAAGTGTTGCTCAGAACACTGCTCAACCGAACTGTAAAGTGAGGGGAAGACACAGCGGTTAGTTCAGGCTTGGTGGGAAATTTCACTCGTGAACTTGGGAAGAGGATTTGGTTGCTTGACTCACATTTCCAGAGAAAATGTTGAATTCTTGACTCCTGCCTTTGTGCCGTAGTTCTAGTGTTTGTCTGATTCGATTGGAGGGCAGAACAGGGTTTACACAGAATGCGGTTGAAACTGACTGCCACTCAGATTTCCTGCGTACTTGAATGGGTCATAGTGGAGAATAATCCCTTTCTCAGTGAGAAGCTCAAACGATCTCTTGAGAGAAGTGGACCCAAACCTCCTGTTTGAACCCCAGCTCAGTTTAAAAGCTCAGTTGATCCTTCCAGGGAGAGAAGGTCCGAGAAATCTAGTTTGCAGGATGACTTCCTGCCGAGAGGCAAAGACAAAAACAAAGTTAAATTCAGGTTGACAAAAGCTCAGCTTGACTCAGCAAAAAACTCAGCTTTGTTTAGAGTACCCTAAACTAACAAACACTCTGGCGTCGAAGTAGTGGCAGTCAGCAGCTTTAACAAGGAAACCATCAGCAGGTGTGTGAGGAGGCGGACCAGAACCAGGCGCCTCCTGGTGGATGAAGGGGAGACAAACACACAAACAATAAAAAAAAAAAAAGGATTCCTGACACTATTACTTAGATTCCTGCAAGATCTTATAAAAAGGAAAAGAACATAAATCCTTGACTTGCAGAGAAGTTTGGTTACCTTTTAAATTGCAGGCATCTTAGTAGAATACTAACTCATCTTAGGAAAAAATGAATACAGGACTTATCTAAACATAAAATGAAAACAAGGTCTAACATTGCTTTGATTGTAAGCAGCTTGATTCTTTAGAAGTATACAGAGTAAATTCGCTTGAAAGTTGTTTGTGTTGGTGAAGATTCTCAGTCATCCAGGTCATAGTTATTCCAAAAAAGTCAAAAACAATCCACTGGACTTTGTTTCCAATATTGAAGACATTTCGCAACTTTAACCTGACTCCGCCAAGATGGTTTTCCTCGCATATCCATCTGGAAACCTTCCGTTAGTAAGTAATTTTGGGAAGGGCGAAAATACTGGTTAGCTGATTGGCCTATGTTGGTGATAGGCGGGCCAAATAAACCAATCAGATCAACGAAGCATATGACGTACTAATAGAGCGATGACGAAGAGGAGACAATTGATAGATCAAACTCTTGCGAAACCAGTCGGGAGAAGAAAAACATCTTTTCCTCTGAGAAAAGCCTCCAGAGCAGTGTTTTGCTCTTCTTTTTCAGTGAAGAAATACTCTGTAATTCCCATAAAACTTGCGCGATAGCCACGCTAACGCTAGTTTCATCGGCTGAAGCCGCCATGTTCTTCAGACTGAACTGTCGCACTTCTCGTTGCGTCACACCTCAACCCACCTCAAAGCCAGCGCTGATTGGGCTGCTTACGTTTGGTGAATTTTCTTCAAGCGGAGAGTCTCCAGACTGATCTGCTAGTAAAACCTTGCCTCAGCGAGATCAGGATGGTCTCACGATCCTAATTTAGCTTCCCATCTAGAAAGGTTTTTCCATTCAAATTCAATTCTTCTGTGTAATCTTCAATAATTGTTAAGTTGATTGCAGATGTGTCTAGTAGTTCCCATTGATTTTTGCTTGTAAAGCGAGGGAGAATGGCGCTAGGCTCGTTACCGCACCGTGGGCGTCACTGCTGGAAGATGGCAGGAGGGAGGGGTTACTATATTTGTTCAAAAATGGGCGGCTCCCAGACTCAGTGATGACATTTTTTATGTTTTTACTGATTAATACTAAAAACATTAAATCAATGCAAACTTTTGATCCATTTATCATTCCTTGCTGGCCGGACTTTTCCTGAAAAAACCCTGCAAAGGTTTAGCATTTGTCTCATCACCCCTACTGTCTCTGTTCAGAAAATCCCAATATCAACTTTCTATTCCTCAACCCTGTGGCAGCCTCTCTGTTCTTGTTCTTCTCTATGAGACAAACAGCTTCACAGCTCTCCAATCTAAGGACATTAGCATCAGCAGCCATATTCCACCTCAATTCTCTACACACAGATCAAAGAACGCATGTCATTTTGCTTGTCCTTTTATATTTATGCTCTATGTTTTCACTGGTTCATCTCAAACAATCCCAAAACCCTTTTATTTGATTTGTAAAAATGTTGAATTTCAAGAGAGTGTGAATATAAAACAGTGTGTTGAGCGGCACAGAAAGTGCATAATTTTTTTTTATAGTTTTATTTAACCTGTTGTAACATTGGAGGTATACAGAGTTAAAGCCGATTTGATGTTTAATTGAAATATCTTGCTCTTTTGTTTTGTTTCCCCTCTAAAAATAACATTTCATCCGTATATCTATATCATATACTAATAATACATGAATCCAGATGTTTATTGTCATCTTCATCATTGAAGTCGGCCGCAGCAGATGGCCGCTAACACTGAGCCTAATTCTGCTAGAGGTTTCTTTCTATTAAAAGGGTTTTTTTCTCCTCTCCACTGTCACTACAAAGCATGCTTAGTGTGAGGGATTGCCTTCGAGGTTGATGGGTGCGATGCAATCAACTTGGTTTTCCTGAATCAATTCTGACTGTATGATCTGGTGAACTGTAAAAGTGCCTTGAGATGACATGTGTTGTGAATAGGCGCTATAGCAAATAAACTGAATTGAAAGTAAAATATTTGTCACATTCTAACGTTTTGACTCATGCCAAAGGTTTTCAACTGTGAGACCTTCTGTTATTACATGGCAGCATGACATCGTTAGCTTTAATGACAGAGAAGAACTTTGTAAACAGCATGGGTTTCATCAAAGCTCAGTCCAAAAAAATATAATTTAAACAGTTTATTGTCATCTTCAACAGTCATTTTTCAAACAGAATTTAAACCATACAAAAATGATTGAAGATCTGTGAGTCATTCCTTATGTTTAACCACATGGCGATTGCATCACCATCAAATAATGCTTAAGAAAGTATTTGAAAGAGTTGGATTAAGTATCCTAGAGCACAACCCTTTACTGGTTAATACTCTGTTTGGATCGCCTAAATACTTTGTCCTGATCCTTTCTGCTTTATGCTGACAGGAACAATTATTTGCACACGGGAAGCAGATATTTACACGTCTGAAATTCCTAATGAAACTATTTGGCTTACGATTACAAATAAGTGAAACATTTTATTTGAAATGTTTTCCAAAACTCAGTTTGATGTTTGTCTCAACTGTCTGTACTACATTATAGTTCTGGTTGCAATTTTTACTGCAGTTGTTAGAATATCTTGCATTTAAATGTTTCAGATTACACTGATGAAATAAAATTGCATCCTGACTGCAGAGGTTTTGTACCACAGATCTGAACTTCATCCTAACTGTTGACTGAGAGCAGCCTCCCTAACCAGAACGTCTATTTGAAACTGAAATTCTCTTTTGATCCCCTTGCTAGTCTCTCTCCTCTGTGGAGGTACAGACTGCATCTGGGGCTGTTATATAAGCTCTCCGCTCCACCCTGACCCTCTCCTGCTCTTCTCATTGCGGTTTTATATAAACCCCTCCCCCCAGTGCACACTCTAACTAACTCTGCTTTAACCTGAACCTGTCATATGGATTTCAGGTGCACCTAGGCAGGACTTAAATCATCTCACACCTATTTGGTCATTTATGAATACTCTGACACTTAAAAGAACATGATCATTAGTTCTCACACTGGCAGTGACCCAGATTGTTAATTTTCTCCAGAAATTGTAAACAGGATCCAGCCAAAGGCTTTGGGCTGACAGTTACAGAAGCCTAATGCTTATCAACAGAAGAGCCGGTTTGGTTTATAATTTGTTTTTCATAGTTTCCTGTTGGGAAACAATTTCAACTTAAACAAATTTTTATTGTTTTTAGTTGTGTTACTTTATTTGACCAACAATTGCAAATATTAATGAGATTGCAAGATTAAATTGATTATTTTACTGATTGGATCTTTCATGGTTTTGGTTCTTTTATTGTTATTTTATTATAGTTTTTATTGGTTTTATTTCCATTTTCTGTTATTCTAGTCATTTTTGATTGTATTTGAGTTCTGAGGTATTTCTTGTTTGCCCTCTGTTGCCCTCTTTTGTTGGTCTCCCCTTCTAGCCTCCTCTGTTCACACCTGCACCCAATCTGCTAATTAGCCTGGTCTTTGTTTCTCTCTCCCATATATGCACCTCCTGCTCAGTCATTGTGGCTGGTTTGTCGTAATTTCTTTACCACCTTGTTGTGAGTATTCTTGGTTCTCAGTTTTTGTGGATTTACGTTTTGGATTTTCGCTTCTGTTGCCACCTTCTTTTAATTAGATCTGCAAGTAACCACCTTCAGCTGCAGTCTCTGCATTTGGGTCCCCCCAAACCCCCACCCAACTGGACAGGATCAAAACATGTCAGTATGTCAATTTACTATTTAAATAATAATTTCATCTTAGAAATGTCTTTGTGATCAAATAAAATAAAGCAGACAGATCTTTGATCAAGTTTTTGAGAAGCTTATCAAATTAGAAGTTAACAGTCCAAAACATATTCGGTCCTTGTCCATTCGCTACATACCGGCACTACCTGAGCATCATGGGGAATCTTTTTGAGACTTTATCCTCCTCACCAACACATGTAAATTATTACAACTTAACATTAATAAGAAATACCTAATATAAAGAGAGCAGAAAATAAAGGCCATGCATCTATCCTTAGGGTAGACGTTCCAACCCTGCCTGCAATGACTCAGTTTTACTGGATACACTGCAGGGGGCAACAATCGCCTGTTTGACATTAACTAAGCCGCTGGCAGAATCTAATTTAGTTGTTTTTAAAAATGCAAGGTGGACGTTATGATATAGTTTTGATTCTCTGTCCTGCTAAAAAAACCAAGTCCTATTGAACCTAAGGCCATAGATAATAGCAGGACACTCCAATGTTTCTGGTAGAAAGAGCAAAAGGAGTGGCTCCACTTACAGCAAGTCTCCCAGGACCTGAAGCAGTAATGCAGCTCCAGTCTTCAACAACCACCACATTTGTCCTCTGACGTGATTTTTCTTTCTGACATGCTCTTAGTTTTACCATGTAAAGGAAACCAAGCACAAAGTTCCACCTCTTCCTCTCCATTCCTCTGATTTTCTCAGGAGGATTACCAACATGTTTTCAGGCAGAATTTAGACTTTCCTAATCTGTCTTTTAATTGTAGTTTTTCTGTCATGCTTTATATGTAGTTCTATTTGCTGTTTTGATCTCTGTGTTGCACCTACCCTATTGGAATAGCTTTAGTAGACCAGACACTCCAGAGAATGCCTTCATGACCTCCCGTAAGAGTCTATAAAGTTCTCCTAAAATCTTTGTGGAGTTCTGTTAAGTAGTATTTCTTCATATTGTTGGCCTTGCTTGTGGGACTCAGCTATGTCAGAATAATTAGCTCAAGGTCCTTGCTAATTAATGATCCAAACACAGAGATAAGATGTAGGTAAATGATTATAGAGTTGAATGATTTTTACAAATAAGAGGACTGCCAGGGGGAGTATTAATGAGACATGCAACAATCTGAAGCCACATAATAGAGGCGCCCATCCAAAAGTTACATATTGTGGAGAATGTCGTATATATATCCTGTATCCTCAGGTATTTTTGGTTTCAAATACAAGGATGTTGACCTCTATTTTTTGCAGTGTAAACCAGGGTACCTCCTAATACCCCTAGGTAATACTGTTGACTGTTGGAACATAATTGGCAACTCTTTAAGTTCTTTTTTGAACCTACAGAGGTCAGAGACGGTACGATGAAACACCCTTTGAATTGACTTCATAGGTAAGTTCCGACCGTGCTTGTCCTGCAGAAAAGCACTAAAGTTTTTCACTGAACAGAATATAAAATGAAGCTTGGTAGCTTCCTGCTCCCCTCTAGCAAACCATCATGTGTTTTTGCCAGTCGCTGATGCAGAAATAGATTTGGACTGGAGACAGCTCATTTAAAAAAACACCTTCTCCTTCCAGCAGAAACTGTCAGAGTCCTTTTAAAAGATTCCCTTGCTCTCCTTTCAGTCTCTCTTTTTACACTTATGCCTTTATTTCCTTTGCTGGACAGGCTTAAATTTGTGTTCACCTGTCAGAAAGCACATTCAAAATTAAATACATTTTAAAACCAATTTTCTCCAGCTGCTATTAAAATACCCCTTGCAAAAGTCTCATAGTTAGGCTTCTTTGTTCATGTTCCCCTTCCAAAAGCTTGTGCAACTTACCAATGCATTTTCACACCCCATTTATTCTGGCTGCATGCGTAATAATCTTTTAATTGGCCCATTTATCTACGAGTGATTAGGGCACATTATTGTCTTGGTCTTTGAACATCTTTCAGTGTATCCGGTCATCTCTGCAGCCACTGAGAAGTCTTAATTATTGAGTGTGAAGAGGGATTTGTTGTAGGAAAGATGCACAATCAGTCTCATTCTACACCCTCATCATTTGCATGCAAAGTTAACAGAATAGAAGAACTGAGAAGGAGAATTTTGAGTCACACTAGCAACTATCCACCCATCCGATCTTCTGCCATTTAAAGGCATACTATGCAAAATTTTTCAGTTAATCCAATGTGTGTTCCATAACGTTTTTGGATGATTAAATAAGGTCATTTAAGGTCGAACTCAAAAGGTTTTCTCGGCCACCCTGGTGGTCTGTAGGGAAATACCGTCACTGCAATTACCACCCAGGAGCCCTGCGGCCCAGCACCCACAGGCTCAAGAAGTCCTGGGTGCACTGCGCCCCCAGTGAAAGGCATGCTTGTTGCTAGCGCCGGTGGCGATATTTGTGCGGATTATCGCCTAGTAGGAACCAGCGAGAAAACAGCGAAAGCCCATGTCATCCGACAGTGGGGTAAATGTATGGGAAACTCAACTTGGCTAACTACAATCTTTGTTATTTAGACATATGCATAACAAAATAATGTATGAAACATGCTAAATTTTCAAAACTCGAAAATTGGAACAAAATAGTCACTTACGGCAGTAGACATGGTGTTCGTTGCGTTCGCCTGCCTGCTAAGCTGAAAACAACCGCGCCTGGCAGCGGAGAAACCAGGAGAACAGCTGAGCATATTCTGACAGTGCACTTTTACTTTAAGCCCTCTGGGAGCCTCGCTGGAAAATCAAGCATAGTATACCCCTTTAACTGTCTGGGTTATGTGGGCAGGTACCTATCTCGAATGGTCTACGGGATAAGGGAGAGGTATACCTTGGACAGGTAGCCAGTCAATCACAGGGCAACACAGACAGACAGAGCCACGCAACTTAGAGATGACATTTAACCCTACAGCCAAGTTTCTGGACCGTGGAAAGAAGCCAGAGAACCCAAATAAATCCCCTGTACGCACATGGAGAACATGGAAAGTCCATGCAAAACAGAGGCTGGACTTACTTTCTGCATAACAACAGTACTACAAACTGTGCCATCATGCAGCCAAAAATGTACAAAACGTTTCAAATCTAAAAAGTCAGATGTAGTGTTGGAATTGGTAGTTCTTTTGTATGAAATGAATGACTAGAATTTGTTGGTTATGATTCTTTTCCAAAAGGTTTGTCACTGAGTCATGCAACTAAAGTTTTGTGTTTACAGTTACATGAGCAATAAGCATGACATCTGTCACATTTGGTCTTTTAATCTTCAAAATAAGAGGCTCTAAATTTCTTTGCATTTTCTTAGTACATGCAATAAGTGATCTACCAAAAAATGCAGCCAGATGTTAAGATGTGCTAACTGTTTTGGTTGAGCCTCATTAAAACAAGCAGATTGCATGTTGTACAGCCAATTTGAGAAGGATGGTAAAAGAAAGATGAGGTTCAAAGCCATAGAGTTGAAGGTAATACTGGTAATGAAAATAACAAAATATTGCTATATGTCATCGTTATGCTCACGAAATCCCCGAAAATTCACATAATTTTTGCCATATTTTTATATATGTTGATATATTGGCGTGAAGTATCGATCTATTTTACTAACAAAATCTCACAAGAATTTGCAAAAATATCACGAGGAGTTTGTAACAGAGCGATGAAATTTCGAGAGATTTTGAAAGTAAAATAGATTGATACCGCGTTTTAAAATCAATTTCGATATCAGCATATGAAAATATATTTAGAGTATATTATTTTTCAAAGTGTCAGAAGTGGAATAAAAAAACTGCTATTTTCAATGACTACTTATTTTTGTCCGAAAAACTTTTAACATCGTATGCTCGATATCGCGGTTATCGACTACATGAGTTTTAAAATATGGGATATCAGCCAAAATCCCAATATTGTGCATCCTTAGAAAATAATACAAATTAATATACAAAGTAATATTTTTGGTGCACCTCAAACGTTATCTCAAAGTGCTTCATGCAAGGTAGTGAGAAATATCTTTTTTGCAAAGAGATGTCCATCCGTCCCCGTTCTATTTTGTGTAAACACACCATATTATTTGAGTTCTGTCAATGTATAAAGATTGTCATCCTGCTGCAACAATTTGAGGTTGCTTGAAGAGACATTTTCTCTTAATACTTTTTTACTGAGGTTATTTTTGGTGGTCCAAATATGTTTGCATGGGCCCAGAGTATGTCTTCATCCTGTGTGAATGGAGGCATTGAGTTTTTTGTCTCATACCTGTTTGTAAAAGGAAAATTAAATGACAAAAAACGGCATTACCCAAGAACACCAGAAAATGGGATTCAATTATTTATAGGGGTAGAACGGTAGCTTTCTCCTCTAACTCTAACCTCTCTCTCTATGGAAAGATCTAACTCATAAAGACAGACAATGCGGTAAGGCATGTCATACCAGGAGATTCAAGGCAAGGACTGTTACACCACTCCCCTGCCTCTGCAACAAAGTGGAGTTCGGCCTTGGGCTCCTTGTCTGCGATGTGAGTCATTGCAAGCACCCAGCTGTGCTGTCACACAATGCCTCTGGGTCTAATTCTTCCGGCAGCTTCCTGTGAAAAGCAGCAATGCAGATGACAATCATGGGAGATAACATCTCTTAGGGGTTGATAGTTTACATGATCTGTGAAAAAAATCAAAAGTCTAATGTCTATGCTGTTCTGATTAAAGTAATCACCATTACTTGTTACACCTTTTGCACTCCTTCACCTTCCTGGATGATTATGAAAAACTCTTAAAATTATTCTATAATTTAACCAGCAGGGCTGTCAGACTCATTATGAAACTAAAGCAAACAGTTGTTTGTATATTCAAAGGAAACCCTACTGGGATAAAGACTCAAAGCAACTTTGCTCTGATTTTCCTCTGAAACGACCTTGTCTCACCCTGCAGGATTGCACACCCTGGTAGTCTAGTGCAGATGATTTTATGTTCATGGTGATAAGAAAAGCCCAGTGATGCCTTAGGTTGAAAAATTCTCAGCAACGTCATTCATAGCAAAGTGACAATGTATTTGTCCTTTATTTTTTATACGTCTTTGTTTCACTCAGATCTTTTTGATCATCAAAGTTTAATATCACTCCAAAAGAAACTTTCTAGAGAAAAAATAGTAGAAAGTAGGGTTGTCACGATGCTAAACTTTTCAACTTGATACCCGATACTAAGGAAAAATATTCCATACTCCCATACCATTTTATGGTAAGCCTAGCGCCATTCTCCCCGCTTTAAATAAAAATCAATGGGAACTACTAGACACATCTGCAATCAACAACAATTATTGAAGATTTCCCAGGAGGAAATTAATTGAATTTGGAAAACCTTTCCTAGATGGGGAAGCTTGAAATTAACCTCGTGGAGACCATCCTGATCTCATGAGCTTTTCAAGGTTTCACTTCGCTAATCAGTCTGGAGACTCTCTCCGTTAAAGAAAATTTGGAGCCGTTCACCAAGCGAGCGTCAATCAGCGTTGGCTTTGAGGCGGGTTGAGGTGTGGCCTTAACGAGAAGCGCGACAGTTCAGTCTAAAAGAACATAGGCGGCTTCAGCCCGATGAAACTAAGCGTTAGCGTGGCTATCGAGCAAGTTTTATGGGAATTATAGAGTATTTCTTCACTGAAAGAAGAGCAAAACACTGCTCTGGAGGCTTTCTCAGAGGAAAAGATGTTTTTGCTCTTCTCCCTGACTGGTTTCGGCAAGAGTTTGATCTATCAAGTGGCTCCTCTTCGCCGCCGCTTCTGTTCTGCGTTGATCTAGATTGGTTTTATTTGGCCCGTCTATCACCACGCAGGAAGCACAATCCAGCTAACCAGTATTTTGCGCCCCCCCAAAATTGCCTTCAACGGAAGGTTTCCAGATGGATATGTTGAACCAAATCCATCTGGCGGAGTCAGGTTATAGTGGTTAGGGCATTAGCGCCGATGAAACCTGAGATTCCTTGGAGCAAGACCCTTAACCCCACACTGCTCCCCGGACGCCTCACAATGGCAGCTCACAGCTCCCCCTCAGGGGATGGGTTAAATGCAGAGTACATTTTGTTGCTCTAAGACAGTGAAATGACAATAAAAATGTATAAAAAAAATTATCTTGAGCTGAAGGTAAGGAATTTATGGGACTTTAGTGAACTGAATGTATGGTTCTGTCGATTGCAGCAAGTGTTTAGTCCTAAAACTGTTTCCCCATCACCATGGATGCGGAAACAGTTTTTTCCATCCATGGGGAAAATCAGGCTGGTAGCATGATTTTTTTTTTCCTGAAATGTGACATGGG
>JAGKQL010000068.1:5406096-5419519 GCA_018398635.1 Cyprinodon brontotheroides | reverse complement strand
AGAGCTGATAGAAGGGCAATAGTGACTCAAATAACCACCCGTTACAACTAAGGTGGGCAGAAGAGCATCTCTGTGGTGGGTACGATGAACTTTTGAGGCAGATGGGCTACGCAGCAGAAACCACACCGGGTGCCACTCTCCTTTCAGCTAAGAACAGGAAACTGAGGGCTACAATTTGCACAAGCTCGCCGACGAAGGTGGACAATAGAAGATTGGAAAAGCGTTGCCTGGTCTGATGAGTCACCGATTTCTGCACAATCAGATGGTAGGGTCCAAATTTGGAGTCACCACAACATGAAAGCATGGATCCCACATCCCTTGTATCAGCGGTTCAGGCTGGTGGTGGTGATGTCATGGTGTGAGGGCATATTTTCTTGGCACTCTTTGGGTACTTGGTGCCAATTGAGAGGCATACGTTTACCCAGCATGCAGCCTACCTGAGTATTGTTGCTGACCATGTGTCCATCCCATACATGTGAGGCCACAATGTACCCAACTTCTGATGGCTACTTTCAACAGCATAATCGCCATGTCATAAAGCTGGAATCATCTCAGACTGGTTTTCTTGAACATGACAATGGGTTCACACTGTACTCAAATGGCCTCCACAGTCACCAGATCTCAATCCAATAGAGCATCTTTGGGATGTGGTGGAAAGGGAGATTCGCATCATGGATGTTGCCTTGCGACAAATCTGCGGCAACTGTGTGATGCCATCATGTCAATATATGGACCCAAACTCCCTGAGGGTGTATATATATATATATACACTCACCGGCCACTTGCACCCCAGTAGGTACCCCATGCTGGTAACAGGTTGGACCCCTTTTTGCCTTCAGAACTGCCTCAGTTCTTCGTGGCATAGATTCAACAAGGTGCTGGAAGCATTCCTCAGGGAGTTTGGTCCATATTGACATGATGGCATCACACAGTTGCCGCCAGATTTATGCGACTGCACATCCCGCTAATCTGAAATCTCCCTTTTCCCACCACCAAAAGATTGTATATATTTTAATCTAAGGAAGCAGTAGCGGTTGTTTATCTGACTAAGAGATCAACTTCAACCCACAGTCTCAAGTCTTTTGGGGCCTCTAACATGTTTTATTCGTGGCAACATTGAAGAGAATAATCTTCTCTTCAGCGTAGATTGGCTGAAGAGAAGATTCTCTCCCAGCATGTTGCCGTCCACGAATGACACATTCACCATCGGGATAGTCTCACTTCAGGTCGGATTTGTTTTAGTTTTAACATGAAAAAGAAAACTTGCGATAAACTAAGATGCAACTTCATACATACACTTAGGTTATATCTTCACTAAATTTCCTTCACAGGATTTTTGAATTTACTGGTATATTAAAGCAAATGAGGGTCAAGTGCAGATGCACATCACATATTTGACATTTTTATTTGTAAGAAAAAAAATATGTTAAAAGCCATAAATCGTTTTCCTTTCACCTTCCAATTTTCAATTGCTCCTTGTTGCTCTATAATTTGAAATAAAATACTAAGCTTGCAGCTGTAAATTGGCAAAATATGAAAAAAAACTTCAGTGATATGAATATACTTGCAAGTCAGGGTATATGGAAGTTTTCAAGTCTACAGAGATAGGCTTAAGTTTTTATTTATTTGATTAAATGTCTTGTTATGCAAGACTTCATCCGTTGAACCCGGTCTGCCTTTGGTGTTAAGTGATTGAGGATTAATGCAATTCCTGTTACACTGTAGCATAAGGACATGCGCTCCTCCTCTTACTGCAAGCGGTTTTCTGGGATCAAACGGAAAGTATTGAGCACCCTCTGTTAGTTTAATCCCACAAAGTGCATCCCTGGGAGATTATTTAGTATATTTTATGCAACAAATGGAACGTATAGTGACACATCTACATGTGTATCTCCTGTTCTGTTGCAATCACAACTTCTAGGTAATTACAGCATTCCTCTTTTACTTGCTACCAAATTCTTTTTTTATTTACTAACAGCTCTACTGCTCTGCAATTTGACTCACGCCACCTGAGCCTCAATGTAATATTCATGATAGTATTGGATAAAGCAGAAGCCATGTGGGAGATACACA
Organism: Cyprinodon brontotheroides; assembly: GCA_018398635.1. Lineage (NCBI taxonomy): Eukaryota > Metazoa > Chordata > Actinopteri > Cyprinodontiformes > Cyprinodontidae > Cyprinodon > Cyprinodon brontotheroides. The sequence continues at coordinate 5,417,446 of JAGKQL010000068.1, read as the reverse complement.
GAAAGGCTCTATAAAAAAGCTTGCATTACCTTAGTGAATGCTTAAACCTCACAGAAATGAACAGACTCATTGAATGTCAAACTTAAAATGGCGTTAGCTTGCACTCTCTGCTTACAGGCTGTTCATAACCACCATACTTCAGGTGCCTAGGAGCCCATTGACTAGGTTTGATTACACGAGTCATATTTAACTCAATGCAATTCAGTTTATTTCTATAGCGCCAATTCACAACACATGTCGTCTCAAGGCACTTTACAGTTCACCATATTCTTTCTAATTGACTCAAATGCAATCCCTCACACTAAGCATGCTTGTAGCGACAGTGGAGAGGAAAAACTCCCTTTTAACAGGAAGAAACGTCTAGCTGAACGAGGCTCAGTGTGAGCGGCCATCTGCTGGACCAACTCTGCCATGTTTAAAAATAAATACATTTTTTTATTTTTTTTTATTTTAAGTATTTATTTATGTGCATGTGATAGTATTAAATGGGCAAAAGTTGACCCTCTAAGACACGCCCCTTCCTCATTTGCATAATGAGATAGAAATGTAAAAACGACAGGCAGAAATAAATAGGATTGAAGAAATATATGGGTTAAAAAAAATACAAAGGAAGAATAAAACAGACAAAAATATTATATCATACACACATATAGATACTTAAAAAAATAAGTAATAAATAAATAAAGTTGAATATTATTACAGACAATAAATAAATAAGGTAATTATAAAAAAGTTGAATAAATAAAGAAGCTAATTAAGGAGATTCATACATTTATCTCACTGTATAATTTAATTTCTACCTACATTTGTTTGTTTATTGTATTTTTAGGGGGCAATTAATTGTATGCTTATTTATTTATTAAGCATTTATTTATTTCCGTATTTATTTTTAAATATGGCAGAGATGGTCCTCCATATCAAGGAGACAGAAGCAGAGATACAAAACGCAACTGTGTCCCGGTCCAGGAAAACACAGCCAGGCAGACAAGCTCGAGCCAGCTCCCATGTCCAGCCGATGAAGAGAGCATCAGTTAGTCACAGTCAGAGAAACAGGACTACACTGGGAAAACATTTTTAACGTTAAATTAAACTAAATTTAATGTAGACTAATTTGTGATTTTCAAGAATAATGCAAAGTAACAAGAGTCTCATCATAGTTTATGATTCTGCAGTACACAATATAAATTTCAAAACGGTGTCAATCATGAATAAAAAGATGTTTTTTATGCTGTGACTTAAAATCATAAATATTATGGACCAATCGATTCAGTTTATCTTTTAATGACAAAATATTTAACCAAATTTAATGTAGAATGTCTTGTTTTTTTCAAGAATAATGCAAAGTAACAATAATCTTATCTACAATGCAGGGCTGGATTTTGTCGATTTTCTTTTTAATTTGAAACAACATGCTTTGATAAAAGGCCATAATTTTAACAATATTTTTTTACTGAAAGTAAAAAATGTGTTTGTTGCTTAAAGGACTTTTCTTCTCTGATTATAAAGCTGAGATATAATAAAGTCTTCCTAGAGGACAGATTAGTTTAATGCAGAATATTTATACAGATTCAGAGCATTTAAATGAGGCCCTTGTTACCACAAAAAAAAAGGAAATGATTTAAGCTTTTGTGCCTTTAAAGCTTGTGCCTTAAAGTCTGAAAGATATGACATGTTTGATAGCCTCATGGACTAGTATGAGCTCAGCTGATCTGAATATCCATGAACCGCTTCAGGCTAGTACCTGCATTATGTGGGTCAATGCATAGAAGTCAAAGAGAGGAAAACTTTTCTAAGGCTAGACTCATTCTTCAACTCAGTGACTTTTATTTGGTGCAGAAGTTTAGTATCGTAAGACTGGGGAGACATAGTCAGAAACCTTTCACCAGTGATTGTTTTTCAGAGTATTCTCTTCATACACTGCAAAAAAATGAAATCTAAATGAAGTCATTTCTTTCTAAAAGTCAAGTGCATTTTTTTCTTGAATTAAGGATTTAAGTGAGACACTTTGCCAATGGAATGAAATACAATTTATACTTAAAATAAGAAAAAACAATTTGCATTGTCTTATTTCAAGTACATTTTATCTAGATACCTTATTTTAAGAGTAAAAATGCTAATTCCATTGGCATATCATCTTATTTACCTGCTCAAATTAAGGGTAAATACTAGGGATGCACGATATTGGGATTTTGGCCGATATCCGATATGCCCGATATTTTAAAACTCATGTAACCCGATAACCGTCTCATTACTAGGGGTGAAATTGCAAAATAATGCGTCATGATGATGATGCATCATTGATTCTGATTTTACCCGATCTACTGCATCGATTCTTGGCGCCAAGTATGGATTATTGATTTTAAAAAATGAATAAATAAAATTCGCATGAACAAGTTACAAAACAAGTGCGCCAGCTGCACAACTTCAATCCCACTTCCAGTGCGGATATTGTTGTTAACCTGCCTTTACCTGCCTTGCGTGGAGTGCTGCGGCAGTGTCGCTTATGGAAGTGCTTTGTCGGCTCGTCATCAGGTGCTGACCCGTTCGCACAGATCACACTCAGCGGTGGCACTAGGCAGCCAGCTGCATTTTTTCAACGTTTCGGTAATAAATTCCAGCTATCTTTAGTGGGTTGCTTGATAGAAGCTCATATCGATGGCCTGTGAATGCGTGATTACATCGAATCGTGACTTCTTTGGCAATACCCTATCTCGATACTGATGTTAAGCTGGACAAGTAGTCATTGAAAATACTTAGTTTTGTTATCCATTTCTGACACTTTGAAAAATAATATACTCAAATATATTTTCCTATATGCTACGATATCAAATTGATTTTTAAAAGCGGTATCGATCTATTTTACTTTCAAAATCTGGTAAGAAATTTCCTGGATTTCTGTTACAAACTCTGCGATATTTTGCAAATTCTTGTGAGATTTTGTTAGTAAAAATAAATGGAAATACAGCGTCAGCTATATTTTGCCAGCAGGTTTCAACATTTAAATTAATTTAGGGGGACATATAGCAATATTTCATTGTTGTTAGTAAAAGAGATTGATATGGTGTTTTTAAATGGCAATATATCTAAACTTATGAAGATATTGGGATATTTTAATGTATCAATATTTTTTCCCTCGTCTTTAGAAGTTTTTAAGTCTGTAAAAAAGAAGTTTTTGAGGAAGAAGAAGAAGTAGTATTTGCTTTTTGTTTTTTAGACTTTAGAAACTCAGAAGCTGATCAAATATCGGGTTAAATATCGGTGTCAATTCAGTTTTAAGGCCGATACCGATAGGGGCCGATTATATCGTGCATCCCTACTTAAAAATAAGAAAAACAATTGCATTGTCTTCTTATTTCAAGTGCATTTTATCTAGATACCTTATTTTAAGAGTAAAAATGCTAATTATATTGGCAAATCATCTTATTTACCTGCTCAAATTAAGGGTAAATACCCTTAATTTAAGACATTTTTACTCATTTTGAGATCATTTTTGCAGTGTACTAACTACAGCATAACTTAATCAATCTTTGAGAAAAATTATTACATTGAAAAAAGTAGAGTCAATAAGAACCTTTAAATCAAAATGCTGGTGAACATTCTCACGCAACCAGATCATAGTCATTAAAAAAAAGGTCAAAACCAATCCACCAGACTTTGTTTCAAAGTTTGAAGATGTTTCGCTTCCCATCCAGGAAGCTTTTTTGATTCAAAATATCAGAAATATACAGTAGCCTTTGTTGGTCCACTCTAAAAATCCTCAAACACTATTTCTGACATTTGGAATTGAAAAAGCTTCCTGGATGTGGAGCGAAATGTCTTTGAACTTGGATTGTTTTTTTTTTACTTTGTTTGGAATCTATGTAGGGATTTGGCATTTAAAATCACCTGCAGGACATGCTACTCATTGCCTTGGAAAACATTTAACTTTGTTTCTAAAATCAATATAAAATAACAGTCATAGCAGTTTATTTGACTTTGCTGTTGATTTGGTCTGACATTCAAAGCAGATTTCTCTCTCGCCTGCTAACAGCGCTCCAATCCTTCCCAGAGTTATCTCTCAATCAGAAATTGATGCAAACAAAGCCTCATAATCAATAGAATTTCAGAGCAACATTAGTTCAACAACCCTTTATTTTTACTCAGTGAACACGTTTCAGTCTCTGCCACCAAAGAAGAGAGCATACTTTAAAAAACAACAGTCCCATTTCAGATTGAAATGCACATGTCGACCTCAGTGGCATTTACTTTAAAGCGGATCCTTGCAGCAGACTCTGAGGGCCTGTTTGATAGACAGTGATCCTACAACATCTACCACTCTGGTAGAGATGAGTGACTCAGGTGCTTGTGAGGCCGTATCACTGCCTGTCAGGGACTTTTGTGATTCGTTGCCGCTGTGTGCTGCTGTGTGCTGCTGTGTGCAAATGAGAAAACACAATTCATTCATAAAAGCTGAGCTCGTAGTGTTGCTCTCATGTTGTTGCAAATCCAGGGTTTGACGCTAATTTCTGTATCTTATGAGGGATTATGCTAACCTGACGAACAGCCAGATGCATGTCTCGCTCCCGCCCAGCTCCACTCACATACATCTGGGAACCCTCGGCCATAGGAATTGCCTTTACTGAAGGCTGGGCCTTATCAAAACTCCTTGCATATGATTGGATAAGCCACTTGTCTGTCATCTTTATTGACGTGCTATTTCAACCACTCACACCGAAGCTAACCCGTGACGCTGTGAGAGGAGGAGCCATTTGGTAGATCAAGCTCTTGCCAAATCCGTCGTCGGGAGAAGGGCGAAAACATCGTTTCCACCAACAAAAGCCTTCAAAGCCGTTCTCTGATGTTCTTTTAATGAAACAATATCAGATAGATTGGACAACACAGAAGAAATAGCAGCATCAATGCTAGCGCTTGCTGTGTTCCCTCAATGGTAGCCATTGTTGTTGGAATCTCACGGTCGCTTCTCCACTCCAGGACACACCACCCTGGCGCCCTGATTGGACAGACCATACCCGCTTGGGGAAATCACTTTCAATGAGCTGGTTCCCAGATGTATGTGAGTGGCGGAGCGAGATGCATCTGGTTGTTGTCAGGTTAGGATTATGCAGTAGCTCAAAAAAAAAATCAGCTACTTTAAATGACTATTGTCCGTAACTTACTGTAACAGTGTCACCAGAGATACTGATCTTATTTTAGAGAGTTCAGTAGAGCTCTACTAAGGTGCAGGGGCGGAGCTTTAGATGGGGGGCCAGGGGTGGCCATGGCCAGTGTTGTGCTTGAACGCGTTCATTGAACGAAAGTTTATGAACTCGTTCATATTTTGGGCGAACGTGAACTGAATCAGTGCTCGTATTACTGCCTCGATGAACGCATATTGTGAACTTCGTTCATTCTGGTGTCTGTGAGCGGTACGCTCTCTCAGTTCAACTCCGTTCAATAGGTTGCCAGATTTCCTATAGAGCTCCTCCAGGCGAAACCCCCTCGCTAAATCACACCGTAAACAGGCCTTGCATTATAGAAGCGGGGAAAAACACCCAATCTGGCAACAGCAGCTACCAGTAGTTGTGGCCTACAGTATAAGGCGTCATGGAGGCGACCGTGGAGGCGACAAAGCAGCAGTATGATCACTTAAAACAGTTTTTATGACCAGGTGGTCGATGAGGAAGATGGCAAATAATCTTACATTTCTTGCAAACTTGCCCGCCCGACTTTCAGTAAAATCCTCAAGACTTAAACCCAAGCCTGGTATATCACTTTCCAGTATTCCTTTTTAGTATGTACTGAAATGAAATTTCAAATGGAAAAAATAATTAACATAATTAAAAAAACATTTGCACCTTAAAGACTACTTTCCTGTTTTTCTTTTAATAATTCCTCATAAAAAAGACCTCATTCAAGCAGCACATTTTCCTGATGTTTTTGAGAATATACTGTAGGGAAATGCTGTCCCCTCAATGCTAATGTAAAACCCTGGTTGGATAGAAAGGATTCAAAACTGGAGCATGAAGATGAAATCTGGCGCACACGGTTTCAGTGTTACAACTGATAAAATAATTGCTGTCCTGTAAGTCTCAGTACTAGAGCTATGAAGTTGTAATTGTAGCCTGGATCTAGTCCGACTCCAAATTCTAGTCAGTGAATATGAGTCTGATGCTTTTATCCCATAGAGCTGTGATTATGGGGCGTGTTTTGAACGAACCAGGAAAAAAAATGCCTCTGCACTCAATTGGATAGACCTACAAACCAATAAGAGCAGCGGAGGCATCTATCTTAAGCGAGGCATGGTTGTTGTCCACACAAATCAAAGTGCAGTTTCATGCCTAGAATAAGAAGATGAGACTTGATCGCGTTTCTCTGTTCCTCTTTTTAAAATTAATTTGCTGCTCCATATCTTTCTAGAACAGACCCAATAGCAGAATCTACTCACCCAAACTCTCCAGCTGGGTAGCCATTGTTGTCACCCAAGCGCTTTGGCCACGTGGTTGATAACGTTACTCTTGATCATCTGTCCATCATCGGGGATAAAGCCCAGGGCCTGACAGATTTGATTGGATAAGCCTGACAGTGGGGCTTTAATACTTCAACTTTTACTATGGGAGCAGAGCCAGACCGAGACTTCCCGAACTCAAACCTTGTGGGCTGGGACTAAGTCTCGGACTGGCACCCAGGCTAGTGTAATTGAGCAATATATGAAAAAAAAAGAACTAGTTCATTTTTTGGAACTGTGAACTTAGCACAAAATTTTGAACTATGAACTGAACTAGTTCATTTTAAAATGTGTGAACTGAACTAGTTCACGTAGAAAGAGAACTTTCCCAACACTGGCCATGGCCACCCTTAGCCAATCATTGGCCACCCCTGTGGCCACCCCTACCATTTTGTTTCTCTCTAATACAGATGGTAGCGCAGCAGTAATACTATTAAGTGGAATATTAAAAATATTTAAATTTTTCATATATTACTTGCAACTACTTGACAACATATTCATAATTACTTGACAACAAAAACACTGTGGTTAATTATTCACATAAATTTACTAACATTAAAGATGATAAGTACAGAATTCATGCTCTTTTCAGAACTAGATTTAGTCTTATATGGGATAAAGAGAGAATGATCTGTCTCTGCTATTCATCTAGCAGTCTTCAGTGAAATAATAGATAAATAACTATTTAAAAAAACATATATTAACAGATATAACAGATATTAGTACTTGTAAATATCAATTTGATGACTATTGATACAAGTAGGTAAGTAATGACAATTGAAAAGATGCTCGCCCCAGAACTCAAATCTGAAAGAATATTACCTATTATACCTTTAATTTAGAAAGAACGGATGTTTCGGCCACCTCTCAGTGTACATTGGTCATTGCATGGCCACCCTTATAAAAATTCTGTGGCTAAGCCTTTGCTAAGGTGAGGAAGGAGATCCATCCTACTTTTGTGGCTTATATTTACTGAAAAAAGTCCAACAGTTAACAGGAGATTTTTCTAAAGAGATAAAGTTGAATTTTAATGCTTAATGTTTATGCATTTAGTAGGGATGCACGATGTTGGGATTTTGGCCGATATCCGATATGCTGATATTTTAAAACTCATGTAGCAGATAACCGATACCGATACCGATGTTAAAGCTGGACAAAAATAAGTAGCATTGAAAATAGCGGTTTTGTTATCCATTTCTGACACTTTGAAAAATAATATACTCAAATATATTTTCATATGCTGATAGCAAATTGATTTTTAAAAACGCGGTATCGATCTATTTTACTTTCAAAATCCATTTTGAAATTTCATCGTTTATGTTACAAACTCGTGATATTTTGCAAATTCTTGTGAGATTTTGTTAGTAAAATATAGCGTCAATACAGCGTCAATATATCAACATATAAAAATATGGCAAAATATCGTGAATTTTCGAGGTATTTACGCAGCATAACGATGACATATATTAATATTTCATTAGTAAAAGAGATTTGATATGAATTGTTTTTAAATGGCAATATATCCATGGATATATGAAGATATTGTGATATTTTAATGTATCAATATTTTTTCCCTCATCTTTGGAGTTTTTGAAGTCTTAATAAAAGAAAGAGGTTTCGAGGAAGAAGAAGTCGTATATTTTTTTTTTTTAGACTTTTGAAACTCAGAAGCTGATCAAATATCGGGGTTAAATATCGATTTCCGTGGCCGATGTCCGATATTCAGTTTTAAGGACAATACCGATAGGGGGCCGATTACTCATGGTGCATCCCTAGCATTTAGTATAATAACTAACCAATGAAAGAAAAAAAGCCATGATACCTAATGACAAATAAAAATAAGTATAAGTAATTGTAAAAACCGAGGCGCTACACTGTGCGATATTTTCAATCTTTGCACGCAGCTACAGCTCACACTGTAAGATGAAATCACAGAGTTTAAAAGTTCACAGCTCACGATGTTTGTTCTCACACTGTGCAGCACGGCGCTTCTGATGCGAGCTACCCCATATATCGCTTTCTGCGCGTCTATAAACACCGTGGGACTCAGCTCCGCAATGAGATGGCGCTACACCGGACTTGTCTATCTGGAAGCCGAACGAGTAGAAGAGGAACATGAAGCTCACCTAGAGTAAAAAGCCCTGCCTTGGCAATTTGTGCAATTTTTTGCTAAAACCTTAATACGAAAATGCAACGACGTATTTGGACAAGAGACATGACTGAGCAAACGTGGTGTTAAAATGAGGAAGTTATTTCCCCTAAAAAGCTGTTAGCCTCGGGGGCTTCCTCACGGTTCTTTTCCTGGGGAGCAAGTTATTTACTACTCTTAACTCGACTGGGTAAAACCATATAAAAAGGACTATATAAAACAGAGTAAGAAAATAACTGAGTTTATTCCAGATCAGGGCGTTAGGACAGAGAAAAATGCATGGAGCTTGCACAGCTGTGGGCTCAAAATCACGTCCGCGTCCGGCAAAGATTCAGCCCTGAACAAGGTCATCTTCTCCTACTCACATAGCTCATGAGTCTATGTGTTGCATCATGTGGATGTTTAGCTGTCCATATCAAAATGACATGCCATCCATGTCTTGAACTTCATGCAGCTGGCTCCAAGATGTTCCCATGTGTATTCTTTTTAAAGACACCGAAGGCTGTCCTGATTAGATGACCTCTGTACACACAGTGACATCCACAATGTGAAGAGAACCTCCTACTCTGTCTAATCTGGCTAAAAGAATAACAATGCACATGATTTATAAATGATAAACCTAACAGTGGCTACTACGGTCTGTCAATTTTTTTAAGGAACTCCATTTCACTTTCACTTTTACCAAGCGCTTCTGCGGTTTCCTGAAGAAAGAAAGAAGAAAGAAGAAGAACCCTTGTTTGCTCATGCGTACTGAGTTACTTTGCCCACGACAGGCGACTGAATTTCAATCATGTTTGATTTTGTCACAACCTTGGGATTCCTGATTGGGGAGGTGGTCAGCGTTACCCTGGGTGCACTACCGCGATGCACGATCAGGCTACATTGAAAGTCGGCGTGAACGAAAAATTCTTGCACGACTTTAGAATTGTCCCGAAAATGGCAAAAAAAATCGTACAGTGTATGCCCGGGTTTAAATCACGCAGTGCTCGACTTTTTCAGAAATTTTTTTTTTCTTAACAGCATAAGATCTTTTATCTAAAGATAAGATATTAAAATAAAACAAATCTCTAACGCAACCAGAATTACAAAAAAAAAAAATTCAGGCCACTTGGCTTAGCTTAGTACTGTGTTCCTCCGTTCTGGTCCTAAGGATCCTCTTTTCCTACATGCTTTAGATGCTTTTCTGTTCCAGGACGCCGGATTCATGCCATCAAGAATTGCAGGAACCTGTTAATCACCTTATCAGTTGTCAGGTGTGTCGCCGAATGGACCCTCAAACCACTATCAGTGGCATTAATGATGCTCCATCCCTCCACCCTTACAGCAAAAAATCAAATTATTATCTCTGGGCAGTCAAGTTAAGCACTCTGACCGTTCAAAAACTTCAAATATTATAAACAACATAATTTGCAGTCTTTTCTGTTCAATAACAGCAGCAAGAAAGAAGATGTGGGGTATCAACTCCCTATTGCCTCTACATGCAAACAAGCAGTTATAATCTGTGCTAATCATTCATTTTCAGCTGCTCCATTTTTATGCCTCCTTAGAAAATGCCTTATAGCACTGATACCAAAAGCTGCAACTGCAGACTACGGCTGCACAGAAATGCAACTCCCTTATGGAGAGCCCTCTGGATGACGTTGATCACAGAACAGGAGCAGTGTTAGATTTTCCTCTCAGCTCTTAGTTCTGAAGTTTATTTCACTATTGATCAAAAACAACATTGTCAATGCAAAAACCCGTCAATGAGAAAGACCGTGTGAAACACAAAACATTATATAATCTGAAGTAAAGACGAGGCTCAGAAATGTCGGCACTTCTCACTTTCTCACAGATACATCCCTTAATAATTGATGTACCTTGGGAGGATTAGGGCTGCGGTATAACAAACTGCAGCTTCCCAGTGCTGTGAGAAATTTGTAAGGAAATAAAAAAATATATATATGATGCTCTCAGATTTGTCATATTCTTTCCGTGGGAATGTAAATATAACTATATAGCTCTATATTCTGTTTATATATATATATCTAATTTGTCTGCACCATCAACACCAAGTCACATTCCTTGTAAGTGCAAACCTACTTGGCAATAAACCGGATTCTGATTCTGATAACAGACTAAAAGATTAATTAATCTAATTCCCCAAAATCAAAACACTTTCATTAAGGACTGCTAATAATAACTGATTTGAGAGGTTGAAGAAAATAGCAGGTTATATTATTCAGTTAGAATGCATTCAGGATAAATGTAAACTCGGCTTTGTTGGAGTTATTATGATTTATGTTGTTTTTATCATTTTATTCATTTATATCTTTAACATTGCTTTTAATCATTTGTTTTTTCTATGATACTGTCATCAGTGGAAACAGCATATGCAGGTCATAAGACGGTCAAATGTTTTGCGAGAATGCTTTCCTGTTTTTCATTTGAGAAACACAGAAGTTAAAGTTTATGACCCCCCATACCTTTTTTAAAAGCGTATACTGAAACCAGACATGTTCCCTATCTTAAAAGTTCATGCTATGTCTAAGAGATTGCATAATCGAAACTAACACCTGCTGTTGTAATGTGTTGACTGTTCAATAAAAAGGCCTGCAAGCGTGGAGCAAGACGAAGATGCAGAGAGATCCTAAAGCTCTGTGTATTTTCCCTTTGCAAAGCACGGTCAGGAAAAATCTTACACTGTCTTTGTTTCATTCTTTATAGGCAGAGATGGG
>JAGKQL010000068.1:5366172-5376722 GCA_018398635.1 Cyprinodon brontotheroides | reverse complement strand
AATGCAATTGTGTTTTCTTATTTTAAGTGTAAATTGTCTTGTTCCATTGGCAAAGTGTCTCTTTTACCTCCTCAATACAAGAACAAATGCATTTATTTTAAGAAAAATTGACTTATTTAGATTTGGATTTTTTCTAGTGTTTAGACTATATTCTGTTAAATAGGCACAGATTTACTTTCTGTCTTAGTCGCTGGGAATTTCAAATGCAAACCTTTTCAAAGTGGAAAAAAAAATTCATAATTCATCATTCATAAGAGCCGATTATGCTGTGTGTGTAGCGCTTAGAACAATTTTACAAATGTTGCAAGAAATGCTACTTTTCTCTTTAAACAGAATACACCCTGATTTTCACGTCAAGCTTAAAAACACAAGCATGCATATTTTTGCAAAGGACCAAAGACATCAGACCAATAGTGTCCCTACCAAAGTTGAAATCAAACCTACGCTCTTGGCCTACCTCTTTCACACTCAGGGGCGGATTTAGGAAATTTGGGGCCCTAGGCAAAAACAGGCAGTGGGCCCTCTGAACTGAGAAGACAACACATAAAACAGACCCATTATAGAAATCTTTAAAGAATAAACATCCATTATTTGTTCTACCTTTCTTCCCTCTCTTCGTATCACTTTTCTTTTGTCCCTTTTTTTTCATATTGGCAATGTGCTCAGCTGACTTTTAACACTGTCTCAAAAGGAATATGATTTTCCAATCACTAAGCCCATTCTAACTTAGCTGATTGCTCCTTCCTGTTTTTCCAAAAAGGCGACGGCAAAAGTAAATAACCCAGTCCTTCTTTTCCCTCTAGACAAGCCATGACACATTTAATATTATAAGCGCTCTGATGGATTTTCAACAAAAGGATTTTAATCAAAAACATAGTTAATATGCACCAATGAGTAATAGCTGCATTAACCATACATGTAAAAGGAGTTTTAATGTTGCCCCAGGTAACTTTGGGCCCTATGCAACTCCCTAGTTTTGCCTAATGGTAAATCCGTCCATGGTAGCACTATCAGAAAACATCACCAAATTTTGTAACAAAGAAGTTGGGAAGTGCTTCTCTGATATGCCATTTACACAGCTCTATTTACACTACCTTGTAAGATGCTATTTTACTTTTATTTTACTTTTTATATTTTATATCCATATTTTTATCCCAAGTGTACTGTATATATTAGTCTATTTTATTGCATGCCTTATACCCACAGTGTTTTAGATATTTTTATAATTTTATTTACCAATTCCATATTATATGTTTCATGTTGCACCATTGTACCATAAAAATTCCTAGTTTGTGAACTCCTTCACTAACAATGGCAATAAACCTGATTCTGATTCTGATATGCATCGGCATTATGAAAACAGAACAGTTTATCTTTTACCATTGTTAATAAATATATTTCTTTTGTAAAGCATGTGTTGAATATTTAAATGTATGTATGGCACCCATAACAAAATATATTTACTGTTTACTTATACTTAAAATGTACTTAAAACCCTTTGTTAGATTAAAGCAGTGCAGTTGGTCATTGATATAATTTCAGGCACTTGCTCATTGTGTTGAAATAAAAATAAGCTTAAAGTTTAATTTGAGTTGTTTTTCATGTTAACTTCAAAATAATGCAAAGTACTATGTTGTGATCGTTGCGGTTATACAGCAACTACTTACCTTTAAGCCTGGAAGTAGGAATCCGTTTATTCTCTTCACAATATGCTGCACTTAATGATTTAACACCAAAATATGCAAAACAGAAAGTAAGATTAATGTTAAATGTGATATTTAAATCTTCCATAATTCTGTTGCTCTTGGCCCTAAAAGTTAACTGTGTTGCCCTGAAGTTTAGAGTAAAGCTGGTGATTTATTAATTCTTTCTTAAAAAAATAAAAAAATAGTTAAGCTCTTATTTACTTCCTGTATCACTGATGAATATTAAAGGTGATAGGCTTCATGATAATAACCCCTTATTGTCCTAGAAATAAACCAACACAAGTTACTTTTCTGCAGAAGAGGAGAGTGAACCCAGACGGAGGATGACAATCCCTAAATGTCTGTGGTCAACTCTGTCCCCTGCCCTTATTATCGGACTTCAAAAAAACATCAGGGGTTCAGAAGTTTACACATACAAAAAGGAGGGGGTGCAGATTTATTGCCGGTGTTGATCAGTCACCTGCAACTGCACAGCTGGATCAGGCCCAAATCTTCCCTTCTTGGGAGAAACATTTGCTCTCCCCATTTGAAGTTAAAACAACTAAGCATTCCTAGCAGGGCAAATGCCTGTAACTTAGTAAAAATACAATGATGACATTGTGACGATCTCGGCACTGGTGCTGGCTTAATCCCCAACTCTACACACCTGCTCATCCCACCCTGACTGCTATTATCACTAATTGGTTCCACCTCTATATATAGAGGCTCATTTGGATCTGTTCCCAGTGCCAGATCGTCTCAAACCAACTATTGAGTACCATCCAGCATTTCTATATTTTGCCTGCCAACCTGTTACCTGACCTGTTTTTGCCTTTTTTCACCGAGCCTGCCTGATCCCTTATCTGATCCTGTCTGCCTGCCCTGAATCCAAACCAGATCTGCCTCTGGACCCCTGCATCAGTTCTGCCTTGGATTGCCTGCCTGTGAGCCTGAACCCCACTCAGTCAGTGAGTAACCGAGTCTGCCTAACCCCTCTGCTTCTCTGAACCTGCCAGTTAACGGACCCTGGATCGGACCTGGACCTCTCTTCTGGATTGCCCCTCTGTACCTTTGCTTGGACCCGATCACTGGACGGACTGTCTCTGGAGCTCATCGGCCTCAGTCCTCAGCTAACCATCCTCCGCTCAACCGCCACTGCTTCCACAAGCCCCTTCCTCTTATGGACTCCTGCCCCGGACCTAACACGGAGCCAATCGCCCACTCTGAGACCCAGTAACAGGTTATTGATCCAGCCTCACTCCCTCTCTAGTTCTCCTATTGCTGATCACTAACCTGTTGTCTCCGCCACAGGGGATTTCCTGACTAAGAGCCGCCTGCACGCTCCCGGTGCCACACATAAATAAAATCTGTTGCATTCCACTGACCTGTCTGAGTTGTTTTCTGGGTCCAATTTCCTGTACGTTACAGACATTTACATTTTTCTAACAAAAGGGTTCTTTGGTCATTTTGGTCATTTATTATCATAAGTATTAAACGTACCGCATGTAAAAATTGCAAGTAATACATTAGTAAGTAACGGAAAGGGCGGGTCTTTTGAAATATTTGAGAAAGTCCTCCTCCCATACCTTTTAGCATTGGTTACCACACATGTTTATGACACTACAATGTCATAATTACCAAAGCCAGTAAATTATCTCTTTCGTAGACGACAAAAGCATAAAAATAACAACAACACTTACAGTGAAAACCTTTATTAAGTGTTTATATTCTTAAAGGAATCTCTTTAGTTGCTCTAAATTAGTGACTTATTATCTGCAGAATATCTATTTACACAGTAACATATGCAGGATTGAGAATGGGACAGGCTTTAAATGTTCATCTCAACTTGGAATTGGATGTGAGACACGCCTGTTGCTCCATTGCGGTACCCTGTACGTCCCAAAGAAACAAAGAGAGCAAGGCCATCAAAGAAAGACCCACCTAAAGACAAAGACAGATATAAGATACACAAGAGGACAGCTGTGTGTGAAGTTGGTAAACTATTACACTCACAACACTAATGCTACGTCCAGACCGCAAGCAGCAAAGTCAGCAGACGCAGCTAGTTTAGATGCAAAGTCAATGGTTGCAACTGTACACATCAAATGTCGCTTGGGTTTGGTTAAGGCGAACCAGTTTTGCTGGTATGTTTCTGCAATGTCCGTCTGGAACTTCAAGGGATGCACAGCAATTTCCCGCCAAAGTGCTAGCGGGGGGCCTATTGGAGAACTTGCGAGAACTTTGACGGATGGCCATTAGGACTTCGGCGGCGCCTGCAGGAGTTTCCGAAACAACAATGGCACATATGCAAGATATCACAGTCACGGAGATGGATCTAGAGTTGCTAGACATCAAAGAGGAACAGGTTCTGTTAATAGAGTTGGCAAAAAGATAAAGGAGGACTCATAGGTTGTCCATTGTAGTTGTTCCTCTGTTTTTAAAAATGGCGCGCCCCGGCACCGAATTGAGAAGGACGACCACACCGACAGCCGGAAAGGCGTACCAAGGACCAATCACAGCTGCTTTTTGTCTGCGTACTTCCGCTTGAGGTCTGCGTGCGGTTTGTGACCGTCCGACGCACAATCAGGACTTTTTTAAGGTGCATGGGCGACGGTTGCGAGAACCCTCTGCGCAGGGTCATGGTCGCTAATACAAAAGACAGATTTGACGGGCTAGCAAGTGGCTATGCGTAAAAAGCATAAATTGGCCGCATGAGCTTCTGAGCATCTGACGCGCTTGACGCCGCTTTTAGAAGCAGCAGCTGCTGGCAGGCGCGCTGGAAGCTGGTTTCTGCTTAGGGCGGATGGCTGGGTTGGAAAACACATGACGCCATTATGTTGAGGGGCTGTGGCTGACGTTTTTAACATAATATTGTAGGCCTACATTTGTCAGCCAAAAACTGCCATTTAAAATGCATCGGAACAAAGCATGAACATCTTTAAACCTTTATATCTCTTTTACATCATCTCAAAATCTGATCAGTCTGCCCTCGGCTGTGTGTTTTCCTGGACGGGCTGCCTTTACAGCTGCTTTTATAGTCTTCTGCTTCCGCTTCCTTTGAAACAGCTCGGCCGGTCTTCAGCAGGATGGTCAGCTCACACTGAGCCTGGTTCTGCTGGAGTGTTTCTTCCTGTTCAAAGGGAGTTTTTTCTCTCTCCACTGTCGCTACAAAGCATGCTTTAGTGTGAGGGATTGTATTTGGAGTCAATGAGTCGATGCAATCAACTGGTTTTCCTTAGATAGAAAACTTTGTATCAATTTGACTGGATGATCTGGTTGAACTGTAAAAGTGCCTTGAGATGACATGTATGTGAATTTGGCGCTATATAAATAAACTGAATTGAATTGAATTGAAAACAAACAACAGCTTGCAGCATCAACAGGAACAACAGGAATACTTGAATGAAACACATGGCCTTAATATAGCCTAAACTGAGCATTGAACATTCTTGAAAGTCCATTCGACTATGGATATGGGGAATGATTTCATATCTGAAACAAAAAACACAGAAGTTTTCAAATAATAATTTCATATTTTATCACTCACTAATCAGCTTAATAATATTATGGTTACAATATTTAGTGAGGGATAGCGCAGCCTTATTCTAGCTGCATAGTGGAATTCAAAACCATTTCTCACCCTCTAAATAGTCAGAAATACTGCACGCTTTCTGCTGCCTATTGCAACAAATTTCATGCCTAAATCCTAATGTAAGGTATCGGAAGCACTTAAGGGGAGTAGAGCCTAGTTTTTTATGAAATATTAAAATAATGAATCGTTAGTTTATATCTTATACACAGCCCATCATTTTAATCCCATATCATTTTACAGTCTTTTAAAAAATAAATACATACATAATTTCATACTTTAAGTACAATAATAATAGCTGTTCTCACAGCCCCACCACCATGGGGGCTTGATGCTATGACGAGGGAGGTTGCAGCCCCCACAGCACCCTCTTCCTCGCCGCGCCACTTGGCTGCTGGAGTTCTAAAAATTTAACTTTTGCTACTGGATCTAATCTCACACATCAACCAATCAGAGAAGCTGATCTTGGGAGCTGGCAGGGAGTCAGACACACAGGACTGCTGATGCAGAGCGCCATGATCACTCCCTCTGAAACAGTTTATCTACATCTAAATTAACTTAAAATGTCGAAACTGCAAAATATGTTCACTTTATTATCCTGGTGCCTGCAGTTTGGATTACGTAAGTGAAAAATGCTAACATCTACTTCCAGCCGCTAAGGGGCGACAGGGCCAGAGGCTGCTGTTGAATGGGATTCCCAGTGACAGCGCACTGCCGTTGTACGGGGGTCTGAGCGGCTCCAACAGAGAAATAATATTTGAAGGCAGGATGGTAATCTGGATGAACTGAGTGCACAGATGAAGTTTTCAATTGGACTTTCTCACTTAAAAACATCACCTACTGATCATATATAGCTGCCTTTGTTACAGGCAAAGGAAGGATAGGGTAGCTCCACCAAACGCAAATCAGATCCACTTTTCGACCGCGCAGCTAAAGGAGCAAAGATGCTTCAGAAGCGCGTCAGAACTAAACTTGTACAAGCATCAAAAATGAAGCAGCACGCGCCTTTTCGCTGCTCCTGCTGCCTGCGGTCTGAACGTAGCATTACAGCAATGATGTGTGTGTGCATGCTAATACCAAAACACACTAACATACAGAGTCAGACTCATGTAGCGGCTAAGAGTCTTGCAGCTGGCAGTTCTGATAGCCACCATCACAGTGTAGATACATCAGCTACAAAATATGAATTCTTTTTTTAAAACTTGAGCACTGTGCAAAGTTGGGTAGTAAATAGGATGTTGAATGGGTTTCGTTAAAATCCTCATAGATCACTTTGAAATATTCTCTATACACACTTTGTTATTCTAGTTGTCTCTGTAGTATAATATTAATGGAAAATGGTTTTAAATATTATTTTCAGGGAAAAGAAAGTATCCTATGAGCCAGAGATGAAAAATAAACCTTAACATTGTTTAATCTTAACACTACAGATTAAGCTGATATATTTTTTTTTCTACTTTTAACAAATAAAACATGATACCCATTCTGACGGTGACACACACATTTTGGTGTTAACATAGGTTAATACTTGTAATTACACAATAATATTTAAGTCTTTTTTCTGAATGTACTGCTTGTGTAGGTTTCTGTATGTTGTTGGATGATTTGTGGTTGCGCTGAAAGTGTAAATGTCAATGGTTCTCAGGTTGTTAGATAAATAGATACTCCGTACGTATACCGTCTTCTTCCCAGAGTAACAGTCACTGCCCTCGCCATGGTCTGTGCATTGCTGTACAAGGGTTGGCTCCTTAGATCTAAGTCGGAAACGGTGTCCTGGGATCCATCTAAGTGCTGGAAACAACGATTGAGGGCTTTGGACAGAATGGATGAACTTCAAAGGTAGGTTACATTGGTGAAAAGGAAGGCCGAATGCTTTCCATAGAGTTCCACTTGATCCTTGAATCGGTCCGCTCTCTTTGAATAAATTACCGAATGACTGGTGCTTCATAGGAAATGAGACTCGGAACAGGGAACCTGCAGGACATGAGAGGGAGCAGGAAGTGTTTGACTGATTTTGCAACCTGTTTACTGAAGTATCTGAAATAATAAATGGAAATTGGGAAATACAGCATTACTTTTTGTTGGGCAATCTGAGTATAAATACAGGTACTCTCTCAAAGCATCTCTCATTAGTTAAAATACATTAATAACATTGGCATGAAGACAAAGTGACAGAAAGGTCTCAGATAAACCTTTGGTGAATTTTAAAGCAAGAATAGTTTAGAAAAAGAAAGAAAAAAACTCTAACTCACTAAGCATGGTTGTGCTCAGGACTACTATTTCATTTAAGGTGCCATTAACCAATCTGGCCTTTTTAGAAAAGGTCAAGAATTAATCTATTGTTCCATGAAAAGCCACAAGTTTCATTTAAAGGTTCTATATCACGCTATAACTATAGGCATAGTCAACTATAGATATATATAAAATACATAGATCAAATACTGCCTATGGCAATAAGGAGCAGGCTTTTAATTCGTCATAAATGTTAGTTGCTTTCTGGTGCAGTTTTCCCGAAGTCAATTGCTTAACTGCAACGCCACCTCTCCCTGTTTTATTCTGTAGCTCTAGAGTTGCTGTAGCGTGCTATTATGGCACTCCTGGCTCTTTCGCGAGACCTCTTGCGACCAAAAACCACAGATTTACAGCTTAAACGTTAGCTGAAAGGACGGCGGCTGTCACTTTGCAGATTAACTGCTAAAAGAGACACTTAATCTCAACATTAAGCTGAAGTGATCACGCTGGGCCTTAAAAACATCCCTTGGTGGGTACGTGTGTCCATGGCCCTGGCGCTGATGTTTGGCTTTTTTCACCTGCCCCTGCTCACCTGTCTAATTGGCTATTTTTGCTCTTTGCTTGCCTGCCATCAGCGCCAGACTATTCTAGCTGTTTCGGTGAGATTCATTTCAGCCATCAAGTAAGTCTCTGGATTTTCGGGTTTGCCTTTTCGCTATCTGCTCTGTTCAGGTCTGACTTCCTGGATTCTGCTGGGTTACCGGACATGGACTGTGTTACTGACCTCCGCTTGGATTCTCCTTGGATACCTCTGATCTTCTAGTCTGTGAAAATGTTTGGAATGTTCTTAGGCTTTAGTTTATCCTTAACGGAAAATGTTGCTTGCTCGGCATCGGCTGGCTCCAGCTCCGCTGCGCCCTGTGCTCTTAAGCGGTAACGACCGCAAGCGGCATACAATCTCCCCGCGCTTTCCTCTCTCTCTGAATCGGACTGAAC
The DNA here is from genome assembly GCA_018398635.1 of Cyprinodon brontotheroides. Taxonomy (NCBI): domain Eukaryota; kingdom Metazoa; phylum Chordata; class Actinopteri; order Cyprinodontiformes; family Cyprinodontidae; genus Cyprinodon; species Cyprinodon brontotheroides. The sequence goes on along the minus strand of JAGKQL010000068.1, from coordinate 5,368,220 downwards.
TCTCAACCAGATCAGTGACTTTTTCTTCTAGTCGTTATCAGCTCGACATTCTTGTCACTGACCTGACTTTACTGTCTCTGCAGAGAATCCGATAACTAACACTGAAGACGTTCTCTTGCTCTCTGTCTGTTTTATTAAATAAAAAACCGTTCTGTTTTGTCTTCTGAATGTTGGGTCCAAGCTTCTGCGGTCGTTACATACGTTGTTTATCGGACGGGTAATCACTGTCCTACATAAAATGGCCACTCGTTTTCCAGGACAGAGAATTAATGATTACTCTGTACTACATGAATCAAGTGCAATAACACTTTGGCCATGAGTTTGATTAAGGAATAGCATTATAACATAAAAAAAAGTTGATTTTTGCATGATATAGACCCTTTAAAGTGACAAAGCAAACATGGATGAAGATGCTCTGTACCAAGATGGGTCCGGCAATAATGCTATATGGAGGAAAGAGGAAAAAAAAAAACGTAGCATCATGAAACAGTAGTAGTTGCGTATGAGACCCAATCAAGAAACTGTTATTCATAGTTTAATAAAATTGAAAAATGTCTTATCCATACCAAGTTCTTTGTATGCCTAAACCTGCCAATTAATGTGCAATCCCTAAACAAATAATCTTGTAGATTCAGAGCATATGGTGAGAAAATACATGGATTTAAATAACTCTTGTTAACCATAAACTTACCTAAACATCAGTTAAGCGTTCCCCCCTTCTGTAAAAGAAAAAAAAATTAAGAGAAAATACAGAAAAAAAAAATATTAGAACAGATTATTGCCCCTAATTATATATTGTCTCCCAATTAAAATGAAGTGTTCACTAGTAGTTCATACAAAGGTATCACCGAGGATTAGACGTTTTTTTAAATTAACGGCTCATTAAGGAAATACTAAGAGAGGTGTTCGAATAGAGGTGCAGTCTCTTATTTAATAATTAAATTCTTAGAGTGGATTTGCACATATTTGTGTATAAAAAAAACACCTACAACATAGATTATAATATATCCTGAAATGTATTTAGAAAAATCCATCAGACAGTCTAAGAGTAGAAATTAAATAAACACTATAAAGGGAAATCTGTATCAATAGTTAACTCAAGAGCAAAAATTTTAGGTTACTCTTTATTTTACAATACATCAATAACCATGTAATAACATGGTAATAAGAGAGCAAGTCCTTTATTGGGGCAGTCTGATCAGCGCCCCAAGACAGAGATGGTAGGAGTCTGTCTGTGCAAATCCACAAATGAATGACAGTAGGAAGCACTGCATGAAAAGTGGGATTTTCGTCAATATACGGCACTGTAGATTGTCGTGGAACTTCAGGGTTAACGGCAGTTTACGGTAATTTGCAGGTTTCGCCGAAAACTCCCGTGAATTGTCAGAAATTGACGCGGACTTTCTTAGGCAGTGTTTCCCCCCATGCCTCCCCCATGGAATTCTAGGGAGGTTTTAACATGTAAATGAACATGCTGTGAGCTATACAAATGCAAACCAGGGTTGCAGGGGGTTTTACCCTCATGAGATTTTCTTCTGGAGGAAGAAAATCTCTGATACAAAGAGATCAGGCTTAGTATAGCCTCTCACATTTTAGCTTGAATTGATTTATTTAATTAAAGTATAGAGACCAAAACAGATCTTTAGCTGACAGTGAGCAATACATTTAGAGCAGTAATTATTTAAAAAAAAAAATTTGCATTTAAGATAAAAAATAAAATGTTGTCTGTCAATATGCTCAATTCACAATTACTTATGTGGAAAAGTTTCAAGAAATGAGTCTGAGATGATTCACTTTATAACATGGCGCATTATCCTGTTGGAAGTAGCCATCAGAAGATTGGTACACTGTGGTCATAAGGTCCGGCCAGGTCAAGATCCGCAATTGCAATTGCACCAAACAGGAAAAAGAACATCATTTCAAATTCCGGTTCGTCAAATTAAAATATAGCAGCAACAGATCGGTGACTAGAAATTATAGCACAATTCTTATATATATATAAAAAAAAAAAAAAACTAACACCGTTTATTTAAATGATTGGATCCAAA
>JAGKQL010000068.1:5355231-5365672 GCA_018398635.1 Cyprinodon brontotheroides | reverse complement strand
TTTGGATCCAATCATTTAAATAAACGGTGTTAGTTTTTTTTTTTTTTTATATATATATAAGAATTGTGCTATAATTTCTAGTCACCCGATCTGTTGCTGCTATATTTTAATTTGTGAACGAATTTAGTAGATGTTCTTTTTCCTGTTTGGTGCAATTGCAATTGTGGATCTTGACCTGGCGGACCTTATGACCACAGTGTACCAATCTTCTGATGGCTATTATTTCAACAGGATAATGGCAAATGTTATAAGTAAATCATCTCAGACTCATTTCTTGAAACTTTTCCACATAAGTAATTGTGAATTGAGCATATTGACAGACAACATTTTATTTTTTATCTTAAATGCAAATTTTTTTTTTTAAATAATTACTGCTCTAAATGTATTGTCACAATAGGCTAAAGATCTGTTTTGGTCTCTATACTTTAATTAAATAAATCAATTCAAGCTAAAATGTGAGGCTATACTAAGCCTGATCTCTTTGTATCAGAGATTTTCTTCCTCAGAAAGATGTCACTTGGGTGTTAAAAACCCCCTGCAACCCTGGTTTGCATTTGTATAGCTCACAGCATGTTCATTTACATGTTAAAAGCCTCCCCTAGGAATTCCATGGGGGAGGCATGGAAGGCTACACTGCTAAGAAATTCGATCAATTTCTGACAATTTCGGGAGTTTTCGGCGAAACCTGCAAATTACCGTAAACTGCCGTTAACCCTGAAGTTCGACAATCTACAGTGCATTATATTGTGAAAATCCACTTTTCATGCAGTGCCTTCCTACTGTCATTCATTTGTGGATTTGCACAGACAGACTCCCTACCATCTCTGTCTTGGGCTGGTGAACTACTAATAAAGGACTTGCTCTCTTATTACCATGTTGGCCACATGGTTATTGATGTCTGTGTAAAATAAAGAGTAACCTAAAATTTTGCTCTTGAGTTAACTATTGATACAGATTTTACTTTATAGTGTTTATTTAATTTCTACTCTTAGACTGTCTGATTTCATACATTTCCAGGATATATTATAATCTATATTTGTAGGTGTTTTTATACACAAATATGTGCAAATCCACTCTAAGAATTTAATTATTAAATAAGAGACTGCACCTCTATTCGAACACCTCTCTTAGTATTTCCTTAATGAGCCGTTAATTTAAAAAAGCGTCTAATCCTCGGTGATACCTTTGTATGAACTACTAGTGAGCACTTCATTTTAATTGGGAGACCAATATATAATTAGGGCAATAATCTGTTCTAATATTTTTTTTTTTCTGTATTTTCTCTTAATTTTTTTTTTCTTTTTACAGAAGGGGAACAGCAACTTGTTGATGTTTTAGGTAAGTTTATGGTTAACAAAGTTATTTAAATCCATGTATTTTCTCACCATATGCTCTGAATCTACAAGATTTATTTGTTTTAGGGAGGGATTGCACATTAATTGGCGGGTTTAGGCATACAAAGAACTTGGTATGGATAAGACATTTTTCAATTTTATTAAACTATGAATAACAGTTTCTTGATTTGGGTCTCATCACATAACTACACTACTGTTTCATGATGCTACGTTTTTTTTTTTCCTCTTTTCCTCCATATAGCATTATTGCGGACCCATCTTGGTACAGAGCATCTTCATCCCATGTTTGCTTTGTCACTTTAAAGGGTCTATATCATGCAAAAATCAACTTTTTTTATGTTATAATGCTATTCCTTAATCAAACTCATGGCCAAAGTGATGTTGTGCACTTGATTCATGTAGTACAGAGTAATCATTAATTCTCTGTCCTGGAAAAGCAGTGGCCATTTATGTAGGACAGTGATTACCGTCCGATAAACAGCGTGTAACGACATGAAGCTTGGACCCAACATTCAGAAGACAAAACAGAAGCGTTTTTTTATTTAATAAAACAGACAGAAACAGAGAGCGTCTTCAGTGTTGGTTATCCAGTTCTCTGCAGAGACAGTAAAGTCAGGTCAGTGACAAGAATGTCGAGGCTGATATACGACTAGAAGAAAAAAGTCACTGATCTGGTTGAGAGTTCAGTCGATTCAGAGAGAGAGAGGAAAGCGAGGGGAGATTGTATGCGCTTCGCGTGCGTTACGGCACAAGAGCACAGGCATGGCGGAGCTGGAACCAGCGATGCCGAGCAACAACATTTTCGTTAAGGATAAACTAAAGCCTAAGAACATTCCAAAACATTTTCACAGACTAGAAGATCAGAGGTATCCAAAGGAGAATCCAAGCGGGAGGTCAGTAACACAGTCCATGTCCGGTAACCCAGCAGAATCAGGAAGTCAGACCTGAACAGAGCAGATAGCGAAAAGGCAAACCCGAAAATCCAGAGACTTACTTGATGGCTGAAATGAATCTCACGAAACAGCTAGAATAGTCTGGCTGATGGCGAAAGCAAGCAAGAGCAAGCCAATTAGACAGGTGAGCAGGGCGTGAAAAAAGCCAAACATCAGCGCCAGGGCTGGGACAACATTACCCCCAAGGGATGTTAACAGGCCCAGCGTGATCACTTCAGCAATGTTGAGATTAAGTGTCTCTTTAGCAGTTAATCTGCAAAGTGACACCCGCCCGTCCTTTCAGCTAACACGTTTAAGCTGTAAATCTGTGGTTTTTAGTGCATAAAGAGGTCTCATGAAAAGAGCCAGGAGTGCCATAATGCGCGCTACAGCAACTCTAGAGCTACAGAATAAAACAGGGAGGGTGGCGTTGCAGTTAAGCAATTGACTTAGGGAAAACTGCACCAAGCTTAACTAACATTTATAGCAATTAAAAGCCTGCTCCTTATTGCCATAGGCAGTATTTGATCTATATTTTTTTATATATCTATAGTTGACTATGCCTATAGTTATAGCGTGATATAGAACCTTTAAATGAAACTTGTGGCTTTTCATGGAACAATAGATTAATTCTTGACCTTTTCTAAAAAGGCAGATTGGTTAATGGCACCTTAAATGAAATAGTAGTCCTGAGCACAACCATGCTTAGTGAGTTAGAGTTTTTCTTTCTTTTTTTCAAAACTATTCTTGCTTTAAAATTCACCAAAAGGTTTATCTGAGACCTTTCTGTCACTTTGTCTTCATGCCAATGTTATTAATATTTTAACTAATGAGATGCTTTGAGAGGGTACCTGTATTTTATACTCAGATTGCCCAACAAAAAGTAATGCTGTATTTCCCAATTTCCATTTATTATTTTCAGATACTTCATTAAACAGGTTGCAAAATCAGTCAAGCACTTCCTGCTCCCTCTCATGTCCCTGCAGGTTCACTGTTCAGTCTCATTTCTATGAAGCACCAGTCATTGGTAATTTATTCAAGAAAGGCGGACGATTCGGATCAAGTGGAACTCTATGGAAAGCATTACGGCCTTCCTTTTTTCACCAATGTAACCTACCTTTGAAGTTCATCGTTTCTGTCCAAAGCCTCAATCGTTGTTTCCAACACTTAGATGGATCCCAGGACACCGTTTCCGACTTAGATCTAAGGGCCAACCCTTGTACAGCAATGCACAGACCATGGCGAGGGGCGGTGACTGTTGCACTCTCTGGAAAGAAAGGCGATTGCTCGTGCGAATTAATATCTATTTATCTAACAACCTGAGAACCATTGACATTTACACTTTCAAGCGCAACCACAAATCATCCAACAACATACAGAAACCTACACAAACAGTACATTCAGAAAAAAGACTTAAATATTATTGTGTAATTACAAGTATTAACCTATGTTAACACCAAAATGTGTGTCACCGTCAGAATGGGTATCATGTTTTATTTGTTAAAAGTAGAAAAAAAATATATCAACAATCTGTAGTGTTAAAGATTAAGCAATGTTAGGTTTATACACAAATCTCTGGCTCATAGGATACTTTCTTTTCCCAAAAAATAATATTTAAAACCATTTTCATTAATATTATACTACAGAGACAACTAGAATAACAAAGTGTGTATAGAATATTTCAAAAAGTGATCTATGAGGATTTTAGCGAAACCCATTCAACATCCTATTTACTACTAACTTTGCACAGTGCTAAGTTTTAAAAAAAATTCATATTTTTGTAGCCTGATGTATCTACACTGTGATGGTGGCTATCCAGAACTGCCAGCTGCAAGACTCTTAGCACCACTTACATGGAATGACTCTGTGTTGGGTGTGTTTGGTATTAGCATGCACACACACATCATTGCTGTAATGCTACGTTCAGACTTGAGCAGCAAGAACAGCGAAAAGCGGCGTGCTGCTTCATTTTTGATGCTTGTACAAGTTTAGTTCTGGCTGGCGCTTCTGAAGCATCTTTGCTCCTTTAGCTTTCTTGTGATTGAAAAGTGGATCTGATTTAGCGTTTGGTGGACTACCCTATCCTTCTTGCCTGTAACAAAGGCAGCTATATATGATCAGTAGGTGATGTTTTTAAGTAGAAAGGATCATTGAAAACTTCATCTGTGCACTCAGTTCATCAGATTACCATCCTGCCTTCAAATATTATTTCTCTGTTGGAGCCGCTCAGACCCCATTACACCAGCGACAGTGCTGTCACTAGAATCCCATTCAACAGCAACCTCTGGCCTATGCCCACTTAGCGGCTGGAAGTAGATGTTAGCATTTTTCACTTACGTAATCCAAACTGCAGGCACCAGGATAATAAAGTGAACATATTTTGCAGTTTCACATTTTAAGTTAATTTAGATGTAGATAAACTGTTTCAGAGTGAGTGATCATGGCGCTCTGCATCAGCAGTCCTGTGTCCTGACTCCCTGCCAGCTCCCAAGATCAGCTTCTCTGATTGGTTGATGTGAGGTGCGTCCAGTAGCAAAAAGTTAAATTTTAGAACTCCAGCAGCCAATTGGCCTGCGGGAAGAGGGTGCTGTGGGGGCTGCAACCTCCTAAGTCATAGCATCAACCCCCCATGGGGTGGGGCTGTGAGAACAGCTATATTATTGTACTTAAAACATGAAGTATGTATGTATTTATTTTTAAAGACTGTGTTTTGATATGGGATTAAAATGATGGGCTGTGTATAAGATATAAACTAACGATTCATTATTTTAATATTTCATAAAAAACTAGGCTACTCCCCTTAAGTGCTTCATACCTTACATTCGTTTAGGCATGGGTGTAATAGGCAACGAAAGCGTGCAGTATTTCTGACTATTTAGGGGTGAGAAATGGTTTTGAATTCCCCTATGCAGCTAGAATAAGGCTGCGCATATCACTAAATATTTATGTCTGTATTAAGCTATAAAGGTGATAAAATATGAAATTATTATTTTTTTTTTCTGTGTTTTTTTTTCAGATATAAATCATTCCCCATATCCATAGTGAATGGACTTTCAAGATGTTCAATGCTCAGTTTAGGCTATATTAAGGCGTGTTTTCATTCAAGTATTCCTGTTCCTGTTGATTTGCAAGCTGTTGTTTGTTTTCAATTCAATTCAATTCAGTTTATTTATATAGCGCCAAATTCACAACACATGTCATCTCAAGGCACTTTTACAGTTCAACCAGATCATCCAGTCAAATTGATACAAAGTTTTCTATCTAAGGAAAACCAGTTGATTGCATCGACTCATTGACTCAAATACAATCCCTCACACTAAGCGCCTTTGTAGCGACAGTGGAGAGGAAAAAACTCCCTTTGAACAGGAAGAAACCTCCAGCAGAACCAGGCTCAGTGTGGCTGACCATCTGCTGAGCCAGCCGAGGGGTTTCAAAGGAAGCGGAAGCAGAACATAAAAGCAGCTGTAAAGGCGGCCCGTCCGGGAAAACACACAGCCAGGCAGGCGATCAATTTTGAGATGAGGTAAAAGAGATATAAAGGTTTAAATGTTCATGCTTTGTTCGATGCATTTTAAATGGCAGTTTTTAGCGACAAATGTAGGCCTACAATACTATGTTAAAAACGTCAGCCACAGCCCCTCAACATAATGGCGTCATGTGTTTTCCAACCCAGCCATCAACCCTAAGCTTGAAACAGCTTCCAGTAGCCTGCCAGCAGCTGCTGCTTCTAAAAGCGGCATCAAGCGCGTCAGATGCTCAGAAAACTCATGCGGCCAATTTATGCTTTACGCATAGCCACTGCAACGTCAAATCTGTCTTTTGTGTGCGACCATGACCCTGCGCAGAGGGTTCTGCAACCGTCGCCATGCACCTTAAAAAGTCCTGATTGTCGCGTCGGACGGTCGCAAAGCACGCAGACCTCAGCGAATGCGCGGACAAAAGCAGCTGTGATTGGTCCTTGGTACGCGCTTTTCGGCTGTCGGTGTGGTCGTCCTTCTCTCAATTAGGTGCGGTGGCGCCATTTTTAAAAACAGAGGAACAACTACAATGGACAACCTATGAGTCCTCCTTTATCTTTTTGCCAACTCTATTAACAGAACCTGTTCCTCTTTTGATGTCTAGCAACTCTAGATCCATCTCATTGACTGTGATATCTTGCATATGTGCCATTGTTGTTTAGGAAACTCCTGCAGGCGCCCGCTGAAGTCCTAATGGCCATCCGTCAAGTTCTCGCAAGTTCTCCAATAAGGCCCCAGCTAGCTTTTTGGCGGAAATTGCTGTGCATCCCTTGAAGTTCAGGCGGACATTGCAGAAACATACCAGCAAAACTGGTTACTTAACCAAACTAGCGACATTTGATGTGTACAGTTGCAACCATTGACTTTTGCATCTAAACTAGCTGCGTCTGCTGACTTTGCTGCCCCTGCGGTCTGGGCGTAGCATTAGTGTTGTGGTGTAATAGTTTACCAACTTCACACACAGCTGTCCTCTTGTGTATCTTATATCATCTTTGTCTTTAGGTGGGTCTTTCTTTGATGGCTTTCTCTTTTTGTTTCTTTGGGGCGTGCAGGGAATTGCCGCAATGGAGCAACAAGAGGCGTGTCTCACATCAATTCCAGTTTGAGATGAACATTTAAAAGCCTGTCATTCTCAATCCTGCATATGTTACTGTGTAAATAGATATTCTGCAGATAATAAGTCACTAATTTAGAGCAACTAAAGAGATTCCTTTAAGAATATAAACTTACTTAATAAAGGTTTTCACTTTGTAAGTGTTGTTTGTTATTTTTATGCTTTTTATTAAAGGTCTCTTGAAAGAGATAATTTACTGGCTTTTGGTAATTATGACATTGCAGTGTCATAAACATGTGTGGTAACAATGCTAAAGGTATGGGGGAGGACTTTCTCAAATATTTCAAAAGACCCGCCCTTTCCGTTACCTTACTAATGTATTACTTGCAAATTTTATGCTGATGCGTTTTTGTACTTATGATAATAAATGACCAAAATGACCAAAAGAACCCTTTTTGTTAGAAAAATGTAAATGTCTGTAACGTACAGGAAATTGGACCCAGAAAACAACTCAGACAGGTCAGTGGAATGCAACAGATTTTTATTTATGTGTGGCACCGGGGCGTGCAAGCTCTTAGTCAGGAAATCCCCTGTGGCGGAGACAACAGGTTAGTGATCGGCAATAGGAGAACTAGAGGGGGTGAGGCTGGATCAATAACCATTTACTGGAGTCTCAGAGTGGGCGATTGGCTCCGTGTTAGGTCGGGGCAGGAGTCCATAAGAAGGAAAGGGGGCTTTGTGGAAGCAGTGGCGGTTGGGGAGGGATGGTTAGCTGAGGACTGAGGCGATGAGCTCAACGGCAGTCAGATCCAGTGATAGGGTCCAAGCAAAGGTACAGAGGGGCAATCAGAAAGGTCAGGTCGATCCAGGTCCGTTAACTGGCAGGTTCAGAGAAGCAGCGGAGTTAGGCGAACTTCGATTTACTCACTGACTGAGTGGGGTTCAGGCTCACGGGCAGGCAATCCAAGGCAGAACAGATGCAGGGGGTCAGAGGCAGATCTGGTTTGGATTCAGGGCAAACAAACAAGGATCAGATAAAGGGGATCAGGCAGGCTCGGTGAAAAAAGGCAAAAAACAGGTCAGGTAACAGGTTGGCGGGCAAAATATAGAAATGCTTGGATGGTACTCAATGGTTGGTTTGAGACGATCTGGCACTGAGACGAATCAAATGAGCCTCTATATATAGAGTGGAACCCAGTGAAGTGATGTAGCAGTCAGGGTGGGATGAGCAGGTGTGTGTAGAGTTGGGGATTAAGCCAGCACCAGTGCCGAGATCGTCACAATGTCATCATTGTATTTTACTAAGTTACAGGCATTTGCCCTGCTAGGAATGCTTAGTTGTTTTAACTTCAAATGGGAGAGCAAATGTTTCTCCCAGAAGGGAAGATTTGGGCCTGATCCAGCTGTGCGGTTGCAGGTGACGGTCAACACCGGTAAATCTGCACCTCCCTTTTGTATGTAAACTTCTGAACCCCTGATGTTTTTTTTGAAGTCCGGATAATGGGGCGGGGACAGAGTTGACTACAGACATTTAGGGGATTGTCATCCTCCGTCTGGGTTCACCTCTCCTCTTCTGCAGAAAAGTAACTTGTGTTGGTTTATTTCTAGGACAATAAGGGGTTATTATCATGAAGCCTATCACCTTTAATATTCATCAGTGATACAGGAAGTAAATAAGAGCTTAACTATTTTTTATTTTTTAAGAAAGAATTAATAAATCACCAGCTTTACTCTAAACTTCAGGGGCAAACACAGTTAACTTTGGGGCCAAGAGCAACAGAATTATGGAAGATTTAAATATCACATTTAACATTAATCTTACTTTCTGTTTTGTATATTTTGGTGTTAAATCATTAAGTGCAGCATATTGTGAAGAGAATAAACGGATTCCTACTTCCAGGCTTAAAGGTAAGTAGTTGCTGTATAACCGCAACGATCACAACATAGTACTTTGCATTATTTTGAAGTTAACATGAAAAACAACTCAAATTAAACTTTAAGCTTATTTTTATTTCAACACAATGAGCAAGTGCCTGAAATTATATCAATGACCAACTGCACTGCTTTAATCTAACAAAGGGTTTTAAGTACATTTTAAGTATAAGTAAACAGTAAATATATTTTGTTATGGGTGCCATACATACATTTAAATATTCAACACATGCTTTACAAAAGAAATATATTTATTAACAATGGTAAAACATAAACTGTTCTGTTTTCATAATGCCGATGCATATCAGAATCAGAATCAGGTTTGTGGTCATTGTTAATCAAGAAGTTCTATAAACTAGGAATTTTTTATGGTACAATCGTGCAACATGAAACATATATAATATGGAATTAGTACAAATAAAATTATAAAAATATCTAAAACACTTTTCTAAAGATATAAGACATGCAATAAAATAGACTAATATATACAGTACACTTGGGATAAAAATATGGATATAAAATATAAAAAGTAAAATAAAAGTAAAATAGCATCTTACAAGGTAGTGTAAATAGAGCTGTGTAAATGGCATATCAGAGAAGCACTTCCCAACTTCTTTGTTACAAAATTTGGTGATGTTTTCTGATAGTGCTACCATGGACGGTTTACCATTAGGCAAAACTAGGGGGTTGCATAGGGCCCAAAGTTACCTGGGGCAACATTAAAACTCCTTTTACATGTATGGTTAATGCAGCTATTACTCATTGGTGCATATTAACTATGTTTTGATTAAAATCCCTTTTGTTGAAAATCCATCAGGCGCTTATAATATTAAATGTGTCATGCTTGTCTAGAGGGGAAAAGAAGGACTGGGTTGTTATTTACTTTTTGCCGTCGCCTTTTTGGAAAAACAGGAAGGAGCAATCCAGCTAAGATTAGAATGGGCTTAGTGATTTGGAAAATCATATTCCTTTTGAGACAGTGTTAAAAGTCAGCTGAGCACATTGCCAATATGAAAAAGGGACAAAGAAAGGCGTGAAGAGGGAAGAAGGTAGAGGTAAAATAATGGATGTTTATTCTTTAAAGATTTCTATAATGGGTCTGTTTTATGTGTTTGTCTTCTCGGATTCAGAGGGCCACACATATTTTTTGCCTAGAGGCCCCAAATTTCTAAATCGCCCTGGGTGTGAAAGAGGTAGGCCAAGAGCGTAGGTTTGATTTCAACTTTGGTAGGGACACTATTGGTCTGATGTCTTTGGTCCTTTGCAAAAATATGCATGCTTGTGTTTTTAAGCTTGACGTGAAAATCAGGGTGTATTCTGTTTAAAGAGAAAAGTAGCATTTCTTGCAACATTTGTAAAATTGTTCTAAGCGCTACACACACAGCATAATCGGCTCTTATGAATGATGAATTATGAATTTTTTTTTCCACTTTGAAAAGGTTTGCATTTGAAATTCCCAGCGACTAAGACAGAAAGTAAATCTGTGCCTATTTAACAGAATATAGTCTAAACACTAGAAAAAATCCAAATCTAAATAAGTCAATTTTTCTTAAAATAAATGCATTTGTTCTTGTATTGAGGAGGTAAAAGAGACACTTTGCCAATGGAACAAGACAATTTACACTTAAAATAAGAAAACACAATTGCATT
>JAGKQL010000068.1:5330295-5354831 GCA_018398635.1 Cyprinodon brontotheroides | reverse complement strand
TGTCAATATTCTCCATCCCCTCTACTGCTGCAACAAAGCTGTATTGTAAATTATAAACATGTTATTCACATCTAATTGTTGGTAGGGACAAGTAGGTCGGTCCAAATGTTGGTAGGGACATGTCCCTATGGTCCCTATGCAAACCTACGCCCATGGGGTAGGCAGTAGCAACTTGTTTATAAGCAGACCATTTTGCTCAGCTTAACAACCACCGTCTGCTCAAAAATATAAAGTATTCCCTACACCCATGTAAGAGAAAATAAAATTATGATTTCTCATAATATCGAGAATGAAACTGGCTGAAAATGATCAGTTGGACTTGTGTGTAATCAGTCATGATTACACAGGCAATTATCTAATAATTGTGTGCTGCAAATATTTGTCTCCGATAAATTCAAACATGTTAGACTTTTCGAGATGGATAACTTTATTATTGTAATTTACTGAAATGCACATTAACCTAAAAATCTGCAACAGTAAAATCCATCTCTTTGAAGTCGACCTGTGATTAATCTATATTCAGATAAAGTAAATAATTTTACTAATCTCTGTATTTATCTTTTCTCTCCTTAACATCTGGATCAAATGTAATATATTAAATTAAATATAAGGCAGTAGCAACTATATCAAAGAAAAACAATCTTTGTGTTACTTTTTTCTTTGCTTTTATGAGTTTTTTCTTCCCCCAGGTTAAAAGCAAACAGGATTACTTCATACATTCCAAATATGCAGAAATATATATGGATCTCCTAATAAAAGCATAGCATTGTCTGATATATTCATGTTTTTATTTATGGATGGTGGAACACACCATGTTCAAAGAAGAAAAATTTATTAATTAATGTTGTTTCTATACCAGATTTATAAAACACATTTTTTCACCACCAAAAATACATTTTGAAGCCCAACACAATGACGATGCATGTCTTAGGATACGCTGGCAAACTGCGTAGAGTAGGCAGAACAGGAAGACCTCAGCTGTTATTCCTACTTTTGGCCACAAGATGCCGCCACTTTTCCTGGAAAAAAAACTTACACAACCTGCGTGTTTGATGGAGGTTTTTCTTCCTGAGAAAACCACAAATAAAAACAAAAGATCACAGATTTATCTTATCATTTTAAATTACTCTCACTAGCGTTAAATATCTGAACAATGACTGTGACTTGATTTCTTCTTCTAACGTTGTACTTGGGTAAAAAAAAAAAAAAAAAGGATTTTCTTCAAATTGAATGCCAATTATTCATCAGAATTCTGTTCTTCATTTTTCTTTCCTTAATTTCCTAATCTGTCTTTAAACTATATAAAAGACAGGTTTGATATCATTATGGAGAGTTGGCCTAGTGGTTAGCGGTTTGATCCCCACAGCAGTCACTCTGGGGCCCTGAGCAAGACCCTTAACCCCACACTGCTCCCCAAGGTGATGGTTTGAATGCAGAGAGTGAGTTTCTCCACTGTGATATTAATAAAGTTCAATTATTAATATGGGTTTCTGTCATTTTGTAAATGCATAAATCCCAGAGAATTCAAAGGCCTGGTTAGGGCATAGGGCTTTGAATTCTGAGGTTGTGAGTTCGATCCCCCACTCCCACAGACTGCCACTCTGGGTCCCTGAGCAAAGACCCTTTATCCCACACTGCTCCCCGGGCGCCGCACAATGGCAGCCTACTACTCCCCAAGGGGATGAGTTAAATGCAGAAAAGTAATTTCCCTCTGGGATCTATAGAGTATATATATATATATATAAAAAACGAATGACTGCAGGATTTCTGATACACTATTTAGAATTTAAATGTAGGCCTAATCCATGTGTATGTAAACAACAAAAACAAAACACTGAATAAAAATAATGACAATAATAATAATATACTAAATCAATCAACGCTGAAAATAAAATAATATATTATACTTGGATCAATCAAGGAGGAAAAAAGTTTATTTAAAATAGGGTGACCAAACGTCTGTGATTTCCCCGACATATCCGCATGTTTCACGTTCGTCCCAGGCGCCCCGGTTTTTAGAAAGTGAGGAAAACAAGTCCTGGATTTCACTGGCGACGACGCACGCCCCTGCGGTGACGTGGCATCCCTGAGCCGCTGGCCAGCGCTGGCAGCAGCCCCTGTTCTTAATCAGAGGTTGTTCTGTTCGAAAACCTGGGCTGCATCCCCTCCAAGGACGCCGGGTCTACCTTAGGACTGGATCCTTCCAAGTCCTTTTTTGAAAATAAGAGGGCTTTGAAGAGTTTAGGCTGTAAATTCTAATTAGATGCCCGAATTCTGGCGGGTTTTACCGGCCAGATGCTCTGTTGGCAGCTTAGCAACCGCGGAAAGCGTTGACAATAACAAAAGCAGGAAAAGAATGAATACCGAGGTTTTCAAAACTGTTTGCTTATTTATTTATTTTAAAAAGTTAAAGTGAACAAAGACTAGACCCCTCACAAGAATCCAGAGTGGAATAAAGGTTCCAAACCACCAGGTTTATGAACAAATAAAATCAGATGTAATGATAGAACCTTTAGTCAGTTAAATAACCTTGCTGTTGTCTGATTCTGCACATCTCTGATACAAGCTGCTATTTTTCAAATATCCATTACTGTAAAATGTCCATAGCAGCATATTGGTTATTAATTTCTCCAGTTTTATATTGTTAAAACACTTTTACAGAATTGCATTTTGTATATTTTTAACTCTTCCCTATATTATGTTATTCTTATACATTTTTCTAAGGTCCTCATTTAGGTGACCATTTTCAATAATCTTTCTTGCTGCTAGAAATTTGCTCCATTGTGGGGACAATAAAGGGATTTCTATTCTATTCTATAAAAGGGTTAGAAATACATAAGTAAATCTAAACAATGTATTTATAAAAAATATATCTGCAAAATCTCTAATATTCAACAAATCAAAAAATGTTTCTTAGTTAAGCATATTGTGCAAAACAACAATAAAAAAATTAATTAAACTCCTATCAGGATTTTATAGTTCCCACTCTGCAGATCTATTAGAATCTGTCCTTAAATTACAGCCAAACCCCATTTACACAGTAACAGATAAAAACCTTTAGATAAACCAAACATTACCGCCACATATCTGACTCAATAACCATTAAAACAACTATTTTCATTCATTTCAGACGGAACTATTCACAGAGAAGATTAGGAAGCCAACTGAACTTCCAATTTTCTACCAGTGTTCTGGAGCCAAGTAACATTTCCTCGGATCACGCGAGCAAATCCCGATGATGAGACATTTGTTCTTTCAATCAACCCCCCCCCCCCCAAGGTGTCCTGGTTTTCCCAAATGAAAATATGGTCACCCTATTTAAAATATCAAGCGGAAAATTTCAAACGTTCTTTTTTGTATTTTTTTTATTTATTTAACAATTGCACAGTTTACATGAATACAAGAACATTCTTCTCCATTGTGAAAATAATACACTGTACAGTGTCCAACATTGCTGGTGTTTTAACATAAAACATAAATGAAGATTTACATCATCACATTTTGCCAAGGAAAGTACAAATTTATAAACATATATTAAATTGTTTACACACATTTACAGTTTTTGTTGCCTTTTGATTAAGAGAATCCTTAACCGTGTTGACATATTGCTTGACCTCATTGTTAAAAGCAATAAAAGACATTTTGGAATGTGCAACCTTACATTTATGAATGTAAAACTGTGCCAAGAGAATAATCAGATTAATAATGAAAGTTTAATTAGGTTTTAGTTTTAGAAATGTTGAGTTCATAAAGTCCAAAAAAGGACATCCTTCCAAAATAACTTAAAATCTTTCTCATTTTTTTCTGAAATAAACTTACAAATGTGAGACCAGAGATTTTGGACGAAAGTGCGATGCCAAAACAAATGGGTTATGTCAAATGTTCTTGTCCCGCCCCTCTCTAAGGGTGCTCTGTCCCTTTAAGGATCCTAAGCACGGAGAGCGGGATTCAAACTGAAGCTCCGCCCCCTTTTCTCTTTCAACAAACAGAAACAGGAAACAGAAGAAATCAAGCAGCCAAAACAAAATGGGGGCATCCCTGGACACTCCAGCGAAGTGTCTTCTCTGTGACGTTACGACCCCAAATCCCGTCACTCTGAAATGTAACCACCGGTTCTGCAGACGATGTATCGGAGACTTATGGAGCGTTAGCCCGAACGGACCGTTCCACTGTCCCGAGACGAGATGTAAGGTTGTATATCAAACCCTTCCGTTTGATAAGAGCTTCATACGGACGCAGCCGCCAACATCGAGTCGACAGTCGTCTCCACGGAGTGCTGCAGGTAAAACTGGATGGAGACGTTACAATTTACGATAAACTCAGGGTTTCCCTGGTAACCAAAGGAAGCTAACCTAGCTAAGAGGTCGTAGATTAACGTGCAAAGGTTGCTGGGACATTTCTACCAGCTTGTAACAAACATGACATTCCTCAACAGCTTAACATAAATTAGTTAAATGCAGTATTGTTCATTTTACGGTCTGAGTTAACGTCATAAACCGTAAAAAACAATGTAATAAACCATTCAGTGTTAAAGGTGCTTCATATTTAATGAATGTTTTTCCCAGTTAGCCGGTTAGCAAAGAAGCAATAAAGCACAGGAGTTAATAATTGATCCAACTGTTGGTTTAACTCACAGCAATGTGGTTCTGAAAGTACTTAATCCACACTTTAGTTGATTATATCACGTCTTGAACCCTTGTAGTTTGTTGACAAAATAAAGAGACACATAAATAAGATTAAAACAAAGAAAATGTGATGAAAAGGAGTAAAAAATGACTGAAAACTGCAGATTCATCCACATTACCTTCAAAATGTTTTGGGACGCTTTGGTTCAATCAGAAAATCATATTGAATTCATTTTTTGGTGGGTGTTTAAATAAAATAAAATGAAAAATTCCTTGGTTTTTTTGTTTAAAAAAAAAACACCTAAGTAATAAATGATTAACTAGTAATCTATTAAGTTCATCTCTCTGTCCTGAACAGGATGAATGATTATAAATGTCCTTTATTTCAAAGATCTCCTACAGGTATTTTAATGTGATATAAATATACCATATTTAGATAAATAACTCTTTATTTTAAGGCCTTTATGCATCTTTAGCAGGTTTGCCCATTAATGTGGAGGATGTTGTACATATTTTGAATTAAATGTAAATCCACTTTAGACATATACAAGATACATTTATAGGGATGCACAATATAATTGGCCCCCTATCTGTATCGGCCTTAAAACTGAATATTGGACATCGGCCACCCCACCGATATTTAACCCGATATTTGATCAGCTTCTGAGTTTCTAAAGTCTAAAAAAAATATAAAAAAATACTACTTCTTCTTCTTCCTCAAAAACTTCTTTTTTACAGACTTAAAAACTTCTAAAGACGAGGGAAAAAATATTGATACATTAAAATATCCCAATATCTTCATATGCTGATATATTGCCATTTAAAAACACCATATCAATCTCTTTTACTAATGAAATATTGCTATATGTCATCGTTATGCTACGAAATCCCCCGAAAATTCACGAAATTTTGCCATATTTTTTGTTTTTCAAATAAACGCTGTATCGACGCATTTTACTAACAAAATCTCACAAAGCGAATTGCAAAATGCGCGCTACGAGAGTTTGTAACTGTAAGTTTGTAGATTTTGAAAGCGCTTTTTAAAAATCAATTTGATATCGTGCGCGGCAGCTGAAAAGTTTGGCGGCGGTTATTTTCGCCGGATAACAAAACTGCTATTTTCACTTACCGCTTCATTTTTTACCCCAGCTTTGGAAT
Source organism: Cyprinodon brontotheroides (assembly GCA_018398635.1). NCBI lineage: Eukaryota > Metazoa > Chordata > Actinopteri > Cyprinodontiformes > Cyprinodontidae > Cyprinodon > Cyprinodon brontotheroides. The sequence goes on along the minus strand of JAGKQL010000068.1, from coordinate 5,349,048 downwards.
ATTCTTGTCGAGCATCGGTTATCGGCTAAGCATCAGTTTTAAAATATGAAGCACAGCGGATATCGGCCAAAATCCCAATATTGTGCATCACTATAAATTTACTTAAACAACCCAGCAAATCTTTATTAAAACCTTATTAAAAGCAGAATTTTCAGAGATAAATCAAACAACTGGAATATGGCTAATTGGGGCTGAATCAATTTAACAGATTATTCGTGAGAGCAGCCCACAATGAGCAGCAATTATACCAAAATTGTAAAGAAAAATTTTGCATTTAAGATTAAAACAACTTTTTTTCTGTCAGTCTGTTCTATCCAAAAATAGACCGTCAAGTGGAAAAGTTTTAGTTTCATCTGGTTTAATCTCATAAAAAAAGTAGCCTTATGGAACTTTTTGCTATCCAATTAATATTTATAAAAAATAATCGACAGATTAATCGATTTACAAAATAATCGTTAGTTGCAGCGCTAATGAATATGCCTCAAACTGCTCCTCTTTTCTTTGAATATTAATCACTGAAACATCCTTATCTGCTCAGTCATCAATAAATCCTTTTTTGTAACAGTGCACCACAAAAAGCAATCTCTCTTCCATTAGAAGCTGAATTCATCTAGATAAACATGGAATTCACAACTAGAGTGGAGGAAAAAAATCAATACCAATATAAATTGTAATAGAAAATTGATCGAAATCATCACCTGAAATCCAATCTGGACTCTGTGGGTCAAACAGTTTTGAAGCTGACTACTGATTTAGATCCTGCAGCATGAACCTAATCAGGACAATTATTTAAAAGAAGAAAGATTATTCAGTATTAAAAAAAAAACAGCAATCTGAATTAAATCATGGTTTAGCATATGGGTTAATTACGGTTTCATACAGGAAAGCTTTTTACTTAAAAAAAATCTAATCAATCTTTTTAGAAGCTGCTTTTTTATTTACTTATGTTGATCTTTGTCTGATATAAAATGTGTTTAAACCAGAAGGTGGAACATTGTCTTAGGTCAGTCTTTTTTTGATCTGCTTGCATTATTTGTGCCACAGGGACACCATCCAGTCATAAGGAGCAAAGCACACCTGCCTCAGACTTGAGGAGACCCTCACTGACCACCCGCATCCTTGGAAAGAGAAAGGCCAGCACCCCTGTTTCAGAGGAACATCTCCCAAAGCGAGCAGCTGCAGAGTCTCCCAGGAACACTGAGACTCCCACCACCTCCTCTTCAGATGAATCTGGGGATTCAGCTTTTGCAGGAACGTCCACAAGAGCAGCGGAGCCAGAACTCTTGCAGTTTGCAGCTGGTGACGGAAAATCTCCCGCAGAGAACTCTGACAGCACAGCAACTAACAGCGATGTGCCTAAAGACGTCCCAAGCAAGCAGAACCAGCGAATATTGGAATCAGCGGATGATTCTGACAGCTCCAGTGAAGTAGATCTCTGCGATGCTCCTGTTGCTGCGTCTCCTAAGAGTGTTCAGTGTACAACAGGAACGATCATCTCCCCAAAGAAACCTGCTTCACCTGCGCGCTCTGATAGCCGTCCAGCGGGGTCGAATATAGGGAAGGAAGCTCCTCTGACGTCCGCTAAAAGCTCAGCAGGTGCTTCCAGTTCCTCGAGCCGCTTCCCTCTTTTCTTCGGATCAGTGAAGAACAGCTCCAACCAAGTCCCCTGTCACTACTGCCCCAAATCTGGATATCAACCAGCTGTGAAAACCTGCCTGGTGTGTGGAGCTTCCATGTGTCAGGAACACCTTCGTCCTCACCTGGAATCACCGGTCTTCCAGAATCACACCCTGGTTTCTCCCATGGAGGACATTTCCCTCTGGAGGTGCCAGGAGCACCAGGAGATCAACCGCATCTACTGCAGACAGTGTGCGGCCTGCGTGTGCACTGTGTGCACGGTGATTGGCTCCCACCGCGACCATGAGTGTATCAGCATCAGGGAGGCGGAGAGGGAGCTCAGGGTGAGTGCGGTGCAGCAGGTTTACTTGCAGTTCTTAAATGTGAGCTGGTACCGTTAAATAGCTTTTAAATACTTGATGCTACGTTCACATCGGACGCGGCAGGGTAGCAGCAAAATCGCGCTCTGCTGCTTCATTTTGCTGCTTGTACCAGTTTAATTCTGATCGCGGCTTGAAGCAGCTTTGCTGCTCTGGCTGCGTGGTGCAAAAGTGTGTCTGGCGCGCGTTGGGCAGAACTACTCTATCCTTTCTCTGCCTTGCAGCTATATTTGCTGTGATCAGTGGAATAAAGTAGTTTTAATATGTTTTTAAGTGAGAAAACTCCACACTGAGAAACTTAATCATTGCAGTCCGGGTCATCCAGATTACAATCCTGCCTTCCAATGTTAGTTTCTGTCTGAGGCAGCTCAGACCCCCACATACCAGCGGTGTGCCGAGCGGTGGGAGATCCCTTCATCGCTTGCGGCGCACCTACAGCGGTCGCCTCCTCGCGGTTCACCACGGCATGGCTGGTGGGTGTTTTTTTCATCTAAATAATCTAAACTGCAGGCAGCGTGGATAATAAAAGCGAACATATTCTGCCGGCAGATTTCTGCATTTTAAGTTAATTTATGCATCAATAAACTTTCAGAGGAGTGATCACGGCGCTCTGTGTCATCAGCGATGTGTCTGTCTCACGGCCAGCTCCCAGGCCAGCTTCTGATTGGCTGACGCGGCGCTACCGAGCAAAAGCTTTAATTTTTCCATCCTCGAGCAGCTGTTGCGACAGATGCTTGGGAACGCCCGACGCGCTGCTTCAGCTGCTCAGACGCGCTGCGGGACCTTTTGCTGCGCCTTAACGCGCGTCAACCATTGACTTTGCATGTAAACTCGCTGCTTCTCCTGCGTCCTTTGTGAACGCAGCATTAAAGTACTGAGTTTGTATTTATCTTTTTATTTTCTATATTGATTATGATGCAAAGGAAACAGGGAAACAAACATGCTAAATTCACTGGTAAGTTTTAATGCTTATGACAGATGATTTTATGCTTATTTTTGTATTTACTCTTCAGATTTTCCCTCTGCAGGAACAGAGAAGGTTGTTTAAAGGTTATTTCTGGACTGGCACCTTTCATACTTTACAATAGCTCTCCTTCCCACAGTGAATTTCTTACACATATGAACAGACCTTTTTCTGAATGATCTTATTGGACTTCCTACCAGAATATTAGCGAATGAGAACCAAACCACAGCTTGGAGAACATCTCTGGGACAGAGAAGCAAATTCTTTTCCTGCTATAAATGTTAAAAAGTTCTTGATTTGCTGTGAAATAGATTAGTTATGCCTTTACATTTTTTTTTTCTTTTTGTTTATGTGTTTCTTGCCACACTTGCATGTTTCGGATGATAAAAGCAGTTTTTATAAAGATTATAAAGACGGGCTGAGTGAATTAAAAATGATGCTTTAAATGAATCATAAAAATAACAATCTAAACCAACTTGACTAGGATACTAAAAATTAATTTCCTGTTTTACTCAGACAGACTTAACGACGTGTCTTTGTTCTTTGCTTGTAGCCTCACCCTGGTTTATAATTGGTAGACCTGTAGGATCAAGAAACGCCATCATGTTCAGGCAGGATTCAAACAGCTCATCAGGAACAATTTATTGTTTATTCAGGATAGGAAGGCTCATCTTTTCACATCCCTGTGCTGATTTTAGCTGGTTATTTAGTCAGGTAACCTGCTGCTTAACAGACCTCAGATTGTAGTTTATCAGTTATGCTCGTTAATAGTGACCAATAGCGCTGCATTAGCTACCAAACCCTGACTCTTCACTTTTTTCAGAGTGAATAGTTTGTGTTTTTCCTGTAAAGTTGGCAAAACTGCAGCAGCCGTATTTCAGCCAGCTGACTAGGAGGGTGCAGCAAATTTTTTAGCCCTTTTCGCACTCGCCAAAAAACCTGTTTCAGGGTTCCCTCTGGTCCTTAAAAAGTCTTAAAAGGCATTGAATTCTTCAAAATAAAACTAAGGCCTTAATTGGTATTAAAATGTCTTAAATCAGTCTTTCGTAGGTCTTAATTTTTAAAACATCATAAATAGGATTATTTTTATTAGGATTTATTTTTTAAATCTAAATAAAACATTAAAATTGACTTTTTTATATATATATATATATATATATATATATATATATATATATAAAAATAACAGCTCTCCATTATTGGTTCCGTCCCGATAGCGGAACCAATAAAGCGTTGTTGCGGCCGGGACATTTGGGAGATGCGCCATTAACTTTTTGTCTGGAAAATATGAGCAAGTCTAAATGTAACCAAAATTGTCTCCAGCCAAGAGTTTTCTCCATGGATAAAACCAGGGAACATACATGAGGCTCAGTGGATTTTGTTATATTTATTTTGGTCACTTTAGTTTATTCTTTGTCAGTATTTAATAACATAACTCAGGTCTTTTAAGTTATTTTTCTTTAAAACACTTGTTATGGTTAAAAAAGTTGATTAAATAAAGATTTAATTGGAAGTCTGTGTTTGTGTTCTTTATTAAAATTAAATCATTTAGCGATATCATAAAATGTCAGGCAGAGCTGCACATAAAATATGGTTTCAAATCTTTTCAATAATTATTGTTAATCGATCAATTTGCATTTTTTTTTTTTTTATAGGTAGCTTTTTTATGACTAAAGATATTGGCTGTTTTGAAACCCTAACATTTTAAAACTTTTGGTGCATAAGTGATCTAGTCGGATGTTTTGCAATGCGGTAAACTGTGAATCTTCATAAACTCTCCAAATCAAAGCATGTGTATTAATGTTAAGAGTCGGGCGGCGTTGTGATGAATACTTTTTTTTTTTTTTTTTCAGGCAAACCTGAAGGAAGAGATCAAACAGCTGCAGAAGGCTGAACAGCAAGTGAAGAACAGAGTGACTGAGCTCACGGAGAAGAAAGAGACTTTCAGAGTAAGAAGAAACATTTTCTTATTTATTCTTGGCATTGAGGTCATGAGTACTAAGCAATATTCTACTTTCATCAAGATAAAAATTCAGATTTTATATAATTGAGCCTAAATCTTCATTAAACCCTGTAAACCACAGTAGTTTTAAAACACTTTGACCAACTGTTATTGACAAAAACATCCTTTATAAAATGGGTTTTTTTGGCCTGGAGGGATTTTCCACTGCACAGAAAAATCTTTAACTCCGGATTCAAAGTCCCACTAACTAGAAGAAGGTCTTTTAACTTGTGTTTCCTTCTCCAGGTGGTTTTATCTGAAGCACTAGACGGAGTAAAGCGGCAGTACGGAGCCATAAGAGAGGCTTTAGATCAAGAGGAGCAATCGGCTCTTCAGTGCGTGATGAAGGAGGAGAGCAGGGTCCTGGGGGGTCTAGAGCAGAAGCTCAGTCTGCTTCAGAGCTCTCTGCAGTCCATCCAAAATGGCCTCCACACACTGGAGGGTCTGGCTGATGCCAGGGCGGACACGCGTGTCCAGGACCAGGCCTTCATTTTGGTCAGTAGCAGCTTTCTTTGATGGAATGCTAATTATACTGCATCTTTAATTCAAATAATATAAAAAAACATTATTTTTCTTTTGATTTGCAGGAATACAGCAAGGTTTCTCAGCTGTAAGTAAATGTAAATTTGTTTTTTTTTTTGTTTTATGCATTAGAAAGAGATAATTCTCCAACTTAAAGGTTAGAACGACTGCCAGTCGTTCCAGTATTGGGAATAAACAGGTTTCGTTGTTGCGGCTGGGACATTTGGGAGATGCGCCATTTACTTTTTGTCTGGAAAATATGAGCAAGTGTAAATGTAACCAAAATTGTCTCCAGCCAAGAGTTTTCTCCATGGCTAAAACCAGGGAACATACATGAGGCTCAGTGGATTTATGCAAGAAGTCATTCAAGCTCAGAACGATGGGAATTAAGGCAGTGGAGTTGCACATGCGAAGCGCGAAACACAAAGCGTCAAAATGGAGTTACAGAGAAACAGCCGGTATTTCTCAGTTTAGTTCCACCCTTGTCTCTGCAACGCCTCCACTTATCACCAAATCAAACATACTAAGAAAACCATACAAAGAAAAATAGCTGCAAAAAAGACTTAGCACTGGTTATGTTGGGGCTTTAAAACTGATTTGTTTTGTTCCCTGCTAAAACAAAGTTTGTGAATTCAGTTAAATAATTGTTCAAATATATCTGTCATTTGTGTGTTTTTAGCTTTCTTCCTGTATGGGAAGCTTGTCAAAATTTGAAACATTAGTGCAGTGGTTTATGTTAAAATAAAACTTTGGGTTAAGTTGTCGCAAGCGGGTTTTTCTTGTGTTTCTTGTGAATTTGGTCTTAAATATTTATTTCAAGTGGCATTAAAAAGTCTTAAAAAGTCTTGAATTTAACTTGCCTTATGCTGTAGGAACGCTGAGAAACTGTCAATTTTTAGATTAGTAATAGAAATGAGCAAGGCCCAAATTATAACAAAACAATTAGATTACTGGATTGTAATTCATCAAACTGACGCACACAATTATGCAATTAAAAGATAGTTGGGCTAATGCTATTTTTGTAAAGATGAAAAACGTGGCAAAGCTTGTTTTCTTACATGAGATCCAGGTCCAGGTCATAGTCATTCATATAAAGTTAAAAACCAATCCAATGGACTTAGAAAACATGCAATTGTTGCACATGTACAATTTACATGTTTTCATGCGGCTTTGTTGGGCTGCTGTATAAAGCCTGGAACTCAATGCTGGTTCTGACAGTTTGAATTGAAAACTTCCTGGAAATCAAAGTCCAGTAAAATTTTTTTTTTTTTCTTTTTTGGAATTTGAAAAAATGAGAGCGACAAAGTCTAAATAACTTTGTGTGCTGGTTCAACTTTTATGTTCCAGAATAATGCATGAGCACTGTCTCTACTCTCAGCACAAAGTGGAGCTTGTTCCTCCTGCGGGTAGATTTCAGACAGCGCTGCTTTTTGTCGTAGACGGTTTGTGGTTTATTCGGACAGGATCTTAAGGCCACAAGCGTGTTCATCAAAGCGGAGTAACAAAGAAAATCAGATCTTACCTGCCTTGGCTCTAAGGTAAAAGTCAGCTTAGCAAATCTGAGAATGACCCTTAATTACAGCTGAAGGCTGGTTCACATGCAAATTGCTAAGTGAGACGCCACACATGGCAATAAACAACAAAACATAAGGGATAAAACAGTTTTGGTCGTACATTATGTTCTCTTCAGCCACATGACAAGCGAATTACATCACACTGGAGCCGATTTAACTCAGAACCTTTAGCTGTAGGATGGGAAATCTTTCCAAACCTCTAAAGATGAATATATTGATGTACACTCACCGGCCACTTTATTAGGTACCCCATGCTAGTAACGGGTTGGACCCCCTTTTGCCTTCAGAACTGCCTCAATTCTTTGTGGCATAGATTCAGCAAGGTGCTGGAAGCATTCCTCAGGGAGTTTGGTCCATATTGACATGATGACATCACACAGCTGCCGCAGATTTGTCGGCTGCACATCCATGATGCGAATCTCCCGTTCAGCCACATCCCAAAGATGCTCTATTGGATTGAGATCTGGTGACTGTGGAGGCCATTTGAATACAGGGAACTCATTGTCATGTTCAAGAAACCAGTCTGAGATGATTCCAGCTTTATGACATGGCGCATTATCCTGCTGAAAGTAGCCATCAGAAGTTGGGTACATTGTGGTCATAAAGGGATGGACATGGTCAGCAACAATACTCAGGTAGGCTGTGGCGTTGCAACAATGCTCAATTGGTACCAAGGGGCCCAAAGAGTGCCAAGAAAATATTCCCCACACCATGACACCACCACCACCAGCCTGAACCGTTGATACAAGGCAGGATGGATCCATGCTTTCATGTTGTAGACGCCAAATTCTGACCCTACCATCCGAATGTCGCAGCAGAAATCGAGACTCATCAGACCAGGCAACGTTTTTCCAATCTTCTATTGTTCAATTTCGATGAGCTTGTGCAAATTGTAGCCTCAGTTTCCTGTTCTTAGCTGAAAGGAGTGGCACCCGGTGTGGTCTTCTGCTGCTGTAGCCCATCTGCCTCAAAGTTGGACGTACTGTGCGTTCAGAGATGCTCTTCTGCCCACCTTGGTTGTAACGGGTGGTTATTTGAGTCACTGTTGCCCTTCTATCAGCTCCAACCAGTCTGGCCATTCTCCTCTGACCTCTGGCATCAACAAGGCATTTCCGCCCACAGAACTGCCGCTCACTGGATGTTTTTTTCTTTTTCGGACCATTCTCTGTAAACCCTAGAGATGGTTGTGCGTGAAAATCCCAGTAGATCAGCAGTTTCTGAAATACTCAGACCAGCCCTTCCGGCACCAACAATCATGCCACGTTCAAAGTCACTCAAATCACCTTTCTTCCCCATACTGATGCTCAGTTTGAACTGCAGGAGATTGTCTTGACCATGTCTACATGCCTAAATGCACTGAGTTGCCGCCATGTGATTGGCTGCTTAGAAATTAAGTGTTAACGAGCAGTTGGACAGGTGTACCTAATAAAGTGGCCGATGAGTGTATATATATTCATATATTGATAAGTTTACACTATTTTTGCAACTAAAGTGTCTGTGTACAGATTAGAGTCCTGCACTATGTCTGGTATGGCAGATACTAACAGAAAAAGTTTAACTTTTAAAATAAAAATATTTTACAGGCATAAAAAAAGCAGGTGTGTAGCACAAAGAGTTATGGTATGAATGAAGGTTATTTTTTTTATATTTTTTCTAAATATTTAGAGTGAGTACATTCTAGTATAAATGGATAATGGCTATTCCTTTAAGCATGGAACAAGGGAGCCTACTAAATGAAGACACCAAAGGAGATGTTTGGATGTTTTCCTCTGACAAAAATTATTTATAAATGTTCCCACATGTGGCACAAAATGTGGCTGCCAGCCCGGCATCAACTACAACCACTAAAAGAGACTTTTCATCTGCTTAGTTTGTGATTCAGGGGGAAAAAAGGAGAGTTGAGCTTCACACGGTCATTGATTTTTAACAATATTCGTTATCTGCACAGCAGAGTGAGTAAAAACACCATGTTTGATCAAATAAACAGTGATATTGGAAAAAGTTAAGTTGAGCTCTTAGATACTTTTGAAGCCTGAGGTAAATACTGCTGAAATCATTGTGTCATGCACTCTAAAGTTTATAAGTGTGTTTTTATGCTATCTTTGCCGAAAAACAGCATAAGAATCAGGACCTGACGGAATGCTATGATAACCCTCCCCTTAAGCTTTTATTGAGTGTTCAGATCTGTACGCCGTATCGGCGAGTACTAAAATGTCAGTACTAGGGTTGTCACCGATACCAAACTTTTCAACTCGACACCGATACTAAGGAAAATATTCGACACTCGATACCATTTTCTATACCACAAGCGATAAAACAAAGACTCCAAAAATCCTACAGAAATATTTTCATTAATAAATAAAATACAATAAAGGTTGTATGTTGTGCACAATATTAAGGCAAGTTTGATAAAAAACTTATAAAAATAAAAATTAAGTGTTCCTTCCTTTGCTATGCTTTGCACACATGTAACAATGACACAGAAGCAAACTGGTTAAAAAAACAAAAAATAATTTCCAGCCGCTGCACACCCTTACAAAAAAAAAAGTCGGAAACTGAAAAGTGCACAGAATTATTCAATCAATATTAAAGTGTCAGAAAGTGCACTGTCCTCTATTCTGCACCTTAGATGGCTGATCAGTCGGGTGTTATGGTGGTGAAAATGAGTCTATACTTTTAAAAAACGAGTATTGTATCCGGATACACAACGTTTCAGTATCGATACTTTTTTGAGTATCGATACTTTTGACAACCCCTAGTCAGTACTTGTATTTAGGCTGGAAAAATCTGGTATGTGTGATAGAGAGGAAGATTTATTGGCGTCTTGAACATTTTTGTCTGGTCTGTCCTGTTGATTTATCGTTCCATCTGCATTCCATCCCTCAGCTATGATTATGAGATATAGATCCTGCCTAAGAGTGGCTTAGATGAGCTTCATCTGTAAGATGGTCTAAGTCAACCTTGGAGAGAAAGTGGGAGGTTAGGTCTTCCAGTGGAACATTAGAGCAGAGCTGCCACTATTGCTGGTTTTCCAGTAGCCTCCCATTGAGGCACAGCCAATGGTTTCTAGAGAAACTACATCTTCTTTCTAACACCCAGTTATGCAACAGATAGATATGGAGAGGATGCAGAAACAAACTGCTGGTGATCTTACCTCAGCAGCTGGATTTCAAATGAGCTGTAGATGATGGTTGAGCTTCCAAAAAGGTTATGTTGTTAAAGTCGTAGGGGAAATCATATTTAATTTTCAAATCATTCTGGCTTAAACATGTATATAAATGTACTTTTTATCAGACCATATTGTGTCCAAATGTTAGAATATTTCTATTTTATATAAATCCTGTCTTAAAATCTTTATTTAATTTATTTTTATTTTAGTACCGAAGACCCGATTAGTTCCTACGTCCAGCCCTGAAGAACACCTAAATTACGATAATCCTTATATCCAACGGTCATCTGTCAATCAATTTTTAGGTCCTTAGCATCTTGATTCCTTTATCTACGCGGCTACATATGCGGCTGGAAGCCTTTACCAAACAAGCTTCTGCAGCCTGGCGTCCCTCTTCCACAACATCTTAGGTCCAGCTTTCCTCCTCTAAATAAAGATGGATAGCGGAGGAGACTCATCCACGACCTCCGACACTAAGCTTCTCCTCCTCTTGCATGTTTTCGCTGTCCATAGTGTTCCTCATTGATGCGTTTCTAAGTCACCAATTTTGGTGCTACTTGGTCCCAATGGAATTTCCCATTAGGAACCTGCTAGAACTAAGTTGCTAACTGGTTAACAAGATACTTTCCGACAAACCGGCCATAATCAACCTTCCTTGCAAACCTTCGCCACAACAATCCTCCTAATGTCGACCAATCACATTCACTTTTATTCACTTTCGTGTAAAAGTCGGGGCACCACTTCGGGAGAATTCGGAAATGCAACCGTTGGAACAGCTGCTTCCCTACGACCTTAAGGTCACAATTTCATTTTTCTACTGATTTACATTGCATAAAAGTTATTGCAGTATTTACAGGAGTGATGCTCTAAGGTTTTAGATTATAAGGAAGTAAAAATATAGACTGAATGTATATTTTAATATGGAACCCACCATTTTTCTGGGTTTTTATCCAGTCTTTTGTTTATCAGCTTCACATGCATGAATACCCATGTAAATAGCAGGGTAACCCACCTTGTCCAGAAAAAGCAGAGTAGTTTGGAGTAAAATGGTCAAGGCACACATCCAATGGATGTAAGCTCATTCATCTGAAGACGATCGTTTTCTGAGATGAATTTCTGTGTTTCTTTCAAAATTGTAAAGTTAGGAGTTGTTTACATCTTCAGTTGACATGTTCCTTTGATAGGTGATGTTTTTTTTGCTGTATATTGATTCTTTTAAATGTATAACTATGAAGTGATGGGTGAGAAGAAGGGCATCATTGTATGTGGAGTAAAGGTAGAGAGAGGCGTCACTTGTCACACATCTTGTTTTGGTCTACAGGCAGTGCTAAACAGCCCACCTAGCAGTGAAATGTTGCTTATTGCTTCTTTAAGTATTTAGCCATTTAAATGTTTTACTTTTGTTAATATAAGAGTCTGTTACTGAGGTTTTGTTATCCTTTTTTTAAACAAACATTTGACAAAATACTTCTTAAGCAGTTGTTTTTCTTTTTGTATGTAGGAGCAGAATATTTGTGATCTACAATTAATTTTTCTCTTCTTGATCCTTGCATTATTTTAACTGTTTGCAGAACGTAACCTGTGACTTGCATTTTTTTTATGTAAAAAGGTCAGGGTTTTTTATGTCCTGTATATTTTAGAATATGAAGGTTCTGACTGTCTTCATATAAACGACACCGTAAATCAGAAAAATACAGACGAATAAATACAGCAAACTTGAAAATGTCAAAAAACGGAAATATTTGAGGAGAACACCAAGGAAATTTCACAAGTTGCACTTAGTTCATTATTCAGCAAAATCATGTTAATTTATAATGGTTCGGAATTCTAAATTAAAATATTTTATAGCTGGAGTTGGAGCTGTCTATTGATCAGTGCTGATTGCATATTTTTTTTGTGTATTTTGATGTAGTGATGGACTGCCATAGTCTTTTTTTTTTATCATTTCATTACTGCAATTGTTCTCTCTTAAAGCCATTGTTTCTATGTTTCTCCTTGTCAGGCTGTAACTGTAAATCCAGGATGGATTATATTACTATCCTGTCGGGTATGTAGGAGCCTAAATTCAGTTTAAGTTAAGATAAAAGGAATCATTAATAAGTTACAGTGTGTATGTACTGTATATACATATACATACATAAGAAAGGCAAAGATTCTCATATGTTCATATTCATCCATCCTTCCATTTTTCTTTTCTCTTATTCATGCTGGGGTGGCAAGGGGTGCTGGTTCCATCGCAGAGCAACGCAGAGACAAACAACCATTCACACACACACTCACCTAAGGAGAATTTAGAGAAGTCAATTAACCTAACAGTCATGTTTTTGGACTGTGGGAGGAAGCGGAGTACGCAGGAGGAGAACCCGCAGCATGCTCAGGGGAACATGCAAACTCCCATGCAGAAAGACCCCGGGCCGGGAATTGAACCACCTAGCTTCTTGCTCTAAGGCAGCAGCTGAGCAGCCCTTTAAGGATAATCCATATTTCTAATTGTACTGAGATTCTTTAGCAAATGTGCTCGGTTTGTTTGCGGATGTCTGGGGAGTGACCTCTGCTTCGGCGTTAGTCAGGTAACTGGAGTGGAGCCACACAGTTTTATTACCTCATTTACATTTCTCCTAATCTTCTTTTATTATTTTATTTTTTATGGAAATGTAATACATGTATTGCTTTTATTTCTGACGTAAACTGTTGAACGTAACAGAGAGGATCCCATTTGTTTTGTTGAGGGAAGAAGAGCGTCATTACTTAGGAAACTACAGGGTATAAATGTTTACATGAACCCCATAGATTCATTAAATTTAAGCACAGGTAGGGAATGAGCAGATTGACTTTCTTATCAATATACAGACAGATTGTACGTAATATTTACAGTCATGCAACATTTTCTCTTTATAAACGAGCGTCTAACCAGATAAAAGATAATTTTGTGAAAATAACTCTAATAGCAACACAAAGCAACTTGACTCCTCTGTTGCGTGTTTGTGTTTAATGGATTATATTTTATGGGATTCACAAAGAAACGGTGGGAATCCGATTCCAAACTTCCATTTGCCTGCAGTGCTTTGATCCATCAACACGCCTGCTGCCCCATGTTTGCTATTGATCGAATCGAAAGCTACTTTATGATTGCATCTTTTCACCAGAACAGTCGTTTCGTTCTCTTTTAGTTTTACCAGCATTAAGCTGTTTTTTTATTCAATTTCTAATATGATATTTATTTATTATTGTATTAGCTTTTCTTGTTCTTTTTACAGGAGACAGTATCTACTAAATATTACGTTTTTTGTTGTCGTCTACTTTTCATATTATTGGTGTAATGTTGTCTGTGCTGCAAGATTGCTTAGTATTAATTATAATTGAGGCCAGCTGTCCCCTGCAGTGGCGGTTCTAGACCAAATATACCAGGGGGCCAGGAGGGGGCCAGCATTGTTTTCATGAAGAAAAGAAAAGAACAGAAAGCATGAAAAAAAAACAGGGAAAGGGATTCGAATATATTAATATAGCTGCATGAAGGGAAATCTATTAGGTTTAATTAAAATTCTATGTCTTAGGTCATTAATAATTTAGGAATTTGACATATTTTTAACTTAAGTTAAAATTACAGCTTCCTGTAGTCTGAACTGAACAAAAACTGATAAATTTATCTGTAAAAATTAGAGTATTTTTTTTTATTATTTTGAAAAAAACTTTACCAGATGAAAACTTGGATCCTATCTCAATACCACTGAAAATATCATCTTATTGGTTTTAAATAGTAAGTTATAAGAAAACAAATGAAGTAGATCCAAAGAACCAGTGTGTAGCATCAGTAGAATTTATTTCTAGGGATGCCGCGATATATCTGGCCCCCTATCGGTATCGACATTAAAACTGAATATCGGACGCCGGCCACCCCACGATATTTAGCGATATTTGATCAGCTTCTGAGTTTCTAAAGTCTAAAAAATACTACTTCCTCTTCTTCCTCAAAAACGTCTTTATTACAGACTTAAAAACTTCTAAAGACGAGGGGAAAATATTGATCCATTAAAATATCCCAATATCTTCATATGCTGATATATTGCCATTTAAAAACACCATATCAATCTCTTTTTTACTAATGAAATATTGCTATATGTCATCGTTATGCTATCGAAATCCCTCAAAAATTCACAAAAATGTTGCCATATTTTTATATGTTGATATATTGTGTGGTGTCGATCTATTTTACTAACAAAATCTCTAAAAAATTTCAAAATATCCGCGAGAGTTTGTAACAGAAGCGATTAAATTTCAGCGAGATTTTGAAAGTAAAATATAGTCGATGCCGCGTTTTTAAAATCAATTTGATATCAGCATATGAAAATATATTTGAAGGTATATTATTTTTCAAAGTGTCAGAAATGGATAACAAAACTGCTATTTTCAATGACTACTTATTTTTTGTCCAGCTTTAACATCGGTGCTCGATATCGGTTATAGGCTACATGAGTTTTAAAATATCGACATATGGGATATCGGCCAAAATCCCAATATACGTGCATCCCTATTTATTTTTATAGGTCTTCATTACAGGGGCCAGGACATGATCTAGAGGGGCACTGGCCCCCGTTGGCCCCTGTCTAGAACTGCCCATGGTCCCCTGTTAAATCAAAATAAGCAAGATTCCTAATATTTACCTTGGAAATGTCGGAGTATCTTTAAAGGAGACTTTGTGGCAGCCCGGTATAAATAATCATGTGATCACATGAGTTTGTTTAGACCAACGTGATTCTCCTTCTGTGCATGAATGTCTGCTAGAAGTTCATCACAGGATCCTTTGGTTTCACACCCCAAAGGCAGTCTGTGTGTTACGGCTTTAGGCTGATGATGAGCTACATCTGTGGTTTTTACGGTCGTTATGATGTTATTATGATATGTTGTCCATCAAAGCTATAGAAGAACAAGTGGGAGAATGCTGTCATTATTAGTTTAGTAAACGGTTCTTAAGCGTGAAATTACTTTTTCTCCAACATTCAAATAGTAAATATGCAGAATTTTCTTTTTCTCCAACTAGAGCTAATCAGACAATAATATAAGTTCCACATACTTTCTTGTAACTTGCTATTTTATGGTGATGATGAAGATCAAGCATTATGTTGCTTTTAAGAGCCTGAAGCCTAAAGGGAATAAATGAGCAGGAAAAATGCATTCAGGAGAGCCAAGAAATGGGGATGCAACCTTTTTCCTGATTAACTATAAACTACGTGGGGCTTCAGCACCAGCCAACCTGTTCAGGCATTGATTTGCCACTGGCTAAGGTTGATTGCCTCATTTGTTTCTGTGTAAAGAAGTTTCCCAGGAATGTCTGAAGGTACGTTAGCTGAATCATTTGTGATCAGAGACGTGGTAAAGCGCTGAAGGCGTTGTTTTTTTAATCTCATTAGGAGCACAGGGACAATAAGATCTGCATTATTCTCAAAGGTACAGAACTGCGTTACTTTGACTGCATGACCCACACAAGAAAAACAACCAACCACAGCGGCTTGGCCTTCATATGTCGCTCAGAGCCGTGCAGTGATACAGTAGAGCAGGCGGAGATCTGCACACATATCAGGAGGTGGGCTGTCGGGTCAAGCCTTTGGTTTGACTGAAAAGCAAAAAAAGAAGAAACTAAAGGGGCCAATCCTTTTTCACAACCATGTTTATGTTGAATGTTTAAAGAATCGTAGTAAAGAATAGTATAAGTGGCCCTTTATGTCATAATATTATTTTATTCCATAAGTTTATAAAGCCTTGCTCTTTTAACCAGTCGGCTCAAACTGAGCCTGGTTCTGCTGGAGGTTTCTTCCAGTTGAAAGGAAGTTTTTCCTCTCCACTGTCGCTACAAGCATGCTTAGTTAGTTAGTTATTTGCTTTTCCATTTGGCTATGCAAAAAAGGTGAGAATTTCCCAAAATAAGGTGGATGTTGAGAGGTTAAAAACTGCTTGGAATTAATGTTGGTAATAGTGTCATATGAGCAAACGCTGGCGAGGCTACATAATGAGATAGAACATTTTGAGAAATCCTGGAATCATTTTTTCTCCTGCAATGTTGGGATAAATAAACGCCTTTGACGAAATGCTGGTTTGGAAAGTATGGACGAGTGATTATTTCTGTCTTTTGTGGTTGTTTCTGATAACATCCAGGATATTTGTATATGCTAATTATTTGTCATCCTTTTATTGTTGTTTTTTTTCCCAGTTTTGTGTGTAGTTTTTTTTCTGTGGGAGGATAGGGAAGGTTGTACACAAATATGTTATAAAGATAATGAAAACTTTCTTAACAAAAAAATAAAACTTTGTTTTTCCCCTTGTTGAAGCCATTCAATTAGCCTCGGTCTTGACTGCCTGTCTGGGTCATAGGCTACTGAGCAAAGTCTCAGCACAATTACACTAAGTGGCTGTTCTTTTCTGACACCTTATTAAGGCTTGAATGCACTGGGACATTCTTGCATTAAAGGCGTCACACATGTACAAACTTCAGAGAAAGACTTCTAGGAGAGCTGTTGAGGTTTGGATGTCTGTGTGGGTCTTTTGCTGCAAGTTATATGCAGCTCAAGGACCCTTTGACCAACAAAGCATTCATTTATGCTTGAAAACCCACCAGAAAAGGGGCCTTTGTCTCTCACCTCTGGAAAGCTGTAGACTGTGTTCAATTTCCTGCGGACATACGGGAGCAACAGAAATGAATGAGGCGCTGCTCCAAAGTTCATACTAGGTTGACATGGCGTTTAACTGTGCTGCCATGCACATGTTAGGGGAAAAAGACTTAATTGTGTTTTTTCTACAGAAGCGGGCAGAAAGAGTTCAGCAGATTATAATATGTATGGTTCAGAGTATTGATTTTCTGTCACATCGAATCATTTCTATCTGCTCTCTGTCAGTTGTGCAGATCGGTGGAGGACAAAGCACTCGATTTAAATAGCAGTTAGCGGGAGCATGCTGACATGGATGGAGCTGCTGTGTTTGGATTATGCAGTTCATGGAAAGCTCATTGAAAATGTATTGTTATTGGATCCAGATTGCTGTTCTAAGAAAGCTTTTTTTTCATGTAGTAGATTATTAAATAAAGCTTAAAAGTCACATCCATCATGGAAACAGTTTGAATCCAGCATGAGTAGTTCAGGGTCAAGTATCTCCACATGCAGTCTGTGACTCAGTAGAAATACAAAAGCCCTTGACATTTTTGAGATGATGTTCGATGTATGTGGTAAGATAATTTTTAATGGAAACACTCTAAATAGCATTTAAATTCTAAGGGAAAAGCAATAATTTGGGGCATATTGACTAGTATTTTAATTTCTTTCCACAAAGGCTAAAGCAGTTATTGGGATTAATCATAACTTAACTATATTATCAACTAATCAGTTAAGCATTAACTGGAGTTTACAATTTAAAACATGTGATTTGCTGAAAACCTAGAAGTTCAGAGCAGGAATTTAGTACAAAATGTACAAAATATGTAAATATTTGGTATTTTAGATGGTTAGTAAATGTCCTCTATCCTTATCTCCTGAATTGGCAAAGATTTAGTTCCAATTGATTCAAATTATGCAAGAAATCCTCTATAAGCACCTATATGATTATTAAATGATAAATAAATAACGCATACAGCATTCAGTAAGCAAGTACGACGTGACCAGGCGTAAGTCTAGAAAAGCAAAACAAAAGCTGTCAAAGCGATCAAAAGATTAGCTTCATTTTGAGGAAGAGAAAAATTACAACAAGGTGCTTTGCAATCACATCCGCGGGAGGAAATGCATCTAACATGCAGAAACACCTGCGCATACGACAATGGCATGCATTTTAGTGAAAGACGTGTTTTTGATGCTAATGGCCAGAAGCTAATTTTACCACTGTGCATGGAAGGCAACTCTGGTGCTAAGTAGCTAGTTTTATATCACTAGCAGTGCTTAATGTGGTTCCTAGTAAATTATATGCATTTCTGGAAATAATCTGATTTCCTATCTCTCTTTGGGGTTATTAAACGTGCTACGAAGTTGCTACTGTAGTTCAGGGAGCGAGAGAAAGGTGACACCGGTTAATTTAAATCAGGGGGACATGAGTTTATTTGACGAAATTGTACAGCAATGCTTTTTCATTAAACGGACGCCTTCTCCATTAGCTTTAGACTGTGAGGAGACGGGTAGCCTGGCGCTGGATCAGAGCCTAGCAGCTCCCGTTCCTTGCCTTCTGTTTTCGCCGAGGCAGGCAGAAATGGAATGTCCCAGGCGAAGGTAGATGAATGTTACCGTTCACTTACCAAGTTAACTGCTTCACAGAATCGAAAGGGAATCGAATCGTTTTCACAGAATCCAATATGAGAGTCGATAGGGAATCCAATTGTTTCACAGAATCGATAAGGGGAATCGATAAGGGAATCGAATACTTTCACAGAGTCGATGAGGTAAAATGGATAAGGAATTGAATCGTTTCACAGAATCGATAAGAGTGATAATAATGAATCGATTAGTCTCACAGAATCGATAAAAGGAATTGAATCGTTTTCACAGAATTGATAA